>JAOVVA010000031.1:7055355-7067094 GCA_028565275.1 Leiocassis micropogon
GTGTGTGTGTGTGTGTGTGTGTGTGTATGGATCTTGGGTTAGGCTCCAGGCTCCCTAGGACACTGTATACAAGATAAAGTGGTCTAGAGAGTAAGTGAGTGAGTGATCAATTAACACAGACTTATAAAGCAGATAAGATTATGTTGGTGAGGGAATGACTTTTACAGCTGTGTATACTGTAGCTGCTGTAATGTAATTGAAAACAAGAAGTAACTTCTTTTACAATATACAGCTAACTATTTACTGATGAAAAAAGCATGGTGTTGTTGATTAATTAATAAAACAATAGACAAATTGCTGTGGTATAAAAGGAATTAAACATTTGCGATATGTTGTTATAGATCTTTACCTGAAATTCCCCTAAAAAGCACCATTTTCCAGTTACCTTTTTCGACCATATAAAAAAGGAACTGCAATCTGTGTGTCTCATTGGTTTTGTTTGATCTGTTATCTATTCCATGCATCACAGCATGTCTAAATATAATCGTGTGTGTGTGTGTGGGTGTGTTAACCTTACCACCATGGGGTTTGTGAGTGACTACAATCAAAGACAAGGCCAGAAAGCAAAAAAAGCACCAAGCTATGAAGCAGCACTGCAAATTTACAAATTTTGGTCCTAAGGCCCAGCACCATGTTTGGTGAAAACCAAAAAGCATTTCAACAGAAACATCTTATACCCATTGTCAAGCATGGCAGTTGAGGAGTAATGATTTGGGTTGTTTTTGCAACCACAGGACCTGGGCACCTTGCAGTCATTGGGTCGACCAGGAACTCCTCCATATACAAGGGGATTCTAAAGACAAATGAGAGGCCACCTGTCTGACAGCTAAAGCTTGATCAAAATTCGGTCATGCAACAGGACGATGATCTGAAGCACACCAATACATCTACATCAGAACGGCTGTCTAAATAAAAGAATCAGAATTTTGGAATGGCCTAGTCAAAGTCCAAACCCCAACCCAATTGAAATGCTATGGTGGGACCTTAACAGTGTCCAAAAACCTCAATGAACTGAATAAATACTAAAAACAAATACACTAAAAACTATGTTTTTGCTGCTGAGGGTAAATCTCCAATCTACTGAATCATGGGGTGGGGGGTACTTGGTATTGCCCACGTGATTTCTTATTTTTTGGCTTCATTTTTCTTAAATGAACACAAAAAGGCTTCACATGAAAATGCGTGTGTATGAGAGATAAGTGTAGTAATCTCCTACGTCGCGCCAACACCCACTCACAACATGAATCCACCACTTAATAACCTCTCTCTTTAAGACCGTTTCTGTTTGTCTTACGTTAATAATTGCCTTGAATAGAGCTGTGTGGCAATCATGTTACACCGGGGTCGGATTAAATGGTGCAGACCTTCATGCACAATAAAATGATTAAATATTCCTCAGCTGCTGCTTTGCTCTAATAAAGGACAATACAATGCAGATGACCTGATAATTAACCTGGAATTGCTTTTGATGGAGAGGTTTTTGTGTGAAGTGTTGGTTGTTGAGGGATTAGCTGCTTGTTAAATCAGTGTTATGTACAGTATATGGACCTGGACTGGATCAATTCATATAAATGCCCTGAGGACCATGCTCATGAGTCATGATGGATATTAACTGTTTCAAGCCTACACTTTCCATCACTGATGCTAAGGGGGGAAAAAATCAGAAAAAGGACTGCAGTATAAAAAGTGGCTTGAATAATCACAGGTGAGATTGAGATTCTCACTGAGATTAAAAAGGATCTTCTTTTCCCAGTTCATTATTTTTATTGGTAAACTTTGGATTGAAGTAATTATTATTGACAAACATGGAAGGCAATCGGTCAAACGCTCTAATTAAACAATTGTTGATTTATTCCGAATGTCACATTTTATTCAAAATTCTAAATTGTATGCATACGTGTTATTCTTGTGTATAATTGTAATAACCCATCAAATCAAGCCTTTGTAATACTAGTAACTAAGCATTAGAACATTTTATCGTTATCAGTTTGAATATGAAACTGGACTAAATATGCGCAAGTATCACTTCCTTGTAAATGTAAATGTGAACTGTTTTTTGGTTACTCGTTCACATTATAGCTGATTCACATTGACTATAGTTGAAGGAAGCCATAAGTGAAATAGCGAAAAATATTCTTTTTAGAGATGTTTTGATTTGTAAGGAAGTTACCATATGATTATGCAAATTCATTTTATTTCTTATCACTAAAAAAAGAAGAAGAAAATGGAAAAGAGGAAGTGGCACTTTCCATGACAATAAAGAAATGATATCATATTTATTGGTTCAGTGATCATTTTTCTTATTTTTTGCCAATGTTTTGGAACACATTTGAATGCTTCACATGAAACCTCACATCCCAAAAGCACACACTGAATGCAAAATATTTTTTTGTTAATGTTGTGCTTGATGCTGTGTTTGTGCACTTGTGCTTCAGTCTATCTGGAGTGAATAGAATAATAATAATACTAATAAAATATAAAAACTATATATGAACTGGTTGCATACGTGTTTACACCTCATACCTAGTACTTAAAGCATCTTTTGCATGTAATACAACACTCAATTTTTGGAATCCACCTACTACTGTACATTATCATGCTGGAGGGGGACATTTTCCTTAAGATTGTCTTCAATTATCTTCAGCTGTCTAAACATTTTGTGCCAACAGTACTGTATTTGGAGCTATGCACGATTCCCTCTATCTTACCCAGAGCCACAGTTTTAGCCAAAGAGAAGCAGCTGCACAGTATGATGCTTTACATGGGTATGCCATCCTTTGAGTGAAATATGGTATCTTATAGAATATCTTTTATCTCAGCAGACCATAACACCTTTTGTCATACAGAATGGGGTAATTTAAGCAGCCCTAAAAGTTCCTGAGGGGTTTCTGTCTAGCCATTCCCTACCCCAGAGCACAGACCTGAAAAATATGAAAAATTGTTGCGGTATCCAGAGAGTGAACACTTGCGTGATATTCCTCCAGCTCATTTAATGTTACTGAAGGTCTCTTGTTATCTTTCCTAATACTTTTTTTTATCCTTTCATCAATTTTGAAGGGACATCCTGTTCTTCGTAATGTCACTGTGGTGCCCTATTTTCTCCACTTGCCTTGGGCATGGTGTTCCATGGAACAACTGATGTTTTATAAATGCCTTTGCAAGCCCTGCCCTGATTGAGAACTTTTCACAATGAGCCCCATACATGCTTTTTGGGCTCTTTGTAGCCCATGGATTCAATAGACAGCTAAAACCCAAAAAGGGAATCAAAAGAATCCTCCAGAAACTGTTGAACTTTATTTGGGGTTAATAAAAATGTGTAATTTGTTTATTTGTTGACAGGTGTATAAAAATCACTTTTGAAAATGCATGGGTTTTTGCACTAAGCAGCAATCAACTTATTCGTTCTCTCTCTCTTAGTATGTACAGTATATGTGTGTGTCTGTCTGTTTGACTGATTAGTATTTACAACAGGTCCAATTCTATCTATCTATCTATCTATCTATCTATCTATCTATCTATCTATCTATCTATCTATCTATCTATCTATCTGTCTGGCTGGCTAACTATAAATAACAAAGCAGCAATGGATGCCACCTAGCTACTTTTTTCTCTCTCTCTTTTATCTATCTATCTATCTATTGGTCTGTCTGTACAGTATGTCTGTTTGACTATAAAGCAGCAATTAACTAATTGATATCATCTAGCTACCTTTCTCTTTTTTATCTATCTATCTATCTATCTATCTATCTATCTATCTATCTATCTATCTATCTATCTATCTAACTGACTATAAATAACAAAGCAGAAATCAATTATTGATACATTCTGCTATCTATATATCCTCCACACTGTCACTAACATACTGCGTTGCCCCGTGCCATCCCTTTAAACGAAGCACGCGCCGGGACACGTGACCCGATAGTGCCGCGCTGTGATTTTCTATTGGTCGGTTTTGTTCCCAGGCACTTGCGCGCGATTGGCGGATGTGTGGGTGTGTTCGCGCCTCGAGCTCCGGCATCAAGGCGACCGCTTCGCCCCCAGTCGTAAGAGCTGATTGGTTGTATGGCTCGAGCGGATTACGTCATGTGAGTAAGTCTCGCCTCGCCATTGGTCGTGCGAGACCGATAAGTCAGTCGCGATTGGCTGACGCATGAGGTCATCGCGAGTGAATGCGGAAGTCGTGTGGGCCATACTGAGTCACCGTTGGGTCAGCTGATTCTTTCTGAGTGAGTAACTCGTCTCGACTAAATCGTATTATTTTAAAATGCACGTTTTATTCGTAACCTTTAGCGCATGTTCATGTCGAATGGGCTTGTTTTTGTGTAGAACTTTATTTTGAGCCCTCGAGTTTCCGGTTTCTCCGAGTGTTTTAGGTTTGTGTCTCAGTCGCAGGGCTGTGTCTAAAACATCGCGCGCTAGTGAAAAGACAATACCCCGCTATTACAAGAGGGTACTTCTGGGGCTAGCCCAAGCCTCGCGTGCATGTTAACCTAGCTTAGCCGTGGAGCTCAGGTGACTGAAGTTTAATCTTGCATCACGTGAACCGCCTTGTGTTTGTCAGAAAAGTGCAGCAGATTTGGTCTCATCACCATATGAAGCTCGATTGAGTTCAGGGGCGTGGCCATGGGGTTACCCAGGGTGGCCTAGAGCCAGCTGCCACCCTTACTACCCACTCTGATCTCTGGCCAGTTCATGTTCCTAAAAGGTTTATTTTTACTGTTTGTCTGGCTCATATTTTAAATCCTCATCCTAATGTTGTACGTGTTTACAGCAAGTACCTTGAATGCTAATGCAGTCAGATCATCATATTAATTTTTCACCATGTTCTGAATTGTGTGGCGTCATCCCATGTGTTCTTCCCGTTTCTGCTACCAATCCCGGATACTGACTTAAAATGTAAAGCTTGTTCCAGTATGTTGGGGAGCAAGAAAAATTCTTTGTTTGATTATCTCGATTACGTAATCAGGATTTAATTTTAGCTTCTGTTTCAGTGTAAGGTTGGCATCGGGGCTTCGTAGCTCCTGGTTCCTCAGTTCAAAACCTAAAATAAGGTGAAATTTGAGGAATATGGACTTTTTTTTTTTTAGCTATTAATGTGAAAGTTGAGCTCTCCCTTTAAAGATGTGAGGTTTTACAGGAAAGATGGAGAATATATATATTTATTTATTTATTAATTTAATTAATAAAATAAATTTTAAAAGGCATGGTTATTAATTACAACCTTTCTAACACCTGCCAACTTAAAAATAATAAAGAAAATTGGTCACACACACTAGGCTATTCACACATTGGCAGGTAGTGCAGCATTCTGTATGGTCAGTGTTGCCAAGGAAAGTAGCCATGGGCTGTCCTAAAGGTTGCTAGACATCACTAAATGATGTCATCGCGTAATTTACACAATGTCATGACAAAAAGTTAGTAGGTAAAAACACCCTAAATACGTTTAGAACTATACTAATATCCTGTCAAATTTTCTGTCAAATATCCTGCTTGTATAAAATGTTATTTATTTATTTTTTCATTAAAGCACTCAAAATAAAAGAAAACACAAAAGAGCAATGATATGCAAGTGCTATAACAAGTCTGTTAGCTTAACACAGTGCATGTAGCAAGGTTTTTATTATTATTATGTAATAAAATGAAATAAGATAAAATGGAACAAGCTAGTGTTTTGCTAATTGTATAAAAAAGAAAAAGAAAATAGATAGAATACAAAAGGAATATAGAAGTTAGTGGTAATTAGTTAGTTACTTTTTTTATTATTATTATTTTTTACATTTTTAATGTCACAATTCCAACCCTTCTCCTTTATTTAGGCACATAATATATAATATGCAGACATATAATATATAATATGTATATATAATATAAGGACACATCAAAGTCATCAAAGTTTTCACCAGAAAAAGTCGCTAGATTTGTCGCTAGTCGTTTAAAAAAAAAATGTCTTGCAAGAGGGGTCTGAATACTCTCTAAATATAGCAACAAAGTCGGTAAGTTGAAAACAGTGTGTGTGGTAGGAGCAAATTATCTGATTATTTTGTTTGGAATTGAAGAAAAATTTATATGATAATATTAAATCAGAATATTTATAAAATCATACTAAGGGAATCACAATATTTATTAAATTGGCACCTAGGCATTGTGACAATATTATATCGACTGGTCCCTGAAGATTCTGATCCCTACTTAATACTAAACATTTTATGTTGGACCTGTTGGCAAACTGTTGCTGGTAACTTATTATTAATAGTTCCTTTTTTTTCTTCTTGTACCTATTTCATTCCCACGTTTCCTCTGCCAAGCCAGCCGAACCCTCCAAGCTCTACTGCCTGTGCTGAAATACCTAACTGATGTGCCATGATCATGTTACAGGTCAGGGCTCCACTTTAAATAGGCACATGACTCGCTCTGAATTTGGGCCTGTATGCTCTGAGGGTATGTTTGTGTTTCTCCATAGTAATACCGTAGCTGTGTGCTGCTGTTCTCGTCCCCTGTGTGTGGCAGATAGTTACAGGGCTGGGATCAGAAACGACTTGTTGGTAGAAACTTTAGTTTGTTGCCCTGAGCACCGTGTTGAAGAGAATAAAGTGAAGTAAAGTCAAGACACTGTTTTGTTCATAGAACGTAAAAGAAACCTCAAATATGTTTACTAAGCAGCTTCAATGGGACTTGTAGTGTGTGTTGCAGCGTGTTCGCGGTCTTTCACTCAAAAGGTGTCATAAACTGGGTGCAGTGTTCCCCAAAGCTGCCAGCATAAGCATTTATGTATCACACGTCAAAGGGGAACTTGTGTGTGTTAGGTCGCCTTAACGTCGTGTCCTTCAAACAATGAAACACACGGGGTCATTTGAGACGTTCTAAAATCCACAGACGTTATCATGTCTACCAGACACCCTCCTGAGCGATCATGTGAGTGATGTGATGTGATTTAGAGAGCTCATATCAAGAGTTTATTTTAAAGGGAAACTATATAGGTGGGACGTAGTGACCTGTCTGTCCCAATGTATACAGGATATAAAAACGAGAACAGTTTGCATGACATAGACATGACATGGCCAAAGACCGTGGACTGGATTATGCGTGTACCACGTGGCCATCAAATTCATGTGAATGGATAGTGTGTACCTCACCTAATGTTAAGGTCTTCTGGCATAGGCTCTAAGCTTCCCGCAACTCTGTACAGGATAAGCGGTATAGAAGAGTTATAGAAGCTATAGAAGAGTTCCATTATTGTATGCTGTTTATTGAGTGCATCTGCATGTGACTCAAAAGAAATGAGGCGCGTATCACCATTTACTTCTGGCCTATCTGACTGATGATTTTGTGCTACAGAACTGAAACTAGTGAAAAATTGTCTGTGACGATGATGTTGAGCTTCTGGAGCCATGGGTCTTCTACAGACCTAAACCCAATAGAAAACTGTTGGGCAATGGGGAAGGAGGCGGGAATGGTCAAGAAACTATCTTTTTCTACATACTATAGCATCAAGAGTAATGTTGGTGTCCTTTTTACCAGATCTGGGATCCAGTTTTGAGGAAATAAAGGTCTTCATACTTAATAATGATTGTTGTATATCAATTTCATTGCATAAAATAACAAATGTGTTCTTATTAAACTAATATTAATGGTCATTATTTTAAGAATTTGAGTGGTGTAGTGGCTAGCACTGTAGCCTTGCACCTCCATTTGATTCCCGTATGTGTAATTTGCATGTCCTCCCTGTGCTTGGTGGGTTTTCTCTGGGTACAACAGTTTTCTCCCACAGTCTGAAGACAGACAATGCAGATTATGTTAATTGATGTTCCAAATTTCTCGTGTGTGTGTGTGTGTGTCTACTGTTTAAATACTTTTGGGTGCCGCTGTAATACAGGTCGTGGTAAGGTTGTGCACATTAATAAGTAATAGATATGATATCAGTTGTATCAAGGCTTTTCTTTACTATGCAAAACCATAAATATGTCACACAAATGATGGACAAAAAATTTTATTGACTTTTTTTTTTCTTCTTTTTTTTAAATCTTGCTGTAGGCCATCTTCCTCCTTCCTGTTGTGTAAGGGGCAAGACTGACACAAACGGACGTAAAAATGGTCAAGGATGTCTGAACCCTTGCTAGATAGAATGTTGTTCTTTGAACAGGTTGTTGGGTCGCTGGGTTACATCATGTGGCAACTGCGGCCATTTGTTCTCCATGTTGCCTTTCAGTGCAGTAAACCTGATGACCCGTGACTCATGTCTGGGGGGAGATGTTCTTCTTATGTCGCAGTTTGCCTGTAGGTTTCAGAGCGTGACCTAGCTATGTCGAGATGGACATGAGGATAATCAATTTTGGATGTTGGCAGGTTGCGGTCGTCACGAGGCCTGTGATGGTCCTGCATTACGGTCAGCATAAAACCTTTAAATACGTTAAGTATAAAAATGGTCAAGGATGTCTGAACCTGTGCTAGGTAGAATGTTTACCAGCACAGACGATTTTTTGTCTGTGAAGTTGGTGTATTTACACATGTTAAATAAAATTGTAATTACACACTTGCAATATAATTTAAAGGCTGCAGAGAAAATTATAGAAAAAAAATCGATTTATTGTTATTTTGTATATGTGGGGTGCGGCTTAGTTACTAATCCCCCCCACACATGTCTCAGTAAGGAAGCTGGGGTCAGAGCGCAGGGTCAGGCAGGATACAGCACTGCTGGAACAGACAAGGTTAAGAGGCTGGGCTTGAACCCCTGACAATTTTTTTTAATTTTTTTTTTTAAACAAACCTAGCAAGTAATTTGGTCCTATTACAAAGGATGCTGAACAGTTTTGCGTGCACCACCTGAAGGATTATACTGGAATAGCAACATTTTGCCACTTTAAATACATACATTGGTGATACGTTGCCACTCAAAAGAATTGTAATGCTTGATTTTATTGTAATGTTAGAATTATTAGTTTTTATATTAGTTTTTTTATGTATTTGGCAAGTGGAAAACAGTTTATATACATTTTGGCATGAACTGATCTGTACCATTCTACTATATGTAGAGTGAGGTAACTGATTCGAAAAATATTGTTTTAAGTTGTTTGATTTTTATATACATTTTAAGAAGCAGCTTAATAAAAAAAAAAAAGAAACATTTCTTTGTTAGCAAGGCTCTGCGGCGTTGATGAATTTTCTTTAGAGAATTGTGTTCTAAGGAAGGCCTTAGAAAAAACTGGCCTAAAAAAACTGCCAACTTTCCTTGGAAATCTCTATTCATGCGAAACGTCTAAAACGGTGATCGTGCTTGGCTTTGCAGCTGCATGCAGTCACTTCTGCTGCACATGTAACCACTATTTTGCTATCAAACTCTCAACCGTTGCGTGGTGCCATTCGTCTTGTAACCGTGTCGCTGCTGCATAGTTAGAATACCTTAGTCCTGTGTGTGTGTGTGTTAGAATGTTAGGAGGTCTCCGCCTGCGTATCTCGCGCATGATAAGCCATGCTAATGCTTATGTAATAGGTGCACTTTGGCAATTCGTTGCGGCTCGAACTTTGAAACCTAACCTACGCTAAATGGACTGAGATCCAGACATGGTAACCAGTAAAATGTTAAAAATGAATTGTAGGAGAAGTGAAAGAAGTGACCCAAACATCATGTAGATTTAATTTTTTTGTAAAGTTTTTAATCCATTTTTGCAGTTTCATGATATAAAACTGAAGTTTGGCAATTTAAGCACAATAGCATGTGGTTCTACTTACACTACATACAAATGCTCACGTAGCCGAGTGCCAGTGGTGACAGCTGGAGCTTTTATTTGGCACAGAGACTACATAAGTATAGGGGATAATGTTTGATCTGTCTCATGATTTTACTTCATAAATAGGATGTAATATATGTACACTCACCTGCCACTTTATTAGGTACATCTGTTCAACTGTAGTTTAATGCATATATCTAATCAGTCAATCACATGGCAGCAACTCAATCCATGTATGCATCTGATAAAATTTCAACCGAACAGAATGGGCAAGAAAGATGATTTTTATTATTTTTTTCCCCCCAATGTCTTTGAACGCGGTATGGTTGTTGGTGCCAGATGAGTATTCGACACTGCTGATCTGCTGGGATTTTCACTCACCACCATCTCTAGGGTTTATGCAGAATGGCCTGAAAAAGAGAAAACCTTCAGTTCCCTGGGCGACAGTGCCTTGTTGATGTCAGAGGGGAATGGCATGATCAGTTCGAATTGATGGAATGGCAACAATAACTCAAATAACATCTCAAAGAGCATCTCTGAACATGCAAAATGTCATACCTTGAAGCAGATCAAATCACTACAGGATCAGAAGACAACACGCCCGCCAATCCTATTTAGTTAAGAATAGAATACAATTCACATGGGCTCACCAAATTGGACAATAGGAGATTGGAAAAATGCCAGATGGTTGTAATCAAGGCTGATATAAACATACGCGCGGGGGGGAAATTGAAAAGTGGTTAAAGATGGGAAAGCATGGAGGGCGATGATCCATAAATTGAGGACTTTTGACTGCTGTCACTTAATAGTTTAGCACTGGAATTTCCTACAGTTTTGAACCTTTCTGATGTGGTACAATAGGAGATTCACATCATGGATGTGCAGGCGACAAATCCGCTGCAAATGTGTGATCCTATCATGTCAGTATGGACCAAACTCTCTAAGGGATTTATCTATGCCATGAAAAATTATGGCAGTGGTGGCTCAGTGGGTTAAAGCTCAGGATTACTGGTCAGATAGATAGCAGTCCAAGCCCTAGCTTTACCAGGCTGCCATTGTGAGCACTTAAGCGAGCCTCTTAACCTTGTCTGCTCCAGGGCTGCCTATTGTGGCTGCCCCTGGCCCCAGGGGCAGAAATAATTTTACTGTTCAGCAAAGTATGTGTGACATGATGTAACTAATGAAGTGACTAGTGAGTCTACTCTTGTAGTTGTACTATTGTAACATGGAAATATGGTAACTTGGGCCATTTGTAAATACCATTCAGAAAATGTTGCTTTCGTTTCTGGCTAATGCGTGTGCAGAACATATTACGATCTCAAATGAATAACAGGTGGAGGAAACCAAGTGCACGTGCGCAATGCACTCTAATACAATACAGGGTGCAGTCAGGTGAGTGTGCATAAACCTGCTTTTACACTATAGAGGGTGTGACTGAGAAGAAAGCCTAAGCCAGCATGAAATAACACCACAACCCACTAAAAATAATATCATAACTGAAGACTCACTTGCTCACTTCCAGAGATTTAGGATGAAGCCTTGTGTTAGAAGCTAGTTAGCTTTATAGCTCGTGTAAGCCACGAACGAAACAACACGGACAGTTCAGAGGCAATAAATAAACAATTGTCAAGGAGATAAAATTTGTCACGATTGTTAGAATACCTGGGACGCGGAGTTATGCATATACTTAAACATCCCAGTGCTGTTGTGCTCTATATCAGCACTAGTGGAATGCCTTTTGTCTGATCAGAGCTTACTGTTGTACAAGCCTGTCTAACCCACAAATAAAAAAATTTTTGGGCCCAAGCACTATGGCATCAGCACCGTGCTAGCAAAAAGACACGTCCAGCCACGATGACGCCTTAAACTTGTGCCGAAAAAAATGGCTCATTACTTCCTGAGCGGTCTTGGTCTCGTGCTCAAAAAGCACAAGGGTAGAGCCTCCGAGTGGCGCAGTGGTAAAGCGCTCGCCCTATCATCCGGGGAGCGCTGGTTCGAACCCCGGGTGATGCTG
>JAOVVA010000031.1:7076777-7088394 GCA_028565275.1 Leiocassis micropogon
TTTCATGTTATGGAGTTAAACAAGTGTTCAATAAAACTCAGCCTTGTGAAAATTTTGGAAATTGTTCTTTTGTTCATCGAGCTACTGATTAAATTCATGCTTTTTAAAGGGGGTGTACTCATTTATGCTGAGCACTGTATATGTATTGCACACATACCTGCCCTAGTGTGCCCCTCTTATACCCCTTAACCACCAAGGCTGTTGCAGAGCTAGTTTGGAACCAACAGACTGAAAAACCATGGTGGTGGTCCATGTTGGCGCCAACACGCGTCGGGGCTGAGGGGCGGGATTATTGCAAATAACAAAAAAAGTTTGAGACCGCAATCTTAAAAAAAAAAAAAAATGAAGATGAAATGGGCAGCTCAAATGCTTTCTAATAATGAAGGTTTAATCCCTTCACAAAGCCAGGAGATCTGCTCGCAAAGCCAGGTTGAAGTGCGCCATTGTTGTTGTTCTGATATTTTTACAAATAATTTTATATATATATATATATATATATATATTATAACTAGCCCATGGAAAAACAAAGCCAGTTCTTAGCTGGTTTGCTATTGAACCAGCACTAGTACCAGACATGAGCTAGCACCTGGTTCACTTTGATGGAAAAGATCCATTATTGTTTTTTGCAGTTTTCGATTGTTAGATGCAGTGCAAGCCATGGTCAATGGGCTTAGAAATAGCAACTTTTAAATTGTTGGTCTCTCAGGATATGTCAGTAATATGTCAGCAGAATTTAACCTTTATGCCGTTGTGACTGGGGACATTATGAAGATTAACATTTGCTGAATGGATATATTGTGGTATGTACAGATCAAGCATGGCATTTAAAACTGCCTGCCTAATATTGTGTACATCTCATTTGTACCACCAGAATAGCTTTGACTCATCAGGGCATGGACTCCACAAGACCCCTGAAAGTGGTTGTGGTATCTGGCATCATGTTAGCAGCAGATCCTTCAAGTTGTGGGGTGGAGCTGCCAAGGATCAGATTGAAATCTGGGGAGCTTGGAGGCGAAGTCCACAAATCCTAAATAGATTTTTGCAGTGTGACAGGGGATATTTTCCTGCTGAAAGAAGAGGCCACTAAAATTAGGGAATACCATTTCCAAGAAGCCAAGAAAACCCAAAGTTTCCCAGCAGAACATTGACCAAAGCATCACGCTGCCTCTGCTAACTTGCCTTTTTCACATAGTGCGTCCTAGTGCCTGTCCTGGCTTTGAGGACAGACTTGCTGGTTAAGTGTCGCATCCTTTAATAGTTGCCATTGTTATGGGATAATGAATGTTCAAATCATCCCTGAGTGGATTTAATCTTACAGCTGTTCATTGTCTGTCTAGTTTTCCTACCTACCTCTGTGTATGACCTGCTACTGTACTTAATTGAAATCTGAAATCTGAGCTAAGAAGAGTGGGTAGCTAACTGGAATAACTTCTTAGTCATTTTAGCCTCTACACACTGACTCATCTTAAAGCTATTTTGGCTTCAAAGTAACTAAAAGGAGCTCAGTACAGACCATCCTTGTTTTCTAGTCCGTGTCTTGTCTGAATGTTCCAGCAATCAAACGGAACTATAACTAAAGAATAGTGTCTGCTAAACCTGACGCCACACTACACGCCTTTAGACAGGATTTTTCATATAGGATTCAAAGTCATGCAGAGTCTGGTTTAGTCTGCACCGGTCAGCAGAAGTGGCCGGCCAGTTGGCACAGAAATCTGTAAGTGTATGAGGGGTACAGACTTGATTCGGCAAGTGTGCGAGGGTAACAGGCTAAGAACAAACTTCTCCTGACATGAGTCACGGTACATGAAACGTGTTCAATTTATTAGAGTCGGCTCTGGACTCTGTCACATAGTGCACACTGGTCACCCAATCGACCTGGGAACGCGTGCCATCAGTAGCCAATAAAAATGGATGAGGCGGGATCATCCATTCCCCCATGACTGATGAAAAATAATAATAAATGAATAAAACAAAACACCGTGCAGGTCTGCTGGCACGAAAGAAAGAAAAGTTTCTCCGCTGAAGTGACGACGTACGATGCACCATTTTGGAAGCCATTAATTTTAGCGTATACATGCTCCCAGTCCATTTAGAGTCTTTTAAGATTGTGGAAGTCGTGTAGAGTCGCCTCAGCCTTAATGGGAAAGTGAAACACTTGTGCTGGCACGTTTACAGTTCGAGTTTTTTTTGTTGCCACAAAAAAATTTCATGTGCATTTTAAATGGAGCATCATTAAGAGACGAGTAAGATGACCGTCAGAAACACCACTCAGTAATCAAATCCTTAACGTGCGCCTTTTCAGTACAACACTGCAAGCTAATGGACTATTTTGAGAGGAAAGGGATTGCACACCACCACAGCAACGGTGAAATTTTACCTCATGGACACATGCACTGAGTGAATTATAAATACGCTCGAGGGACATCAGGACATTTTGTAAATGCTGAGCTGAAGCAGGTCCCATGAGACTGTAGCACCAGAGAGCTGGAGATGATGATGTTAAAGATTGGGTTAAATGGTAACTATTTTATACCAGACCATACTTTACAGTAATCTTGGATCTTGAAATTGCAGTTTAACTGGCAATAACATTTTAATGTTAAGAGTTTCAGCTACTTTAACTCCATATGATTTAGAAACTAATGCAGAGTCATCACTGATATCAGTACCGATGCTGGTTTTGAAATGAAACGCTTATGGGTTCACTGATTTGAGGGAACATTTTTGCTTGTTTCGTTCACCTTGCGGAGAGAAAGTGTATCTGTTTCAGTAAAGTGCTCACAGAAATGCAGTACTCGGACATGCAACATGTTCATTGCTCCTAGCTCATAACTCGCGCACGCATGCACGCGCACACACATGCAACCATACTGTTGGAAAGATGTAAAGATGATGCTATGTAAAGATGATGTTCTATAAAAATGCAGCAGCTCCTTCTCTTGATTGTGTCATAAATCTCAAAATCCATCATTATGTCCCAAGTGTTTTGTGTTGGAGCATTTAATGTCCCAGGGCATTGTTTTAAATACGCGAGTTTTTTAATAGTAGTTTCAGTATCTGTATTGATGCGTACCTAAACCTGTCCATCGGGAAAAGAATATTAAATCTGTGTACATTTTCCAGCACTTTAAATCCAACGAAGGGCGGTTGAATGAATTACCTTGCCCCAACTCTGACCAAATGTTTCACAGACTCCTTAAACCCTGTCGCGAACATTCAGAAGCCAACTGTGTCCAGAGGCACCCGCTCGACACAAGCTCGTCTTTGTTTAGCCTGCTCTTTATTGCCTTCTGCTTCTGAGGTAACCCGTTCTGCTCACACAGTGCTGAAGCACTCTACTGTTCTAGGGCTTTTAAAAGCACGCCTGGTTTCTCAACATCATGCCAACAGGACCCCACGGGCACAACCATGAGATCCTGTTTACTCTCAGCCTGTGGATGGAAGATGCCCTTAGAGCACCAGCCTCACCAACTGCCCACAAGGTTGAGGGCACTATTTAGGGGATGAAAAAGAACCAGATTCAGTAGAATCACAGGGAAAGTATTGAAGATGCAGGGAGACGTACAAGTTTGTTTTATAGTGTGGAAATCTTCAGAGATTCGCAGCTTGAGCTTGAAGCTATTAAATGCCGTTCTCCTTCCTTTCAAAGAATCTGCACGGAATCTTCGAGGGCTTTTTATTATCATAAAGTGACTGACCATGTGTTTGAATTACTTTGTGGATTTGTTGTTTAAAATACTGCACTTAGTTAGGAGGATGGCTGTGGGAGTGCAATAGTCCCCCCCCCTAATCTGTCACTGAAATACAACCTGTTCTGGAATGTTGACCTTTTCTTTTCCTGAGTGTTTTATAAAGGTAAAGATTGCCTCACCTTTATAAATCACCTTGAGTTCTGTATCTCGTGTAGATTTTTCAGGTTCTTTCACGAGTCCCAGGTTTATAATTCCTGCCCTGGATCTTAGCCCCGCCCCCCAGTCGGAGCAGCGGCACAGCTGTGCCTCTTCTCTTTAATAGAAAACTTAAAAGCCATATTTAGGTTTAACAGGAAGAGCGGGGATGGACATCTGAATGGGAGGTTTGCAGTTAAAAGTGAAATATTTAAATATTACAGACTATCCCTTTTAATCTGTATTTGTGTGTTGCAGGTGCCTTTCCCAGCTCTTCAAGGTGAAGGGGTGGAGTTTCTGGGCCGCGCCGATGACGCCATCATCGCCATCTCTAACTACAGACTGCATATTAAGTTCAAAGATTCCATTATCAATGTAAGATCACAAACACACACACTGACTGATGGATGCGGTGTGTTTGCTGTGTATCTGATCTTCTTTTTTTTTTTAAAACGACCAGGGCAAGATTTCATTTATTTACGGTACACATTAAATCATATAAATCTAGGTTCTTTCATCAGGTTATATTTCCTGCCCTGGATCTTAGCTCCACCCCCAGTCGGAAAGTTGTAGAGGTAACGAGCTCGCCCTATCATCCGGAGATTGCAAGTTTGAATCCCAGGCGATGCTCTAGCATCCCACAGCCAGGAGAATAGAGAGAGCTGATTGGTCGAGCTCTCTCAGGGGGGATCGGAGGCACGCTCATATCAACGCTCCACATCAATCCCTCTAGCCAATCATGGGCATCTGGGAGGATGGTGCTATCCTCCAAGTGTGCTCCTAATTGTGTGTGGCTGGCGTCACGTGTCTCGGAGGAAACGCATGAAAGCCTTCACCCTTCCTGGTTGGTAGTTGTACCCTTGATGAGGGACTGCCATAATCCCAGGTAGGAATCGGCTGCAAATAAATTAGGAAGAAAATCTGGAAAAATCCTGGGGGAAAATAAAAAAAGAGAAATATGATCATGCATTTTCATATCTCTCTCACTTTGAAGCAACATGTCAGGTTGGCATTAAAGGGGAAATAAAATTGCAACCATAATGTCACCCTGCTCACGGTTAGGTCCTTTTGCTCTGTACAGCAAGAGAAGTTAAAACAGTATCTGTGTTAAGTTATTTTCTCTGCTAATCCTTTTAAACGTTTTAACATGTAGGTTTATTTATTGTCTTTTTCATGGCCATAATGGCTGAGGGACGGCTCTACTCCTTAGCCTCATTAAAAATGACCGAATCTAGAACTATACATGTAATTTAAGTCCTATTCAAAATAGGTAGGTGACTAGTTAACTGCTAGAAAACTAGCTGTCATTTGTCACAACCACTGAGGAGAGAAAGATTTCGGTATCACAGTCTTGGTTTGCATCATATTTTTCAACCAAACAGCACAAATCTGTTGTTTAATAGCTAATTATGAACGTGCAGAGATATCACATTTTAAGTAGCTGGAGAATTTACCAAACAGCTTTTATACATCTAAAAATGTATGCCACTTTAAAGAATAAGTAATTAAATAAATCATTGCCGTATGAGAGAGAGTACAGGGTGACTAGCATTAACCAGAAGTAGAATTAAGATTTGCATTTTCTACCGCGCACAAGCCTGGCTAAAATGGTGTCTATACATGCAATCAAGACATAGTTACTGTATATGTTCAATAAGCTAATTGTCCGTTTGTACGTTTTATAGTAGTCATTTGTGGTATTAAAAAATGCCATGACTTGAGGCATACCTGTAGACACTCTTGTTCCTAAACCAGGCAAGGGAAGTTATTTCTCAACTTTTTCCAAAGCTCTCATCTAAAAGGTCCTTTCATGATGCTCCAGAGGGTAAATGAGGTCGCATTGAACTCGCTCGCTCTGGAACAAATAAACAACCTGTATTTTGCCGATAACCAGCTTGGGAAATTATCCAGGCTTTCCTGTTTTCCTGTAAAGACTCCCTGTGAATTTAGCTTGAACTTCCCCTGCTTTCATTTTAAGCAAGACTTGTTTATCAGTGCTGTTGTGCCTCACAGTCATGTAATGATTATAATAACTATTAAGACAGTAATAATTTGCTTCTCCTGACAGGTTTGACATGAGAGTGACCTAACGGCATAAGCATCGTTTTGACATGTGACATACAGTAATACCTTTTGACATTTAAGCCCATCCTCCTTCTCCTTCCCATCTTTGTGATTTCTGGAGTTTAGTGTCAATCTCGACAGCACAGCTTGTTTTTAAAGACTTGACACCAGTCAAGTTCGGCCTAGCTCATTTGGCTGCACTGAGCTTATTATAAGGCTGGTTAAGGCGTTGATCTACTGATCGGAAGGTCCCAGGTTCAAACCCCACTCATCTGTCAGAGCCATACTTTTCTTCTATCCACAACTTCTCCTAAACTAATCGTAGGAATTTGACCAAACCTTCACAGATACTTTTATTAGAAAGTGTAGTATCTTTTTCTTTCTTTCTCTCTCTTCCTAATAACATCACTTTCTCCAGGAACAGCGTTAAAAAAAATGTAGCACATTCAGTGGGCAGGCGACATGTGTCTTTCCCGTCAGCCTTTAACAAGGTTAGGAATGCTGCAAAAATGAGGTCAGGACTGTAAATATAACGAGTTCTTAACTGTAACTAGCCTATTATAAAATAATATAAACCAACTCTTCCATAGTAAAGCAGCCTTGATAACCAACACGTATTCTCATTTTTATTTTATATCTCTGCTAAACAGACAACGCCATGAATATTGTCGCTCGCAAAACATGAATAAGGATCAGACAAGGGAAGTTCAGATGCGTCAGACACAAAGATGCTCTGTGTCATGGCAAGACAACATAATCTATTATGGTTTGCATAAAATACAAATTAGAAGTTTATTTTTGTACCACGCTACCCTGCAGACATTTAAAACGTCTATGTAGAATTCTGTCATCAACCATCAAATCTGCTGAGTGCATAATTAATTCACAGAATATCACAAATCAGTACTTACCTAGGTAATTAGTGATTTATTTAACTTGACAAGACAGGACGTACGGTTCTAGGAAAATGAGCAGTGACTGGGTGGTATGGTGTGAGCAGACTGTGCCACATCAAAGTTGGTCATTTTCCTAATGCATCACTTACCGTCTTCTGTTCCTCTAAAACCACAGCAATTTTCTAACAATTAAAATGTTTTGTTGGTGAAGGATGATTTCCTAGTTAATGACCAGCTGCTGTAATGGCTATAAACAGTTGCTCTCTTTAATTCTGTCTTTGCTTTTAGAGTAAATAAGTAAAAAACAAAAACAAATGCAGCCGGTCTTGTTCCTTTAAAAACTAAAAGGAATTGTTAGCTCTGACTGTTGCAAAGTGTTCGTCCCAGAACTATACTAAAGAAATCTCTCCTCAGATAAATGCCTTTTTCACACTACCAACAGTTCCCAGGTTTTAGTAATGTACTTATGTGGCACTTCTGCTGAACAAATCCCTGTTGGAGTTATGATAGAGCAAGCATTCCTGAGTGACCAACCTTTTAGAGACATTGAATCAACCCAGGTCAGGAATTTAACAGAACTTAAAAAGACATGAAACTGTACTGTTCAGCCATATTGCATTTAGTTTATAGACCGTTACGCACTGTTACTCCCAACATTTACCCCCTTTTACATCAAGTGCAACTAGGTGCAAAGCAGAATCATAAGAGAGGAGCAACTCTTATTTCATGGTGTGTTTACACTCATTCCCAACATTGCATGGTCTTTCCGTTTAGTTTTTTTTTTTTACTTAGTCCATTCTTCTTTTTTTTTTCTTTCCCTCCTTTTTTTAATTTTGAAAAAAAATCTGCTCGTCTTCCATTTTTTTATTTTCTTACCTGCTTTCTTTCTTTTCCCCCCTCCCTGTCTCCCTCCCTCTCTGTCTGTGTCCTGCTGATGTGGTAGATGTACCCAGGTGTGGACACTGATGTTTCTGTGAGTACTCTGCACTCATCAGACCCCTTTTAATTTTTCCTTTCGTTCTAATTCTCTCCATCTTCTTTCCCATTTTCTTAACACAGAGCCTGAATGAAATAAGAGCCAGCATGCTAATGTAGAATCATTTGCTTTTCTTTTTTTTTACCCCTTGCAACTGTGTTTGTTAGAGGAGTGTTTCTCAACCCTTGTCCTGGAAGACCAGCTGTCCTGCGTGTTTTAATGTCTTCCCCTGCTCTATCACTCCTAGTTAAAGATGGCTTGTCAATTAGCTGGTTTGCTAATGGTTAGCCGAGAAAACACAAAACTATGCAGATCGGGTGGTGGTCCAGGACCATAGTTGAGAACCACTGTATTAGAGTGGAATGGAAAGCCAAAGCTCCTACTAGATAATTTTTTTTAACTGTGATATTAACATTTGTCCATTGAACCACTACTAAAGGTTCTATTTGCATGGTTTGTGCTTCCTGGTCAGGATTGTTGTAGTAGAATCTTAATGGTACATGAGGCTGCCAACACCAAACTCATGTATTGATCTAAACAGAGTTCTGTTGTGTTTTTCCCCCTCTAGACAAGCGTATGACAGTGTTTGCACAACAAGAACATCATAAATATTTTGAGTCATATGAAGCAGTGATGATACAGAGGTTAATTTTGTGTTCACAACATTCATTCAGTGCTTTGTAATATCAAGTTCTGTTGATAGAAATTAATCACAGCCCCAAGTTGTAAGATGGATTAGAGCTCCAGGTTCTGTTCATATAAAATCAGCTGTAAAATTGAGTAAAACACTACTGTTTGTTTAAATTAAACTCGATCCCAAAATTCTTTTGACAAAAATTACTAGATTCTCAAATTCTGTTACTGTAAAATTGATGAGATTTCATGCTTCTTTTGCTGTTAAATAGATTAGATTGTCTGTTGCTGCTTAAAATAGACTAAATCCACAAATTCTGTTGCTGAATAATAGACTAGATCCCCTGTTGTTGTAAAATAGGTTTCCACATAGACTAGATCCCCAAATTTTATTAGGAGGGGTAAAGAAATAAAATAAATATAGCTTAGATCTCCACATTCCATTGCAGTAAAATGCGCGAGGTCTCCAAATTCTGTTGCTGTATAATAGACCAGAAGCCAAAATTCTTTTGACTTTATATTGGACAGAACTCTAAGTTCTGTTGTAAAATCAACTGGGAACCACAAGTTTTGTTAGAATAAAATCCAATGTTATGAAATTGTCTAGATGTTCAGTCAGCTTACTAAATCAAAATGCTGTTGGTTCCTCTATTACTATTTTATATTTTCTAACTTTTTTTATTTATATAGCACATTTTAAAGACAACAGAAAGTACCCCAAATGCTATAAAATTAAATATTTTTTCAAGTAATTTAAAACAGCAAACAAATGCATAATTTACAGATAAAGTCAAAGAAATCCATAAATGAATGAAACAAAACTCTACATGTCTTGTTTGTTTATGAATGGAGCCTTTTTGAAATTATTATTATTTCTTGCACTGCTTGTAGTAGGCCTAGATCTTTTAATGAATTCTTCATTGATGGCTGGATCTGTATCAGGTGTGACTTCAGCAGGAAGCTGAGTGCACTGACTCTGATTGGTTCCGTTCAGAAAATGACTTGACTGATCACAGGAAATCCCAGCTAATAACTCATCTGCCCACTTAGATCACTTGAAACATGCTCAAAAACAATCAAAATAGAAGATAGTGGTTCAGTAGAGCAGTCGTTCAAGGCTGCAGTCGTTCAAGCAGATGCTTGGCCAAGACGAGGATATAGAATAGGATTTTATGAGGACAAAATGTCAGAAGCAACCTTTTGTGCATTTTTTTTATTTTTTTATTTATTTTTTTTAAGTTTAATTTCCTTTTTTAACTATTTAGATTATCCTGTTTACTCGCTTCATTCACATGTCTTTTGGCTGTGTTTTGCTGTAGGTGCCTCTCAGGCTGATTGAAGGTGTGGAGAGCCGAGATATGTTCCAGCTGCACATCATCTGTAAGGACTCCAAAGTAGTGAGGTACGCACCACACCCAGCATACCGTCCCAAAGTCTTCAATCCATGAAGTCCCAAAGTTTTAAACTTTAAATTAACTAAAGCCATTTCAATTATAGGTTTCAATATTTTACCCTAAATGGACATTTTAGTCTCTGAAAGCTCTTCTCAGTGCATGCTGCAGTTACCACGCACTGTAATTCTTGTATATGAATTATAAGTCATTGGATCTAAGAGATGCAACATAAACTCAGTGATGTACTTGATGCATGATGTGTGGACTGGCCGAATGGTTCACATGCTTGTCTATGTAATCTGAACAATTTAAGCCAGTTTTTAAATATATCTTGTAAAATTTACAAAACGATTGGGAAGTAGCTTTTTTCTCTAATTGACAGCACTCTAGTCTTCAGGTTTATTTATCCTTGTAGTCTTCACAAGTGAGATTCTGGGCTCAAACCAAGAGTAGACAGAGCACAGGCATTAAAACTGCATGAAGGTAACGAAGAAAAAAACCCCATCAACCCTAGTGTTCACAGCTCTGAGGCAGAGCTAAGCCTTAATCCAAATCCAAACCCATTTTCTGGATTATAGCACCATATTCTTTTGCACATCACTTCATCATGTTATCTCTCAGGAGGAAAGACACAAGGCATGTTGCTCGCCTCCCACAACAAATACACGCAGTAACTTTATAAGAGCTAAATATGTGGAAAAATGATGGCTGTGGTTGTGATGATGATCGTCTCTTGTCAGGTGTCACTTCTCCACGTTTAAGCAATGTCAGGAGTGGCTAAAGAGGTTGAATCGAGCTATAGCTCACCCCACCCGTCTGGAAGACCTGTTCGCTCTGGCGTACCACGCATGGAGCCTTGGGGGCTGTGCTGACGATGAGGACCAGCATCTACATCTCTGCAGACCAGGTGCACACATGAATACATGCTACATGTGCTTGGGGTGTAGACAGAGTGATGTTAAATGTTTTCATTCAATGCAAAGTGTTCATTATTGTTCCAAACTTTAGAACTGATTCCTGCCTGTCTCCTTTTTCTCCTCCATTATTCATTTTGACCTTCTTTCCCTTTATTGTTCATGTCCCAGGTGATCATGTCCGTCACAGGATGGAGACGGAGGTGAGGAGAATGGGCTTTGACATGCAGAACGCCTGGAGAGTGTCTGACATCAACAGCAACTACAAGTACGAGCTACCTCTCAGTAGGGCTGTGCGATTATGAAAAAATTATGGATATTTGATATTTTACATTTTCTCACATATAGTGAATGTGATATCATCTTAGTAATCCTTATTTTAATTTATTTTATTTATTTATTTGTACAAAATTAGTGTAAGGAAATTTTAATCTTTTTTTTTTTTTTTTTCCTCAATGAATTTTGAATTGTCTTAAGTTTGTGTTTACATATATACATGCATGTATACATACATAGCGGCCCAAAAAAATTATTCATATAAAAAATATATTCCTCCCTTCTAGCATCAACTGTGGTGCAACTACTGACTACATAAACAACAAAAACATAAACAGCTTTAAAAGGAAACATATTACACATTGCTGCCATTTATTTAATTCACGTAAAAAAAAATAGGAGTATGTATACAGTTTTGGGCCCCTATTCTGTACGTGTGTGAGATGCTTATGCTTGGAATGAAGTTTTCTGTATTTATAAGGCACTTGAAGAACTGTCTCACATTATTCAATTCAATTCAATTTTATTTATATAGCGCTTTTAACAATGGTCATTGTCTCAAAGCAGCTTCACAAAA
>JAOVVA010000031.1:7093160-7104317 GCA_028565275.1 Leiocassis micropogon
TAGGTACCTGACTCGCTTGGCATGTAACCAGTATAATTCTTTTGATTGTGTAAAGCTGCTTTGGGACAATGCCAATTTTTAAAAGCGCTATACAAATAAAATTGAATTGAATTGAATTATGCAGTTAGTCCTTTACAGCAAAAACAAACAAAACAAAAAAAACATTTTATAAAATGATTGTTTGGTCATAACTATTTAATTTTTTTTAATTAAATTATTTATGCATGATTTCATTTAATTATTGTTTTATTAACTGTCACTAACTGATTTTTATAGTTAAATTTTATGCTGTTTAATTCTGGTCGTTTGTACAGCACTTTGGTCAACTTCGGTTGTTTTTTAATGTGCTATAAATAAACTTGACTTGATAACCTTTTCGATGAAAAGATACAATATTATGTCATATTATCCATTTGAATGTCTCTACAGTAGCAAAAATAATATAAAACACTTACCGACAACTGTACTAATTTAACAGATTTCCCCAATTCGGAGACGAACAAGAATAATCTTGCATAAGGCACACACACACACACAGGTTACCATTATAATGAAAATATAAAATGAAATGTCTGGTAAATTTTCTACTCACTGACTGGTCTTTAATTCAGCATTAACATCAGCAGGTTCTGGGCGCGGAGTCTGCAAATCTAGAAAGAAGATAAGATATGAGAGAAACGTAATCGTTCAAATAATGTTGAAATAATGGTTGAAAAGTAAGACATTCAGACCTGCTTCAGGATTCAGGCTTGTAATCGAGTGAATTACATCCAGGGATATTTCATTTTCATCAGAGGATTTTGTCATAGCAAATTTTGTTTTAATTGTATGTACGTCATGTTTAATCATTTGTGAATTCAGTTTATACTGGATGAATTTTTGATGATAGAACTATTATAATTACAGGGGAACCTCAATTCGCGAACATAATTCGTTCGCAAGTTCTGTTCGTAATCCGATTTGGTCGTACATCGATTCAGGTTTTTTCCATAGGGATGCATTTAAATAGAATCAATCCGTGCTCCGTCACTATGAACTATATTTAACTTTTGTTGTATTTCGTTCATATCACAAAATATAAAACAAAGTTCGAGAAAGCCTTAATTTTTCCAAAAATAATACAGCACTAAATATGAACTACAGGAAAGGGCGAAACATTTCATTTTTACATGTACTGTTAACGTACATTTCTTAGGGAGACACTAATGTGAAGGAATGGAAAGGAGGAAGATGGGTGGGGAGGAGGTCAGTGTTTGGAAGGAAAGAACTTTTCAGTAATAACACTTCTTCAGGGGGTTTCTTTCTCTTTTGTTTCTTGGCCTCCTAAAAAAATCTATCCCGAGACATTTTTTTCTGCGCTGCACAAAATGGTTGTGTTGACCAATGTTTGGTTATGATTTGTTCATACTCTGTATATTATTTAACAGAATTTAAAACATTATCAGTTCTTTGTAGGTACACTAATGCTCTGTGGGTTACTTCCTGTTCCTGTCCCCAGCTGGCTGTCTGCCTTAGAGAGCACACGCTGGCTGCAGCATCTGTCCGTCATGCTGAAGGCAGCCACTCTTGTAAGTTCTGCTGTGGAGAGGGAGGGACGTCCAGTGCTGGTACACTGCTCTGACGGCTGGGACCGCACACCTCAGATAGTGGCCCTTGCCAAGGTCCTGCTCGACCCCTACTACAGAACCATCGAGGTAACATCTAAGCTATAAAATGCATGCACAAAGGGATAAAACATTGAATGCTGGATACAGATTTCTAATGCACAAACTGTTTTATACTCTTGTGGCATTTGCAAAGATGTGCAACACAATGCAATAAACACAGGCCATCTTGCTAGCTTTACAGAACTAAGTACACTGTGCAAGAGAATAAGCTAAATAGTCCAGAGATGAGCAAAGTCACTTGGATCAGCTCAGAGGAAAAAAAACTGTTATTTTCCCTACTCATTCAATGACTGGAGACAATTTGACATAAACCAGAATTAAAGAATTGTCTTTTTTTCTTTTTTAAAAGGGATATAGGCAACGTTGCTCTCAAATTTGACGACGACCTTCTCTCTAAAATTGACATCCGTTTAGTTAGTGCTCACTTTTTTTGTTTATTATTATTATTATTATTAGTATTATTACAGTTCACAGCTTGAACTATCTTGCTTTGCATGTAATAAGTCTATCGCGTATATTAGTTTTACCTTTTAAATTGCATTACTGAAATAAATAAACTTTTGCACGATATTAAAATTTTTCGAGTTTCACCTGCATACAATAGATTTGTACTCAAGCTTCTGTAACCCCAAATACTATGCTGTCCTCATCCCAGGACTCTTACATACAACATACTCCTACAAAACAACTTTAGTATTGTTTTCTGCACCTGTGTAATGTACAGTGCAATTCCACTATCCAGTGTAACTGAATAACGGATTCTGACCCTTTTTTTCCTCTCTTATTGAATGCAAATGCCATTATGATTCCTAAGTTCATTTTCTTGATCTTTTTTGCTACAAGGTTTTAGCATAAAACGTATTTTTTTGCATGACTTTGATCCATGTTTTATTTAATCTCACCAGGGATTCCAGGTGCTGGTGGAAACCGAGTGGTTGGATTTCGGTCATAAGTTTTCAGACCGCTGCGGCCACAGCGAGAGCGCTGAAGACGTGAACGAGCAGTGCCCGGTCTTCCTCCAGTGGCTCGACTGCGTCCATCAGCTCTTAAAACAGTTTCCCTGCTTGTTCGAGTTCACAGAGGCCTTTTTGGTGTGTGCCCTGTCCATTGATTCATTTATTGTCCTGTGATTTGATTTAATATGATTTATTTATTTTGTTCCCATGTTCTAGTCCACTTAACTTAAAATTACGACTTATTTTCAGATCAGGACACTAAGATGCGATTTATAAATACAGTAGTATTTTTATGACTACTTTGTTACTTTTAAAACATAGTGTTTCAATTTATAATCAAAGTTATATGTAATTATTTTACCCCATTACAGGCTGATATTTACGGTTTGATAATTTTTAATATAATGTACACACACGACTGTAAAGATATGCATGCTTGCAATGCAAGAAATTTGATATTTTTTCCATTCTCGACCTTTGTTTTTATTTACCCATTATTTTCATTCTTCCTTTCTCTTCCATACACTAATGTTAATAAAAGGATAAATATTACTGCACTACAAAAATGATGTTTTGATGCAAAAAGGAAAAAAATAAATAAAACCAGGAGCAATGCAAATGTGTGTGGGTGTTGCAGGTGAAGCTGGTGCAGCACACGTACTCGTGTCTGTATGGAACATTCCTGTGTAATAACGCCCGAGAGAGAGAATCCCGAAACATCTATAAGCGGACATGCTCTGTCTGGTCCCTGCTCCGTGCCGGCAACAAGAACTTTCAAAACTTTCTCTACATCCCCTGCCATGATATGGTAATTTAGAAAGAAATATTTTACCCTTTTTTTTATTTGTTGCTTTAGGCCATACCTTATAGGGTGTGGCTATAACTCGAAGGGGGATGACGGTAAATTTTGATAGTTAAAGGGTAAACAAGTTATAAGATGATTTATTCCATACGTAGATTTTGCGTAATGGCTTTGCTTCTGAGATCTATTGACTTCTGCTCGATTGCAGTAATTACAAGTATAATTACACTGATTGGTTGTTAGTACTTTCCAAACAGTCTTATTAATGGAATGTTGGTAAAACCAAGTACAGACACTTTTTTTTAATAATCTTCATAAATCTTTAGGTTTTAAATTTATATTTTGACTGGGCATGTCGTCAGAAAAAAAATAATTTGGCCTATAGAACAGTGACCTACATCATGGTCTTTTTGTAATCTCCAACCCTTTTTGACAGGTCTTGCAGCCGGTGTGTCACACGCGAGCACTGCAGTTGTGGACGGCCGTTTATTTGCCCACCTCGTCCCCATGCACTGCAGCTGAGGATGCTATGGAAATCTATCTGAGCCCCTCATCTCAGGGAGAGGAGCTCACCTCACGTTCACTCGACAGGTCAGTACAGCAGCCTCTTCTGGTGCTGATCAAACTGGTGCTGATCAAAGAGCTGAAAAAGAATTCAAATTGTGAGAAAAATCTGCCCTCATCTGGAAAGCTGTGGTAACACAGCATGAGAAAATTGGTCACGTTATGAACATGCCTTGTTCTTTTTTTTAAAAATGAATTTAATGCCTTAATTATTGCATTGCCCTACATTCATGTGCTCGTAGATAAAAAAATATTCCACAAAGATTTCTTGTTCTATATTTGTTACATCACCTTTACTCATGCTATTAAAACGGTATTTAAATACATTTAGTTGAATTAAACAATACCTTTATGTACCCGGTAAAAGGGAGTTACAGAGCTGTTTTATTTTAATACAGGCTCCCCAAGACGCGCTCGATGGACAACTTGCTGTGCGCTTTTGAAAATGGCATAGCCCTCACGCGCACCTCCAGCGATCCCAACTTAAATAAGCACTGCCAAGAGGGACGACCTCCTCTGGAGCCAATTATGGGCCAGGGTGGGAGTTTCACAGACAACAAAGAGTTAACCCCTGACACTGAATTGTGTACTGAGGACCAGGAAGTGACCCCATGTCAGGAGATGCCACCCTCGCCCTCTCCAAATTCTGATCAGGACAGCTGTATGAATAATGAACCAGAACCTTGTCTCACAACACAGCCTTTGCCGTCCTTGCCTCATCCTTTAACGTTGGACCCGATTTCTCCTCCATCACAAGACCCACCAATTTTACAACAAACATTGCTTCAAATCACCAGCCCCGCACTCCCACAATTACCACAGGAAGTGGAAACTAGGAGTGTGGATACCACTTGCACATCCACTTCTACAGAGGATCCACATGACGTGCCGATCTCAAATGGCTTAGAGAAGGACGAGAGTACTACTGAGGCACTTGGCTTCCCTTCACCTACTGTTGCAGAGCTTTTAGAGATCAAAAAACTCACTACGCTTGTCCAGTTGGAGGATTCCACTGAAACCATAAAGGACGAGTATGGCACCGTGGCCGAGCTGCATTCTGTTCAGAAGGTCAACACAGGAAAGGCTCCGGTCTCAGCTCTGGCTACAAATGATGAAAAGTGGACCCAGGGTGTCAGGAAGCTCCTCCGTACCCAGTCTGGTAACACCATCGGAGGTTACAGAGAGGTTCAGCGTAATCTGAGCAGTCCAATCCAGCCTGGTTGGATGTCAGCAGTGAAAAATGCTGCACTCTGCAATTCTTCATCCTTTTCTTCAGCCCTGGGACCATCGTTCCGTCAGATTCCGTCAGCGGCCCACTGCGTAGATGACGACGGCTTGCCAGTGGCGCTGGATGCCGTGCAGCAGCGCCTGCGTCAAATTGAGGCGAGCTACAAGCAGGAGGTAGAGGGGTTGCGGCGGCAGGTCAAACAGCTACAGATGAAGTTGGAGAGCAGGCAGTACAGCTTGCCACCATCCAAGCCAGACATCTACTATGAGGATGACATTGTGAGTCCCACCCCAGTTACTGCACCGAACAAAGGAATATTGATGGTATTTTTTTAAACCATTGATGTGCTAACCTTTTTTCATTACAGACATGCCTCCGAGAGTCAGATGATGATGACGAAGAGGATTCTCTATCGGCCCACAGCGAGGATCGCCTCAGCGAGGGCAGCTGGGATCGAGTGGAGAGAAAAGATACCGAGGTGAATCTGACTGTATGACCAGCTCTGCCAGTTTCAGATCTCCGGTGTCAGCAACTCAAATATAGACAAATCATTCCGAATTGCTTTACCCTAATAATAGCAACTATTACATTCACTCACCATTCACTACATTTTTATTTTATTTTTTTTAATTATTATAATTTTTTATGAATTTCTTTCATTTTTGTGAAGCTGCTTTGAGACAATGACCATTGTTAAAAGCGCTATATAAATAAAATTGAATTAAATTGAATTGAATAGCGAACACTTGTATCTTCATGTAATTGGGATAATCTTGCTGCAGTAGTGCAGTTTATTAAATCATGCAGATTCAGGTCTTTAGGTAATGTTTTTTTGGCATTAGTGGAGTAAACTAAAAATTCCAGATCAGCACCGGGTGGTGGTGTCTGTTGTCATGCCTTGAAAGTTTTGATTTAGTCATATTTTAGCCATATAAACTTGTCATTAAATATGTTAAAGCCTAGAAATTAAATAAGTTAAAGTCTACATTAAATTAGATCTGACCCAGATTTGTTTCTGAACCTCACATAGGTTACCAGATGGGTTCCAGACCACATGGCCTCGCATTGCTTCAACTGTGACAGTGAGTTCTGGATTGCTAAGAGACGCCATCACTGCAGGTAAGAACTTTTAATTCAAAATGCACTACACACCGTGCTGTTAATTGATTCGCTGTGATTGACCAGTACGATCATATGCAGATAATCACATTTTAAATACACTACCAGTTAAAGGTGTGGACACGCACCATGGACAGAAAAGTAGTGTAAAAACGGTCAACAAGCACTCTGTATACATGAGAGTGTAAATGATGTACTTGTCAACCTGGTTAAGAGCTGGTTAATTCATTAAAAACTGCCGTATGCAATTGTACAGATATTAACTATAGCAATGTGTCTGTCTCTACAGGAACTGTGGAAACGTGTTCTGTAAAGACTGCTGCCACCTGAAGCTGCCCATCCCCGATCAGCAGCTTTACGATCCGGTGCTAGTGTGTAACTCGTGCTACGACCTGCTGCTGGAGAGCCGAACGCGGGAACTTCGCTCGCAGCAGCTCAAAAAGCCCATCGCCACAGCCTCAAGCTGAGCACGCACATCAGATTCCCACCCTGTGGGCTTCCCACACGCCCTTACCTAGGTGCTCTGAGAGTCACCTGCTGTTTTTGGCAGAGATGTGACGGCCACGCTGGTTAGTGAGAATTAGTGGTTTGTTTTGAGCTGAAGCACTGCGAGGACGTGGGCAAGCAAATACAAGACTGAGTCAGGGAACGGTTTGATGACTGAATGGAGTCTAAAACGGAGAAAGAGGTGAAGGTTTTTTAATCACACAGAGGAGCTGAACTCATAAATCTTTCTCTCTTTGACAGAGAGAGCCTGATTTCAAAAAGTCCACCAGGGGGCGCTGTGGCTACAGTGTCAATGGTGCAAAAAGATGTTTCATCTCAACAAAGTCACATTGTATCCAGAACTCTATAGAAATCTGTGCATCGTGGTATTGGGACGCAGATTTAGCTCTCTAAAACTTATATTAAATACAACCGCAAATATAAACGTACCTTAGAGGACAATCTCTCGTTTGCCCTTGACGCCAGTGACTCCAAGGTCTCGTGTTCCACCCAGAGGCTCGCCGTATCAAAGATGCTGCTGCTGCTACAGTATTTAAAAGAAATCTAATTTTGTATCATTATTTTGTGCACTCTAAGCTGTTGTAAATTTGAGGGAAATCCGAGACCAAACCGAGGGCGAAAGGGAGAAAATATGCGGTTTGTTTACTCTGTGGTCTGAACTTGAATGTACTGTTTGTCTTTTTTATGTCTGAAAGAAGCCACTGAAGAGATGTTGCTGGATGTTGACATTTAAAACTGATCTGAGGCCAGTTATAATGGAAAAAAAATATCTTTGCATGGATAGCAGGAGTTTCAGTGTATAGACTGTGGGGGAGATGGATGAATACAATTGATTTGATATGTAGTGTGCTTGTTTCTTCACATAATGGGGGGAGAAACAAGTGCATATGAGAATGGATGCTAAAAGATGCAGTATCAATGCTGTACTGTTTCTCCTTGTTTTAATTCTGTTCTTGACATGCTCTTGTGCATTCAGGGGAATCCTTATCACCATTGATTTACCATCTTCTGCTCCATTAACATGAACAGGTGGGTGAAATATTTTAAGGAGTGGTTTCTGCTGCCCATGACGTGAATTACAATTCTGTTTAAAATTCCTGTGCCTCAAAAAAAAAAAAAAGGAAACTTTAAATGAATAAAAGTCAGACCAATTACATATAAACATTGCAAATAATTTGTATTCTTTTTTTTTAATGCAAAATTATGTCTTTAAAAATTAAAAACAATACCATTTACTAACTTTTTTTTCTTTTTCTTCTTCCCTTTGGCATGTTAAAAACAGTTTTGAAACAGGGAGTTCACAGAGCCACTGAATTGTTCAGACCCGAGTAAAGTTTAATTTTGTGTGTCGCTTAATTGAAACATGCAGAATAGCATTACGCAAATCCTAAAAAAAAATTTCAAATATATATATAGTTTCTTTTTTTTATTTTATCAGGCAATGTTCCTAGCTGTACATATATTATTTTATTGTGTTCTTTGAAATACTAGTGCCATTCATTTTATTTTTTCTTCTCTTGTGGACTGCACCATGTCACTTCTCATTAATGACTAAACCTGTATAATGGTACGAATACTTAGCAAGTGAGTGTTTTCTGAGATTCTACGATGCCTAATAATCTAGGTCTTTTTTTTTTTTTTTCAATGGAAAATGATGAAGGAACATTTGATTTAGAAAAAAATAAAATAAATACCAAACCCACTGTAATATATATATAGTTATCTGTACCTAGTGGCTGGAATTTGTCACTTAGTAAATGTTGTAAAGAATTGCACTGTTCAAGTCTAATCCCATAGGGCAAATAAAAAAATGTCTGTGGGATCTGTCTTCTCTTTTATTCATTTTCTTTTCCTGTTAAAAAAAAACATTAACCTTAAACAAAACTTACATTTATGTAGCTTCGAAGTGTTTAATTTTTTTCTATACACTGATCAGCCACAACATTTAAAAGTATTAACATTAAAACCATCCAGGAACACACACGGACCTTCTTGGTGTCTGCTGTAGCAGTGAATCCTTACTGTGCTGTGGGTTGTGGAGGTGGAGCCTCCGTGAATCAGAATATTTTGTCCAGTGCATTTCGTGGATCCTCAATCATTGAGGATCTGGAGAATTTGCGCGCGAGTCAACAACCTTGAAGACTTTTGTCTGCTGAGCCCTGTGCTCGTCAGACCGTGATTCACTGCGCGTTTCTATACCTCTTATACCCTTTTACAGTATATTGCACATTCTGTATAATGTATTCATTTTATATATTTCTATTTTAATTGCATTTTATTGTAACTCTAAATCTGTTTTACATTTTTATTTAACATTTTTAAAAAATTTAACATTTATATACATTCTTTTTAGTGCAATTTTTTTCTACTCTTATTTCAGAAAATCTTTCTATCCTTCTATCTTCTTATTATAGAACTATTATTATTGTGTATATACAACTGTCCTGTGACCTGTCCTAGTAAGGTAAAAAAAAGGAAAAAGCAAATATGCGAAAGTATGAGCAGTTAATGAATCACTAATATCAACAATATACTTAACCAATGTTCAACAAATGGCCAAAAGGGACTAAATTTCTTTAGACAATAGAAGGGAAAAAAAAGGAAAACCCATGGAAATTGGGAAATAAATGCAGAAAATGTCAGGCCTAAAAGAAATGTTACATCTCTTTTATGCACTAAAAGATACAGTGCTACAGATAAAGCTTTACATTAGATTTTGGAGTGTGGCTTCAACAGAGATGAGCACAATAGTGAGGTCAGGCACTAATGATTTGTGAGGGGACCTGAGGTGCAGTCAGCATTCCAGGTCATCCTAAAGGTGTCCAGTGGAGTTGATTATTAGGGCTTTGTACAGGACACTCCTTTCTTCTGCTCCAGCCTTGACAAACCATGTCTGCATGGAGCTCACTTTGTGGACAAGTGCAATGTCAAGCTGCAATCAGTTAGGGCCTCTTGGTTCCACTGAAGGGAAATTGTAAATCTACAGCTATACAAAAGTTTGTTGGTCTTTCGGCTGCTCCCGGCAAGGGGTCGCCACAGCGGAAAACCCAGTCCGCACTACAACTTGGCACAGGTTTTACGCCGGATGCCCTTCCTGACGCAACCCTCCCATTTTATCCGGGCTTGGGACCGGCACTGCATCCAGTGGCTGGGGTTTGGGCACTGGCTCGGAATCGAACCCGGGCCTTCCACATGGCAGGCGAAACACCTACCACTGAGCCACCAGTGTACTCCTATACAAAAGTGTGCTTCTAAATTTTGACATCAAGTTGTAAGCTGTGTGGGAGGATTTGCAGGCCAAGAGGTTCTTCCTGAGAGAACCCTACAAAATGCAGTGCCAAGCATCGTTGTAACTAAAATCAGAATTGTGCAATAGCCAGAAGCGACAACTTCAGGGCCTTTATTGTCAATGTTTAGGTATTTTATAGAATAAATTACACTAAAGAAAATATAACTCATTGCTTGTTATTTGTTTTACATCCGTTGAGCCTTTTATTATTAGGTCCAAAGCACTATGACATCAGCACAGTTACAACATGAATATGACGTCTTCGTCATTGCTCTGATAATGCTGTTTTAATAGTGCCGATGTCATAATGTGCGAAGGCCCAATTGTTCTTCCAAGGATTAAAAAAAATATTTTTTTTCTTTCTCTCTGCCCTTTTGGAGGTCTTATCATGCTCACACACTGCTGCCATTAGGACGCCTGCGAGTATGGGCCCCGAGTGTGACTTGTATACTTTGATGCATAGTTACCGTACTTGCACATAAACAAGTCAAACTCTACACTTCTAGAGCTCATTGAGCTGAATAGTTTTCACTATGCAGGTCATTGGCTCAATCCAACAGGAGGACAGATATTTTGGGTCATTTGCAAAACAATGGAGACTGATTACATACAATACATTACACACACACACACAAATGACATATTCTACACAAGCGATGACTGGCCCAAGCACCCGCACCATCACGATCGCCACCAAATGTATAAATGTCTTTATTAATTACGATGCCTAAATTCAGTGGTCACAATAATAGCAGTGTGTTGAAAAAAGTGAAGTCAAGCTATCAGCAAGAAGCCGCCGCAAAGTCCCATTGTTGAAAAGACGTGCTGAAGAGGTTAGAGTTTGCCAAAGAACACATTGACTGGCCTAAAGAGAAATGGCGCGAAAGCAAGATTGTTCTTTTGGGGGCTAGAAGCCGCAGACAGTTTGTCAGGCGACCCCAAACATTGAATTCAAGCCACAGTACACTGTGAAGACAGTGAAGCATGGAGGCACAAGCATCATGATATGGGAATGCTTCTCGTAC
>JAOVVA010000031.1:7108949-7120590 GCA_028565275.1 Leiocassis micropogon
CAATAGTACATAATTTGACCATTAATTTTGTGACATTATAGGGGAAGCTGAGCTTCCCTTGTAGTCTTAAAGAAATCGCCACTGACTTGACTAAATTAGACCAAAGGCAAAGTGGAAGGCAAGTCCCGTTCAAGATGGCGGCGGGGCTGCCGTGTGCTCCGCACTGAGCATGCTCCAGTGATCATGTGGCGCGTGTGTATGTGTCATGTGAAAACTAGCGGAAGCGAACGTGGGGAATTGCACAATTAAGCAGACGCCTTTGCATCAGTGCAGGCACAGGGGGTGGACAATGTTGCTGGTAAAGTTGTTGTGTTTTTCGGCTGCGTGGACCTTTTGCGTGTCAGTGGACGGCGGGATGCTTTTCCCGCGGGATTCTTTCTCCCGGGAGGTGAAGGAGCTGAACGGACTGTGGACATTCAGAGCCGATTTCTCTCCAAACAGGAACCAGGGTTTCGATCAGCTCTGGTTTAAACAGCCTTTAGCAGAGGTACCGTAATACACGTAATACGCACGTGTTTATTACTCATACAGAAGATTCCGTGCAGGGAAGTGGCGATGTAACCAATATTATATCGCGATATGTCTAAGTGGGATAGAGTGATATTATAAATCGTAATATATCTAGGGATGCAAGTTGAAGTCCAATTTGAAGTTTGCCCATATTATTGTCTTTGTGTCTTATTTTCTATTAAATGGCTTAGTGGAGGGGTTTCCTCCGCGCAATCCAGTTTCCTCCAACAGTCCAAAAACAAGCGGATTAGGTTAATCTGATGAGAAGGTTCCTGTGCGAAACAACCCCCTCGGTGTTCCTCCTGACTAACACTTCCTATAGCGATGAGTGAGTGAGTGGGTGGGTGTTAAAACTGGCTTGGTGGCATGGTGGTGAGCACTGCCGCCTTGCACCTTTAAGGTCGAGGGTTTGATTCCTGCCCCTGATTCCTGTTTGATTCATTGTGCATGGAGTTTCCATGGTCTCCTCGTGCTCCGTGGGTTTCCTCCGGGTGCTCCGGTTTCCTCCCACAGTCCAAAGACATGCAGATCAGGTTAACTGGCATTCTCAGATTTCTCAGTGTGTGAATGAGCGTCTGAGTGTGTGTGTGTGTGTGCAGTATGTGTGTGTCCTGTGATGGTATGGCTCCTTGTCCAGGGTTACCACGCCCTGTGCCCTTAGTTTTTTGGGATAGGCTCCAGGCTTTCTGAGACCCTGTACACAGGATAAGTGGTATAGACAATGAATGAATGAATGAATGAATGAACATGCAACTACAGTCAGGACCATACATTCTGGAAGATTTTAAAGTTTTTTCAGCAATTGTCCTCTGTACACCACCACGTTGTATTTGAAATGACAAAAAAACATGCAGATTAGGCTAATTTGGCATTTCCAAATTGGCCGTAGTATTCGAATGAGCGCATAAGTATGTGTCTGTGTGCCCTGCGATGGAATGGCATCCCATCAGGAGTCTCGTGCCCCAAGTCTCCTGGGATAGGCTCCAGGCCCCCTCTGACCCTGTATTCAGGATAAAAGCAGTATAGATGATGAGCAAGTGAGTGACTGACTATTAAAACTGAAATGTAGTTAACCAACCCAAACACAAGAAAAATCCAAAAAAAAAAGCCCTAAACTTCATAGTGCCCAGTTCTGTTATAAGTGAAGAAGGATTTGCAGATCTGGCAGAGTGGGAATAAAAATATTAACAAGAATATGTATTTAATTGATGGAAATTTTTTTGTCCTAGGGGTGTGAAAACTTTCGCACTTTGGTTCTAAAATGGCAGCCTGTTGGTGGTATAAGGTTAGCTTTGCTTCGTTGCCAGGAATGTACTGATCTGATTCTGATACTGATCTGAGTTTCTTCCATGCTGAGACGCTTGTGTGTGCACATGTGGTGGGGAAAAAGGACTTTGCTCATGTGGTGTTTTGATACAAATCATGTCAATGATTATACATTTCTCTTTGCAATACAAATATATTTACCTTAGTAAATTTACTTAGATTGTGAGTAAGGTATTTGTATAAAAATAATATGAACCATAAATAATAAAAATCTGATCTATTGTTCCTGCATATTATCCCAGAAACTCGTTCTTACCGTGTCTGTGTCTGTGCTTGTGTCAAACTCCAGTCCGGTCCGGTCATTGACATGCCTGTACCCTCCAGCTTCAACGATGTAACTCAGGACTATAAGTTGAGAGATTTCATCGGCTGGGTGTGGTACGAGAAGGAAGCGTGGATCCCTCAGCACTGGCTTCAGAACAAGGACACGAGGATTATTCTCAGAGTTGGAAGTGCACACTATTATGCAGTAGTCGTAAGTTTTGTTTCTTTTAATCACAAGTCTCTGTGATTTGCTTATTCTTACATTGTTTTGCACAAACGTTGTATTTGAAAATGTTCCAATACTTATGCAAGTCAGAAAATCAGTTGCAGTTTGTGCTTCATGTGCTTAGAAACAAAGTCTGCAGTCAGATTACAGGTCACTCACTTTAAATGTGCAGTAAATAACAGTTTCCTGAACTCCCTGTGTTCCCAGTGGGTGAACGGGTTTCGGGTGATGGAACATGAAGGCGGACATCTTCCCTTTGAAGTGAATATTGGTGATGTGATCCGGATGGGTGCGAATATGCCATGCCGAATCACCATCGCTGTAAATAATACCCTGTCCCTGCACACTCTTCCACCGGGAACCATCCAGTACATGAACGATCCTACCAAGTAAGAGCCTTGTTTCAGAGCCAGGAGTGCATAGACGTTAACATTTATAGTTAGATTTAATGGTGTGAAATGTCGATGCTGGAAGTCAACCATCATCTTCGGATTCGTCAAGCTTTGCAAAGTCAAGCATGCTATGATGTGACAATATTTAATATAAGGCACTGCCCCTTCTCTAAAAAGTGTGGATGCCTCAGAGTGCCGTAGTGGTAAAGCACTCGCCCTGTCATCCAGAGATCACAAGTTTGATTCCCGGGTGATGCTGTAACCTCTCGCAGCCGGAGGTCTAAAGAGAGCTGATTGGCCGAGCTCTCTGAGAGGGGAGGGGTGAGAGTACTTGGTACTTGGTGCTCCCACATTAATCACGGCTCTACAGCCAATCAGGGGCGTCTGTAAGCTCACGCAAGTGGGAGGAGCGGATAGCACTGTCCTCTGAGTGTGTGACGCCGCTGCGTTGTAGTAGTAGTCTTAATGTGGGAGCCCCCTAGTGACGGAGAGGAATTGGACACGACTAAATTTGGGAGAAAATTGGGCAACAAATCTCTCCTAGTGGACACACTAACCTGTGTAAACTGTTTTCTTTTTCAGGTATCCTGCCGGTTACTTCATTCAAAACATCAACTTTGATTTCTTTAATTATGCGGGAATACACCGCTCTGTGTTACTGTACACGACTCCAAAGGCATACATTGATGACATCACCGTGACTACTTCCTTCTCAGACAGTATTGGTCAGTGACATCGATATTTACATGTAATATGTGTAAAATTGTGTTGTGTATCTTCACCTAAGCAGATGTTTGGTTGTTATAGGGATTGTGAATTACAATGTGACACCAGAGGGCAGTGCCAAGCCGTTGGTAAAGGCCACGCTCATGGATAAAGATGGCCGATGTGTGGCCACTGCTAACGGAGCCATTGGTGTTCTCAAAGTGCCTGAAGTCAACCTGTGGTGGCCTTACCTGATGCACCAGAACCCAGGATACCTGTACTCCATGGAGGTGAGTGGGTACGTTGGGTACGTTTTGGGGGGTTTGTCTGTTCGTGCAGATAATATGGAGTCACACATTATCTTCAGTCAGACCAAATTCGATTTTTTGGACAAAGATAGATTAACTTTCTGTGTGATCTATTGTTTAGACTGGTTTTTAACACACATTCTAAATTTATGTTGACCATAGTAGCATTTACATGGGCATTCAAGTCAAACCGGGGCTAGTCTTAAATGAAAGCATAAAACAGACTTCAAGCAAAGGATGTATGTGAATATTAGCCGCAGTAAAGCATTTCAATGGTGTAGAAGTTTTAAAGAAGGCTGTACATCCGTGAATGACCTTCCATGACGTGAACATTCAACGTGGATGTGAAATGTCTGATCCTTGAAAATCGATGCATAACTTGTCGCTAGCTTCAGAAGAGACGTATCTGTCTGTGGGAACTGTACACACAGTCATTCGCAAACACCACATGCACATTACAGGAACTCGACTGGGAGTTATCGCCACATCCCCCATACAGTCCTGACCTCAGTCCAAGCCATTTCCACCATTTAAGGAGATCCTAAGGGGGCTAGGGTTTCAGACATGACGCATGGATCTGGTGTAATAAGAGAACTTTTTACCATGATGGTATCAAAGCACTGGTGAAGCTCTAGGATAAGTGCCTTCGTGTAGCGGGGGATTATATAAAGAAATAGAGTTATTCTTTTAATCTGCACAAAAAAAAAAGTCCTGGTTTGACTTGAATGCCCTAGTTATTTTTAATTGCTATATGCATTTAGTCAAGATATGCATACAGCTAACTATTAATAGTTATCAACTATTATTATTATTTCTTAAAATGGAATATTAATAATAGTTAATAATTATTAAAGGTTAATATTAATGATTAATTAATGATTATTACTTAAATAAATCGAAGAACAAAAAAAGTGAAAACTCCATCAGATTAAATCTCTTTTCCGCACATAGTATGATAAATGATGTTTATTTTTTCTAATTTCTGATTATAAAAATTTGGAAAGTGCAGCTGTTTGGAAAATGGTTGGAGAACGCCGTCCTGTTGAGTCAGGTTATATTCCGGTACCGAAGCAGACGGTGAATCAGAGATCCTTAGATGTTTGACGTGGATTAACTGTTGTTCACGCAGGTTCAGCTCACAGCGGAGAGTGGTGAGGTGGATTACTACACGCTGCCTGTGGGAATCCGGACTGTCCAAGTCACCAGTACACAGTTCCTCATCAACAACAAGCCCTTCTACTTCCATGGAGTCAACAAACATGAGGATGCAGATGTGAGTTACCACCAGAGGGCAGCAGAACTCCCTTTGGAGCTGGTCTAGAACCAGTTCCCATGATCATTATTTAGGTTAAGTGAATGGGTATCAGATCATTTGGAGTTGATGGTGATCAGCGTCGTAACATCTTTCAGGGGTAATTGGAATAAGATTGCATTTTATAAATGTAAGGCATAAATAATATTAAGTGATATTAAATTGGAATATATGCTCTTGATGTATTCCAAAATGAATGATCCAGCAGTTTTTAAACCTCTGCCTCATTGACAGTAAAATGCATTCTGGTGCTGCTTGTAATACACGCCAATGTTAATAAAGTTAGTGAGTTACTATATCACTATTACAGGGTTATATCACTGTTACAGCTCCAAAAACTATTACTGTAGCTGTAGCGTTTTTTTTTTTTTTTTTTTAAGTATAATTTAAATACATTTCCTCCGCTGCTGTAGGTTCGAGGGAAGGGCTTCGACTGGCCTCTCATCGTGAAAGATTTCAACCTGATGAAGTGGATGGGCGCGAACTCGTTCCGCACCAGTCACTACCCGTATGCTGAGGAAATCCTGCAAATGGCCGACCGCCATGGCATCGTGGTTATAGACGAGTGCCCCGGAGTGGGCATTAAAGACATGTAAGATATAGTGATATGTGTTAAGTATTACACATCGATTGAGCTGCATAAATGATTTGTTAACTATATATATACTTCTTCTTCAGACGCAGCTTTGATAATACGTCACTGGCCCATCACCTCGTCGTCATGAAGGAGCTGGTGAGGCGGGATAAGAATCACCCCTCTGTGGTCATGTGGTCTGTAGCCAATGAGCCGGCAGCCGAGATGCCGCCAGCAAACCTCTATTTCAAGTATTAATATAATTATATTACTGTTATATTAATGTCTATACTAATCTCTCAGAGGGGAGGGATGAGAGGTACTTTGTGCTCCCACATTAATCACGGCTCTACAGCCAATCAGGGGCGTCTGTGAGCTCACGCAAGCGGAAGGAGCGAATAGCGCTGTCCTCCGAGTGTGTTACACCGCCCCCAATGGTGCGTGAGCGAGCAGTTCGAAAAGATGCGGTCGGCTGGTGGAGGAAACACGTGAGAGTCTTCAGCCCTCCCGACTGAGTGGTAGTAGTAGCCTTAATTTGGGAGCCCCCTAGTGATGGGGAGGAATTGGACACGACTAAATTAGGGAGAAAATCAGGGAAGAAAAAAAAAAAGATTACACCTTTACTTAAGACATATAGTTTCTTACATACACATAATGAATGTTTTAATATTTTAATGTTTAATGTTTTTTTAAATAATTGTTAACCTTATGTAATGCGTTTACACACCTGGAGCAAACAAACTAATTATGTACAAAATATTAACTTCTGAGCAAAAATTTATCAGCTGTGCAACTTTAAAATACAGAAAAGATCCAAAATTTATGACAACGGAGCCTCCGAGTGGCGCAGTGGTAAAGCGACTGATTTTTGAACAGGGTTTATGTAATATTTATTCAGATGTGTGTGGGTATATTTTATATCTTTACATTGACATAAGTATGGGCCTTAAAGCCTCTTATGGTATTTATGTTTAATGTAGTAACACTTCCTATAGTGTTCGTGTTTGTGTGTGACAGCAAGGTGTGTGTAGGTCCATTTCAGGTTGAGCAACTTCAGGAATGCATCCAGCTCAGATGTGCACACCCAACACCTTTTATTCACACATGGCACTAAACAGGTGGAGCTCAGTGAAGTCGCCATGCTGGAATCATTCTTTTACACAAGCAGCGATTTCAAGAAGCCATTGAGCCTACGTTAGCGTGACGTTATGGCTCGAAGGAGTGGTTCCTACATTGACCTGATAGCCTAGGGCTAGTGCGACAAAGTCCTTTATAGGCAAGTTAGCTGCATGCTGATGTTCCCCCTGTTTGTTTCAGGGAGAAAAATTGCATTAATTGATGCATTAGGTTGCGCAATATATGTGTAATGTAACAGTGTGTGTATATATATATATATATATACGCAATTTTTGTTTGTTTGTTTTGTTTAGAATGATGCTGTATAACCAGGTTTAACTAAGCACTAGGTTTAATCTTAAGTGTCTTGGAGTGATCTCGAGTTTTTGTTTTTTTCTCTGCAGACAACTCATAAAGTACACAAAATATTTAGATCCAACGCGTCCAGTGACCTTCATTACAGACAGTAACTACGCCAGGGACCAAGGAGTGAGTCTGTTTCGTCACTCATGATTTCACATCTATTCAAGGTTCAACCTCCAATTATATGGATCTATCTGGGATAAGGACGAATAGGGTGAACGGGAGATATGAACTTGTACATAGCATGCAGTTATCTAATCTGCCAATCACATGGCAGCAGCACAATGCAAATAATCCGAGTTTCAGTTCATTTTCATTTCAGACAAGACAATGAAGGAAAACTGCCATATATGTGACTGTAACCCTGGTATGATTTGTCGGTGCTAGAAGGGCTGGTTTCAGTATTTCATAACCTGCTGATCTCTTGAGAATTTTGACCACACAAGTCTTAGACTCTACACCAAATGGTGTGAGAAACAAACCTCTAAGCGACAGTTCTGTGGTCAGAGGAACATGGTCAGATGGTTTGTGCTGCCAGGAAGTATATAGCAACTCATTTACTCTTTACAACTGTGGTGAGCACATGAACAAAGCATCAAACCGTAAAAACACAACAACTCCTTTTAACCAGGAATCCAAGACTGTCAGTGTCCTCACGAAAATTAAACAGGGACAAATAAAGATGGGGGGGCTTCAGCTTTTCCTGTGAACCTGCACAGGAGATAACCACATCAGCCAAAAACAAGAGGCATCTTGGGTGCAGGTTCACAGTAAAGCTGAAAAAACCCCATATTTTATTTGTCCAACGTTGGTGAGTTTGCACCACTGACAGTCTCGGAATTCTGTTCCTGGTCATTCTGATCATTCTTCTGTTGTTGCTTTTCACACTGTTACGTGTAAAATCTGAGACACTCTTGTGTCTGAAAGTTCCAGGAGATCAGCAGTTTTTGAAACACTTAAAGCTTGACCTTACTACTCCACAAAGATCAGATAAGTTTCTCATTCTGGTGGTTCATGAACTGATGAGCTACACTGCTGTCACGTGATTGGAAAATCGCGCGGAATGAGCAGGTGTTTCTAATAAAGTGGCCATAATGTATGCTAAACCTTAGGTGTAGGCATACAGTACTCTGTCTGCTGATGATACTAACATCGTGGCAGCATTTTTAGTTATACTCGGTTTCACATCTGTCAACATTCACACGCAACTTCAGCATGGAACTCTGACTGATAAGAAAATGGCCATATTTAGCAGTATTACATAGAAATAAGAGCATTCTTAGAGTTTAAGGAAATTGATACTGTATCATTGTGTGTTTTTGAAAAAAAAAATCAGAAACAATCTGTATATGGTTTTAAAAAAAGTTTTTTAAAGTGTTGTGTTTTGTACGAGCGGCGTTCAAGTCAAACCAGGACTTGTGATTGACACTTACAGAAGCCTTCAAGAACAGTACGATGATGAGACTCTTAGCCGTGTTAAAACACCTGAATGGCGTAAAGTTTTAAAGAAGATCGTACGGCAGTGGCCGATGTGGCTCTTTTTGCAATCGATTTGCCCATTGCAATCGTTCCCGTGAACGTTCCTCAAGCGGAACGCCTATTCATGGGATTGCCACATCCCCTTGTACGGTCCTAATGTCGCTCCAAGTGATTTATACCTGTGTGGGCCATTAAAGGAGTTCCTGGGAGGCCAGCGTATTGAGATCACGGGTCTGGCATACTGAGAAAAATTTGCATTGTTGACTGGATATAAGTTAGAATCTTGATGATGCCACAATGACCCATGACCAGGATACAAAGGGAAAATTTAAAAAATTTATTATGTTCTTTGGGAAGGGATGGTATGCTATCTCCCTTGTCAATCACAGTGACCCGAGCCAATGAAGGGCATAAGTGAGCTCATATATGGGGAAGAGGGTACAGTACGTTTAGAGGAAAGTGCATAGTGCTCTGTGATACAGCATGAGCAGATATATGATTAAATTAGGTTGTCTGGAAGCATGTGTGATAACCTTCACCCTTCCCGGTTGGCAGCTGTTATATGACGGCTGGTGGACAGAAAATTGGCAGTTAAAGAAGGAGGGGAAATATCTGCATTTTGACAGTCTACATTATACTGAAACTGGCTTGGGTGCTATGGATTGAAAATTCAGTAGGTGGGAAAAAACAAACTTGTGGTAATGTGATCGTAAAGGGTTCTTATTACACATTATAAATAGTTCTTGACAGCAACAAGTATGAGAAGTTCTCGTTAAATTTGTTTTAGTATAATTGCAGCTGGCAATATTGCACAAAAAAATTGGAATACACCTTGTGCAAGACCGAAGCGAGTGAGTTCAAGCCCGTTCTGTGTTTCCTTAGGCTCCTTACGTAGACGTGATCTGTGTGAACAGCTACTTTTCCTGGTACCATGACCCTGGGCATCTGGAGGTCATCTCCATCCAGCTGCAAACTCAGTTTGACAACTGGCATGGAAAATACAAGAAGCCCATCATACAGAGCGAGTATGGGGCGGATGCTGTAGCAGGCCTACACAATGTAAGTGATCGATCTTTTACATGTTCTCCCCGTGCTTGCTGGGTTTCCTCTGAGTACTCCGGTTTCCTCCCACCATCCAAAGACATGCAGATTATGCTAATTGGCGTTCCCAAATTGCCCGTGTGAGTGTGTGCCCTGTGATGGATTGGCACCCTGTCCAGCGTGTACCCTGCCTCGTGCACCAAGTCTCCACCAGACGACCCTGTATACAGAATAAGCGGTTTAGACGATGAGTGAGAGAGTGCTTTAACAGAAAGTCTGGTTACTGGTGCAGGAGAATGGTTGAGGAGATTGAGGAGATCGTGAGTTCGAACCCTGCGTGATGCTGTAGCTTAGTGAGGACCTAGTGAGAGCTGATTGGAGCCGCTTTCACATCACTACAGCCAATCACAGCCGTCCAACGGTGCATAAACGAGGTTAGTGGCATCACATGGCTCGGAGGAAGCACGTGATTGCCCTGGCTGGTAGTTTTAGCCTTAAGGTGGGTTTAGCCCTAATGACGGATGGGAATAGCAGGTGTAGCTCAGTGGTTAAGGCATTGGACTACGATCCGGAAGGTCCTAGGTACAAATCCACCACCGCCAGGTTGAGCCACTAACCCCTTATCTCATCCTCTTTCCCTAACCCTCTTTCAAATGTCGGCCAAATGCGGTAAATGGGTAATTGGCTACAACCAAATTAGAGAGAAAATCGGGGGGAAATCCCCCCCCAAGAAATACAATGCATTTTGAATTTTTAATGTGTATATTTTTGTATGTTTGTATTTAAAAAAGACTTATGATTCTTTGAGACATAAAATATACCAAATATAAATGGCAGTTTATTTATTTATTTATTCCATCAAGGATCCTCCATCTATGTTTACTGAGGAGTACCAGAAAACCGTCCTGCAGAACTACCACAAGGTATTCGATCAGAAGAGGAAGGAGTTTGTTGTGGGAGAGCTCATCTGGAACTTTGCTGACTTCTTGACAGCTCAAGGTAAAAAAAAACGCATGCACCCATGTTCCTATACATTAGTATGAACTGATTAGTGAATATTTCTCTGTTTGACTCGAAAGCTATTGTAGTAACACTGTTCCGGGAAGCCATGTTAGCTACAGTACATGGACTGGGTCTTAATATAAAAGCAACTTTTAATATCACTCTCAGAATCTCAGTTCCACAGTTATTAGTAGAAAATTACACTATATGGATTTATGTGAGCTGACATTGTGAATCAGTCAACACTTTTTAGATTGTAACATAACAACTTGGACCATTTTTAAGTTTTTATATTTGGATATTAACTGAACGAGTCACTCAGTCGGCCCGCTGTGCTTCGATAAACTTATCGATGTCAGGAGAGCGATGTCATGGTCACACACAAACACGTGGTGTTTTAGAAAGTTCTCCGTTTATTAATGGCAAAAGACGGAGATTTTATATGTTTGGCCAAATGCCTGGTGTCATATACATCTGTTACTTCAAAAGAACATAAACCATTTTAACACATCCTGGTGAACAAAGAGTGGAAGTTGTCTGAATGTCTGTCTGGAGACGAACCAGGAAGTGTGAGCTCAAAGGAGGGCGAGAGAGAGAGTTAGCAGGTTAATATCAGATACAACAGGAAGATAAGAGCATGGGCGAGTTAACACATTTTGAAACGATGAAAATAGTCTTTCTCTTCACTTGGAGAAAAAAGTAAGGAAGAATCATTGTGTTTTTCTTAATATACTGTATATACTGTATATTAATAATAGTGGGCGAGGATTAAGCTCTGTCTAGGCAGGAATTTGGCGATGTGATCTGGCAACCTAGTAAACGAGCAGAGCAAGTGTTTACTCAGGAATTGTGTGTGTGTGATATATATATATATACATACATATATACACACACACACACACATACAGTATATGTACATATATTAAACATATATAGCTCATTCCTAGGGGCACTGGTGGCTCAGTGGTAGGTGTTTCGCCTGCCATGCGGAAGGCCCGGGTTCGATTCCGAGCCAGTGCCCAA
>JAOVVA010000031.1:7122632-7136740 GCA_028565275.1 Leiocassis micropogon
AGGCCTTTTGCTGAAGTAATATTTTACCTAGGGTATCTTTACTTTCACTCAAGTACAGTTAAACATTGAATTGTGAGCATAATTTGTTCCGGAAGCATGCTTGTATATCAAAACACTCGTATATCAAAGCGACTTCCTACTTGCCTACATACCTGGCTAACATGTAAAGAAACAAGCTGCGATACTGTATATCACTTTACCGGTTTACGAATAAGCTACTACAAGGGTGTTCAAGTCAAACCAGGAAGTTTCTCCTGAATGAAGCCGTAAAAATCAATATGTAAATCATAGAAAGTAAACTTAAGCACAGTACAGTGATGACACTTATATCCTCATTAAATGTTCTTGATCCACACACATCGTGCATGTTGCTGCAGATTTGTCGGCTGCACATCAATGACGTGAATCTCCTGTTCCGCCACATGAGGTGCTTAATCTATAGGATTGAGATCTGGAGACTGTGTAGGCCATTTGGGAACAGTGAACTTAGTGTTATGTTCAAGAAACCAGCATTTAACTAGCATTTAAATGATGCTCAATTGATTCTAAGAAGCCCAAAGAGTGCTAAGATGGATCCATGGGAGATGGATCCATGCTTCATGTTGTTGATGCATTGTCTCCCAGAGAACTGCCACACACTGCACATTTTCTCTTTTTCAGACCATTCTCTGTAAATCCTAGACATCTTTGTGTTCTCAATAGATCAGAAATACTCAGACCACCATGCCACATTAAAAGTCACAGCCAACTGAACTGAACCGGTGTACCTAATGAAGTGGACAATGAGTGTCTAGAGAAATGGGTAGTTTTTTACTCTTATAACTGTGGTGGTATCCTGCATAATCAAAAGTCCTGGTTTGACTTGAACACTCTATGAACTCGTTCTTTGGTAGGTGTTCATAGAGCATTAAGATGTGCTGAATTGTTTCAGATTCTTTTGAATGGTAGACTAGGATTTACTAATAGACTTGCTTTTTCTTTTACCTACCTGTAGGTTTAACAGTTTTTTAGTTTGCTTTGATTTACTTCAAGTATGTAGGATTTTAAAAGGTGTTATACCAAAAATTGTAAACTTGACCTTTTTCACTTTTAATAAAAATGGAATTCCTGTATGTGATTGAATTAATTCTTTGTTAATTATTATTATTAATCATTGACAGGAAGTGTCATCCCACTACAATAATACTGTATACTCATGGACAAATATAAAAATATTGGACATACAGATTTCTTACAAAATCTGATTTAATCAAATAAATAAGAAAGTTTAATTTTATACAAAAATAAACCACAATCTGAATGTTTTCCTTACTTTACTTCCTTACTTGAAAGGAATGATATGAGTTGGTTTACCTATGATAAAAAAAAAAAAAACGCTCTATTGGGGATGACAGTAATTTTCCCTTTCTTGTGTTCTTAATATAACAAGGCAAACAAAATTATGAATTATATTCCGAGTATTAACACAAATGTTTGCACTATTTTTATAGTGCAACGTTTTTCTCCATGAGTATACGTAGTATCACAACCAGATGTGCAGTTGAGTGAAAAATGTTTGCGTTGCACATAAAAGGTAAAAAAAAAAAATTCTTCAAATAGAAAACTACAAACCCGATTCCAAAAATGTTGGGAAACTGTACAAATTGTGAATAAAAACAGAATGCAATGATGTGGAAGTTTCAAATTTCAATATTTTATTCAGAATACAACATAGATGACATATCAAATGTTTAAACTGAGAAAATGTATCATTTTAAGGGGAAAATAAGTTGATTTTAAATGTCATGGCATCAACACATCTCAAAAAAGTTGGGACAAGGCCATGTTTACCACTTTGTGGAATCCCCTCTTCTTTTTATAACAGTCTGCAAACGTCTGGGGACTGAGGAGACAAGTTGTTCAAGTTTAGGAATAGGAATGCCTCTAATACAGGCTTCTAGTTGTTCAACTGTCTTAGGTCTTCTTTGTCGCATCTTCCTCTTTAAGATACGCCAAATGTTTTCTATGGATGAAAGATCTGGACTACAGACCATTTCAGCACCCGGATCCTTCTCCTACGCATCCATGATGTTGTAATTGATGCAGTATGTGGTCTGGCATCATCATGTTGGAAAATGCAAGGTCTTCCTTAAAAGAGACAACGTCTGAATGGGAGCATATGTTCTAGAACTTGGATATACCTTTCAGCATTGATGGTGCCTTTCCAGATGTGTAAGCTGCCCATGCCACACGCACTCATGCAACCCCATACCATCAGAGATGCGGGCTTCTGAACTGAGCGCTGATGATAACTTGGGTTGTTCTTGTCCTCTTCAGTCCGGATGACATGGCGTCCCAGTTTCCCAAAAAGAACGTTAAATTTTGATTCGTCTGACCACAGGACAGTTCTCCACTTTGCCACAGTCCATTTTAAATGAGCCTTGGCCCAGAGAAAATGCCTGCGCTTCTGTATCTGGAGTTTTAGCTGGCAACGGCGAATGGCACGGTGGATTGTGTCCACCGACAATGTTTTCTGGAAGTGTTCCTGAGCCCATGTTGTGATTTCCATTACAGTAGCAATTCTGTATGTGATGCAGTGCCGCCTAAGGGCCCGAAGATCACGGGCATCCAGTATGGTCTTCCGGCCTTGACCCTTACACACAGAGATTGTTCCAGATTCTCTGAATATTTGGATATTATGCACTGTAGATGATGATAACTTCAAACTCTTTGCAATTTTTCTCTGAGAAACTCCTTTCTGATTTTTCGTCGCAGCATTGGGGGAATTGGTGATCCTCTGCCCATCTTGACTTCTGAGAGACACTGCCACTCTGAGAGGCTCTTTTTTATACCCAATCATGTTGCCAATTGACCTAATAAGTTGCAGATTGGTCCTCCAGCTGATTCTAACATGTACATTTTACTTTTCCGGCCTCTTATTGCTACCAGTCCCAACTTTTTGGAAAAGTGTAGCTCTCATGAAATCCAAAATGAGACAATATTTGGATTTCATGAGACAAGAGTTTGAAGTGAGACATTTCAAAATGTCTCACTTTCAACATTTAATATGGTATCTATATTCTATTCTGAATAAAATATTGAAATTTTAAACTTCCACTTCATTGCATTCTGTTTTTATTCACAATTTGTAGTGTCCCAACTTTTTTTAAAATCAGGTTTGTATTTTATTTTATTTTGAAATATTAAAAACAAATAAATAAATGAAGTTGTCCTACAACATGACAGTCTAACATATAAAAGACCAAGAAAAATAGTAGATGCAAGTCACTGTCTAATCATGTTTAAATGTTTAAAATTGGAAATTCATATTGGTTCATCTTTCATTATGTCTGGACGGTTTGCACTCAGCAGTAAATGAGCTCTTTAACCAACCACAGTGTTTTACCATGTGATGTGGTTTAATAAACCACAGCATGCACTTTATTTAAATAGCACAGGTCTATTTAAAACACATCGCATCAATCAATATTTATTTTATTACATTTATTACAAATTGCTAATGCAATATTACTTCTTGCATGAGTATATCATCACCTAATTAATGCCTCTTTTGTAACTTTTAGGTTCATATTGCATATCAAGAGTTAATTGCAAATATTGCAATATAATTCTATATATGATTATAATATGACATTTAAAAAAAAAAAATCCAAACAGAAGGAATAGTTTGTCGGAATGATTTAATGGTAGACCAGTTCCACACAAACACACTTTTGCTGTAACTGTTTTGCCTGGGCTTCCTGCTCATTCACAAATTTTGATCAGTTAAATTTTGTTTCCCTTCGCTCACTCACATACTTCCTGTCATACGTTATTCCATATAACATTTTTCTTGTTATAAAAATATTATATTAATATTATAAAACACTTTTGTAAATATACAGTGTTGACCGAAAGTTGACCCTTCCAAGTTTTCCACATTATGTTACCTCATTTCCCCTCGGAGACAAAAGTGTGTGTGTGTGTTTGGATGGAGAAAGAGCAATCCTAAAGTAAAAGATTATCCAGGATCTCAGGCTGAGGTGACGATTTATACTTCAAGAAGACAATAATCCAAAGCATACCGACACGAAAACACTTGGCTTCAGAACAACTCTATGAAAGTCCTGGAGTGACCGAGCCAGACTCTGGAACCCAATGGAGAATCTCTGGAGAGACCTGAAAATGGCTGTGCACCAGCAACCTGGTTGTGATCGATTGATACTGCCAAGAAGAATGGAAGAAACTTCCAAAAGACAGGTGTGCTAAGCTTGTAGCATCATTCACAAGCAGACTTGAGGCTGTCGTTGCTGCCAATGGGGCTTTAACCAAGTACTGAGTGATGGGTCTAAAGACTTACATAACTGGATATTTCAAGTTTTTACTTTGTCATTGTAGAATATTCTGTGTACAATGATGAGAAAAAAAATTAACTTTTTGAATCCGTTTTGAGACGCATTTGTGAAACATAAAATGTGGAAAACTTGAAAGGGTCTGAAAACTTTCAGCACTGCAGAAACGAATCTGAATGCATACACCTTCACAGAACTTTTCAGGAGTCATGAAATCCACCATTCAGCCTTTCTCTTAAATATATGACCGTTAAGATTCTGTACACCACTACATTAAACCTCTTGAAGTTGGACTAATTCGTTCCAGCCATATATCTACTGAACCCAAAAGATCCTAACAGAACCTTATCTTTATCAACAGAGAAAAGCTTCATAAACATGGACAGGGGTTTTGAACATTCCTATCCCAAATGAGAAGCCAAAACACATCACAATGTGACACACAAAATATAATAGAAGTAGGGTAAAATGTCTAAAATCAGCCATTTTGTTTGGAAAAGAGGAGGGTGGGTGTGCTGTATATGGTTATAGATGGCAGGTGAATCCTCACCCAGAGAGAACCTGATACTGCATGTTAAGAGAACACCATAGTCATTCAACTGACCCTCAGGAAGGATTTCTAAAATCTCTCACCTCTCTTTGCATATGCCACGTCTGCACAGTTGGTCTAATCTCTTGAAGGACAAACAGAAGGCACTTCTATTGAAATATAAACTGGATGCAACTTTCTCATTGTTGGAGTGGTCCATTAAACTAATTTTAGTTCACAGGGTGGAATGATGTGCACTTAAGTACTGTACTTCTACGCTGACTGTTGATTTGCATCACGACAAGTTGACATTTCTAGAAAGAGAGGTGTTAAACTAGAGCAAAACAATAAGACAGCATAAAGTTAAAGGCCTTCCTCAAGGGCTCAACAGTAGTAGCTTGGCAGTGCTAGGGCTTGAACCCCCTGACCTTCTGGTCAGCAATCCAGAGCTTTCCACTGTCTTCCACTGGCACGTGGATGTCAAACAACCACATTTGATTGCACTTAGAAGACCTCTAAGTGATCTTTTTGCAGTGGTACACTTATTGAACACATACAGCGAAAGGCTGAAGACGTTCACAAATGCAAGAGAGTAATCCTGTTTCACAGAAGTCCTTTAGACATTGTGATTCAAGCTTTGATGTCTATTAAAGAACTGGCTAAGTTAAACACTTATTGTTGACACTTGTTGAAAAACTTTCAAGGACAAGGACATGGTTTAAGCACTTCTATACAGACATGATAGATAGTTACGAAAGAAAAATAACCCTACAACAATCATAATATTTTAGTCCAATTCTCATTTTATCCGGCATCTTGAATGTCTGCTCAGAGAGAAAACTCTGGTCTTTGGCAACCCAGACTTTAACAACATCCAACCAACTGAGACAAGGAGGCAACTGTACTTGCATAACAATTTGGAGAGATTAGTCTGAAGCACTGTAAGTAGCTTTAACTTTTTCTGACATTGAAATTTTTGGAAAGTAAGGATGTGAAGGTTGATCAAGTATGCGTTTTAATAGTAGGCTACTAAACAAGACTACATGTTATACAGACACTAAACCAAACCACACTATACATCCAAACATAACATATTATTCCATCAAGAATGGGGTTCGAAGAGACCAAAAAGTTTACCAACTGTGTTTACCAACTTTCCAACCAAAAACACTACTTAAACTGTTTGGGACCAGCAACAAAAACTTAGTAAAATACTAGAGTTATTGAACTATTATGCATCACAATGTGAATTTTGTGTACCAGACATTATCTTCTCTCCTACGGTGCATGGTCAAAGCGGGCATCAGGCACTGGTGGAAGAATCAGAAACTGGAGGCTCTGCTGCCCCTTGAATGGGAAGAGTAAGTTTACTACTATGTTAAAACAAAGCGCACTCACCATCACGCATGAGAAAAATGCTGAAAAGGGTGGTTAACAGCAATAAAAGGAGCTAAAAGACAACACAACTCCAATCGTTGAGACCAATTGCCTTAAATCGAGACAGATCCTAATGTACTCCCAGTGGCTGATTTTAATTTTCTAATTAAATCTGAAGAAGAATGAGTCTGCCCTGGCCGAGAGGTCTGATAGCTCACCATAAGAACTTTCTGATGATGTGCGAGTGTAAAGCAGGACTGTAGCTCAACAGCCAGAGCACTTTAAGCTCATTTTCAGGTTGACGTTGTGAGACTAAATTAGGATTTTCCTCTTGACACAGTTGATGGAAGGTAACCCATTTTGTAGTACAATGACTCGAGAAAGTGATGTGGCTATTCAGCAGTGTAGCTGTTTCCTTTGAGAGATTTTCTACACCATCAAGAGTGCACTGAAGCTGCAACCTGATAAAAGAACATAATACTGGCTGGTATGGTAGATGTAGAAGCATTAAGGTTAAGATGCCTTGGGTAGAAACACTGGTAGCCTCAATAGCAGTAAGGAAAATTTACGTTTTCCCTGGCATTAAAGAGATAATGCACATAATAATGCATTAGGTGTAAGGAGAACTGATATCTTAGTGGCACCATTCAAAGAAACGGATAATATACTCTGGCACACAAACTATGGAAATCTCCAAAAGACAGACAGAAGCCCAAACTTAACGAATGCATTATAGTTACCAATACAGATTTGTCTCACCTCGTGACTTGCTTAGATTTACCAAGGTGTCCACAAATGAAACATGTTTGTCATCATCTCATCCATCAACTCTCTAACAGAGGATAAGCAGAGTTACATATGGCAGAGAATAACCATGAAAATGGTTTTGTGCGAGATCAGGGTGGGGTCTCACTTCATGGCCAACACTATCAAGGCTTATTTAAAGTACCCTTGCTTTTGGATTAGGTCTAAAACTTTCAAGTGGCCTCATGTGTTTACCTTAGACTAGGTTTACACTGCAGGCAAAAGTGGCCCAAACGAGAATTTTTATTTCTATGTGACTTAGACCAGTTTTTTTTTTTTTTATATAACAGCGTGAACAGTGTTAAATCCCATGGAATTTATTCATGTTCTATACCACTTATCCTGTATGGAGTAGCAGGGGCCAAGAGCCAATCCCAGAAGAGCACAGGACAGAGTAAACCCTGGACGGGGTGCCAAACTATTGCAGGGCTCACACATGCACACAGGCAATTTGGGAGCACCAATTACCTAATCCACGTCTTTTGACTATGGGAAGAAACCAGAGTACCCGGAGGAAACCCAACAAGCACGGGGGGTATATGCAAACCCCACGTACACATACCTGAGGAAGGACTCAAACCCTCAACCCTGGAGGTATAAGGCCACCGTGCCACCCCAGTGGAATCCGATAATCCTGATACACGTACAGGTCAGATTTATTTGCAATGTGTCCTCAGGCTGAACAGTTTAATCAGAATTCATGCACATTTCCATCAATCTAAATAAGAATTTCGAGCTAGGAAAGATGGAGAATGGCAGTAAAGTGGGATTGTGGGGAAAACAGACCTCTTAAACATTGGGGGTGATTTGGCTTTGCAAGCAAAAATAGAAGGCACATGATGCTGTAACCTCTCACAGCCGGAGGCCTCGAGAGAGCTAAATTGGCCGAGCTCTCCTCAGCAGGGAGGGATGAGAGGTATTTAGTGCTCCCACATAAATTGCACGGCTCTACGCCATTCGGAGCGTCTGCAAGCTCGCGCACGCGGAGGGAGCGGATAGCGCTGGCCTCCGAGTGTGTGACGCCGCCCCCAACGGTGCGTGAGCGAGCAGTTCGAAAAAAAGACGTCGACTGGTGTCACGTGGTTCGGAGAAAGCGTAGCCTTAATGTGGGAGCCCCCCCCCCCAGTGACGGGAAGGGAACTGGACATGACTAGATTGGGGAGAAAATCGGGGAAAAGGAATTGGACAGGACTAAATTTATATATATATATATTAAAAAAAATAATAGAAGGCACATATCGCAAAAGCTATGTTTAAAGAAATCTCATAAGACATGTCCAAACATGGCCATTGAGGAGCCTGGCAACAGTGGCAAGAAGAGGACAGAATCCAAAGAAGTGGCAAAATAATCTGCCCTTTATTTTTTATAGGGGGTTTGAATGCATCACATAACGTTTTTTTTTTTTCTTTAAACATATTGGTCAATTCAGGAGCATGATCTGCTTAGACCATCAGACTTAAACCACATAGAAAAAAATAACAAGCAGCGAACAAAAAATCTTATTTGGTCCGTTAAATGGATATGGCCCACTTTTGCCCGTAATGTGAAAGTAGCCTTAGAGTTCACCCCCTACAACACGAGGGTCTGTTCATACCCTCTTATTTGCTTTATTGTCTGTTGTTTGGGCCATATAATTAAAAACATCATAACCACTTTTTGGCGTGTACCACCAGGGTGGCTCTGGCCCCTCGGGCCGTGGCTCCGCAGAGCCTCTGGGGGTGTGCCACAGTTTCTGGCACAAGGGCACTGACAGCGAATCTTTGTCGCATGCCATAATGGCTTAGTTAGATTGGGATGGGGAGTCAGTGGCCTTGAATTCTTCTCCTGCTGGACCCTGTGCGTGGCAAACTATGGTGTACTGGGCATTTTTGTGCCTTTGTGTCATGGCCAGCTTTGACGTTTTTGCCAATTTGTGCTGCATTGGATTTTCTTTAAGAGTGGACTGAACCATCAGCCAGCACACAATGTAACAAGATCCTTCCCCAGTAAGGGCTGTCAGCTGTATGCAGTCAGGGGGTTATTAACCAGCCGTCTGTGTGCTTTAACTTGCGCCATAGATGTTATCAGACCTCTGAGCTATTTCAGTATCAGAATGATCGACATTAGTAAAGTATGGCATTACTATTACTTAGAAGCACTGCCTTTTCTTTTGTGGCAGAGTGCAATCAAGACATGTTACAAACCTCAGGATGAATTTGATATACGGCCCCAAAGTAAGGTTACATAACTAATCACAGTTCTGTAATTGAGGGAAGGTTCATCCTGCCATTTTAATCCCATTCTCTCAGGTTAAAGAGAACAGCTATGACAAAGCGAGTACCCTTTATAGGCTTCAAATATGGGGTCACTGTCTTGAGGTCACAAATTTGCAGCAACTTTACTCCTTCTGAAGGAGACCGCTCTCGTGATCAAAGAACCAAACTTGCATACGTAATATTCCAGTTACACATCCCAGTGTAGATGTTTAACAGCAATTTTCCCCAATACTGTTATGTAGTAATACATTGTAGGAGTAGCTGTTGTTAAGGTGGCACTTGATCTCTAACCTGATACAGGCATGTGTATCTTTATACAAGGGCCTTGAATAAGTAAGATCATTTTAACGTTAAGTAATTTAAAACAACGCAGAGCGCTGAACGTATTAAATGTGGGCAGGAAACGCTGACAAAACACAATAATGCACAAGAAACAAGGGACACAATGAAATACTTTTTAAGTACAACACATTTCGAGTCATGGACAAAAAAAAAATTTAGGCACATTATTCTCTAGTGAATGTTACTGTGTGTACAGGAATGCTGACATACAAGAGTATTTACAATAGAGTACAGAAAAGGGAGCTTGTCTGAAGAGCTGTCTCAGCAGGGTGGAGGAAAAGACGCACTGCGCTACAGACTCGTTCACAAGTTAGCCTTTTCATGACTGTGAACTCCGAGTTTCCCCTTCCCCCGAACAAACACGATGCCTGACCTAGGACTAAGAAGGATCTTACTCCTCCTTAGGTGCAATTTAAACAAATTATGACTAAACTTATAACTAAACTTAACGGATGCCTAATCGGCTACGATGAGTAAAAACTGGAATGTGAGAGCTTGGTGCAGATCTACAACACAACTGTAAGACCTAAGTCAAACATTTTAGTTTTTTACTCTTCAGAAGAAACATTGGTGTACTTTGTTTTTTGTTTTGTTTTTTTAAACACCCCCAAAAAAATTTAAAAAAAAACTGCCCAAGTAACTTTAATACACTATCTACTTACAGGAACTGGAGGATAAAACAAAATTGTAGATGACAATGACTTCGATCTACACACCAACATCTCACAATTCTCCCATAGTTTAAAATTAGTGGTCTTACTCAAAAAAAAATAATAATAAAAAAAAAAATACTGTAAACATAAAATTACAATTGATTTGTTTAACCGTTTCTCTACTTTTTGTGTCTTTTAATGGAATTACCTCTGTGAACCGTACATAAACCTCATGATCATGCACTTTTATTCATTAAAAAGCCCATAATTCAGTTGATGTAAAGCTCGACAAAAACAAGACTTCTCCACTGGATTCAAGTAAGCACCATTTGACAGGCCTAGGCCTATGCCTTCTTTACACTTATCCTGATCACTCTGTACTTCACAGGACTTCCTCTGTCCGCACTCTGAGTGCTCTCGAGATCTTTCTTTAACTCCGCGCTTATCATCCTGGCACCATCCCTCATGAACAAGAAACAAAAAAAAAAAAAAAACACTTTGTTTTAAATCCTTCCTTTGTGAATGCAAATTAACTTGTGATCTGCGACCCTAGGATTTTCATTTTCTTCAGATTGGGTATTTTTGTTTTTACATGTACACAATAGACACTGGTTTGGAAGCAACGTCTCCCGGTGACGAGTCAAATGTTCGGAGGTCACATTTCTTTTGTTTCTTTTTTTATCCTTGTATTTTTTTCTCCCCTTTTAGTCCCGCTTTAACTGTTGCTTCCAGGCCTCGTTCAAGTAGACCAGCCTCTTGTAGTTGAGCACGAGCAGAATGAAGTTCAGTGCATATGTGGTAATGCAGATAATGCAGAAGTCTTTCAGGACAAAGTAGAGGATGTAGGCCAGGTACACTGAGCCTATCACTGAGACGATGGACGTGGTCATGAGAATCAGGGCGGCCATCGCGCTCACAGTCAAGCCTAAGGGACAAAACATTTGGGCAATGTTAGAAATGTCAACTCTCTATTTATCTGAATAAAAAATAAATTAAAAAAAAAACACTTGATTCAGATATTTCGAGCCATATGCCTGTGTCCCATGTTTTAAAATGAGAACCTTAAAATTACATCTCCTGGTGATCAGCTACAGCAATAAATTACAGTAAAACCTCAGATTGCGAGTAACGAGGTTTGCAAGTGTTCCTCAAGACGAGCAAAGATTTTTAATAAATTTTGACTTGAAAAACGAGCAAGTCTTGATTTACGCGTACAAAGGTATCATGTATCACGCATGCGCTTCTTGTTTTGATGCCGAGCGTCACGTGATCATAACTGAGCCAATGGTTTTTCTCTCTCTTGCGCTGCAGAGTTGTGGGTAATCGTCTCCCCTGCTGGGTCTTAATGCGCGTATAAATCAACATCCGCATTACTGGTATAAATCAACATCCGTGCACGCGTGTACTGTTTACTACAACACTGTGACCACGTGTGTGTGCGTAAAAACATATTTTATTTTGTGTTTGTTAGCGCGTGTGTACATCGTGCGTGTACAGCAAGAGGAAGTCTCAGAGAGGTTGAAGATTAATTTTATCCCTCTCTGTTGTTGTGTGTTTTTTCCTAAATAATCCTTTATTATTAATAAAATAAATCCTTTTCTTTTTAAGACCTCGCCTCGTGTCCATGCTTTATGGTGCCGCCCGTGTACATAGGGTCGAACCTGTGACACAGGTAAATAAAAAAAAATAATAATAAAATCATCATGTCTTTTTTTTCCACTTCACTGTATTGAAAATGCAACAAACTGTGATTCTTAGCTACTGTTACCCCACTATTGTAGGCATTTAAATGATTCTCCAATCCATTTTTTTCTTTAAAAATTATTTTGTAAAATGTAACAGGACATGACATGATTTCAGCTTTTTATTTAAAAAATAGTTTGTCTTGTTTTTTTCTGGCAAGCTTGCTCTTGGCAAGTCTACCCAGATTTAAACTATTTTTAACATATTTCCAAAGATATTTTAAGACATGACCAGATCTCAGCACAGTATTATTACTTCACACACTGTAGTATTTCATCACACCTACATTTGCAAGAGCCCACAATTACAATTTACCTACAATTCTGTAATGAAATATTTTCTGAAATAAAAATCTGCATATGATGAAGGGAAGGCTTGACCTTTTCCTTAGTACATCTCCTTTGCATTCTCTTTTTTCTTTAAGGTCAATCTATTCATAGATGCAAAATTGCAATAAGGACAAGAGGAGAGATGGAGCACAAAGAGCTGAGGAGAGACGAAGACAAAATCTGAAGGATACAGTGTTAAGATGCAACAACAAAAAAAGGACTTGTACAGTATAAATTAGATGTTTGATATTTATGTGAAACTTAAATTAATATAATTTTGAAATAAATGCAACTCCTTTTGGCTGGACTATTAGGGAATCCTCCATATCAGAAAAAATACATTTTAATAAAGGAGAAATAAAAATTTGCCTTCAGTTTTCTTCCACAATGTAACAGTTCATATTGGACAGACGTAATGTGGTTTTGGAGACGCCTGGACTATTTTTTTTTTTTATTTTAACCCTCACAAGTACACACCGACATGTCAATAAGAATAAATAACTGAAAATGCAGATTGATTCAATCTCTATAACACATTTGTAATACATTTGTACCAATTTAAATTAGATGCCTAAACTCAATGAGAAGAAACATGATCATGTGCTGTGTAAGACACATGAGATCTGGCTAACCCGTGGTCCTATCAGCTGGTCACGCAAGCCGACATGTGGGAGAGTCTGAGTCAGCAAATGCCACAGCTCTCAAAGGAAGAAGAAAAAAAGGCAAACTAGTAAAAATAGAGATGTGGCAGAAAGACAGTGACTCATTTAAACTTGAATGTAAACCCAGGAGCGGGCTAGTATGACCAATTTCACCTGTTTCATCCAGATAACTCGACTGACACATACCCAACATACCATGGATTGCAGTTATATCGAGGAATATTATGATGTAGCCGTGAAATTTCAACCCTTGATTTTTAAAAATAAAGATTTTTAAGCAACATTTTGTGTAACCCTATTACATGTTTATAACTACATAACTGCTGTTTGGCCAAACACAAAAACACGAAAAGTCTAAAAACTCTTGAATGTTTTGACTATAAAAATGGTTAAAAGGAGTTTAAATGACACTCCACTCAAGAAAGCAGACTTTTAATGTAAACTAGGGCAACGTTAAGATCACATCCTGACTCAAGGCTGTGTGGAACGGCGTTAGAAAATCAAATCACAAGTCACTATGAATTCGTCTCTGGTGTTAATGGCACAGACTCTACTATACTAGCGGATCGCTGGAGTATATTACCGGGCGCCCAAATATATTTACCCAGCCTATTTTGTATAGTTTAAGCTTGAGACTGGGTGGTTCAACTTTACACACAGATGGACTCTATTTTACTAACTGGATGACTTCTGAAGGCAATTGGCTCCACTGGATTTTAGTTAGGGTATCAGAGGAAAGCGGGCCGAACACCACACTTTTTAGATTTTTATTTGTGTAAAAATCATTTATCATTTCCATCCACTTCACAATTATGTACCACTTTGTTTTGGTCTATCTCCAATAAAAAACATTTATGTTTGTGGTTGTAACAAACTGTGTTCCAAAATGTGGAAAGGTTCACGGGGTATGAATACTTTTGCAAGGCACTGTATGGGTAGATGGAGAGGAAAGGTCAGTAGGTTGAATCTTGTAAATATAAAATGGACAGAAATGTCAAATAAAACTAAATACAGTGGTGTGAAAAACTATTTGCCCCCTTCCTGATTTCTTATTCTTTTGCATGTTTGTCACACAAAATGTT
>JAOVVA010000031.1:7139530-7151177 GCA_028565275.1 Leiocassis micropogon
AAACGCGCAGCTGGACAAACGCACGTCACCAAAGCCCGTGTGAACACTCATTGACTCCTATGTGTAGAAAACACTCGCCGCTTGATCCGCACTCACCGGACGCTACGAACGCAAAAAAAAACGCTCGATTTTAACGCCCGTGTGAACAAGGCTTTAAAGAGCTGCCTGCGTTCAATTCAAAAAGCTTTTTAAACTTGGACATCCCTGATAAAGCTTATCAATAACCAATCGCCGCTCCAGAGTAGAAAACGGAAAACGTGGTCACCCTATCATCTGGACCTTATGAGTTCGATCCCTGGGTGATGCAATAGCCATTTGTAGCCAGGAGTTTTAGAGAGCAAATTGGCCGTGCTCTCTCGGGCGTACCCACACTCTAATGTCAATCACAATGACACTAGCCAATCACGGGCATCTTGGAGCTCAAGTACATAGTATGTGTGTGTGTGCTGCTAATTGAGAACAAGCAATATATTATTCAGCCTCAGAGATAATCAGAAAGATGCGAAGTGACAAGTCAGGATTATTATGTAGCGCAGCCAAACGCAAGTAATTTACCATCAGTGTCAGCAATGAGCCCACTCTCTGTGTCTTGTGCTCGTTAGCGCGCCATGAGCATGACTGACTCGACTGAACTGAACGTGCTTAATAACAGCCCAGTAGTCATGGATCATTTGGGAAACTTTTTTTTTTTTTTTTAATAACTTGCTCTAAGCAAGCTGATAAAACACAGGCTTAACTGGTTAAACTGGTGACTTAACTAAAAGTTATTCTTCAGCTTAATGATCAATTATAAACAAAATAATAAACAACCGAGTTGTTTTTCTCCCTCACTGCCGTCCTGTTACGGAGCACGCTGCAAATAATTCCTTCACAGTATTTCAATACTAGTGCCAATTCATTCAACGTTCTCTTAACTTCTGCTAGTTACCTTGGCCTGGAAACACACGAAAGTTAACATTACAGAGTCATGATCGAGTGATACTGCTAAGAGATACTGCTAAGACGGCTGCCGTCTGGCTACACACTCGTACTTCTCATTTTTCCTGATACTAATCCAAGTTTATCTCCTAGTCTTAAGAATAGGAAATCTTTAACTAACGCAACTTACTGAAGATAAACATCGTAATGTACTGCATTGAAACTGGTCAAACAATCCACACTCCCTACCAGGAAGTACACAGCCATAAGGATGACTTGACAAAATAAAAGCTTTTTTTTTTTTCATTCAAAGAAATATCCCCTCAAGGTGGGCGTGGCTATACGTGTCACTCAACAGAGGCAATCAACGCAATAGTTTACCTAGTATGAACAGAGTGTGCGGAAGAAACAGAAACAAAAGCGCAATACAGTATAGCTCACCCCAAGAAAAGGAAAAACACCTCAGAAAACTTGGAAACCTTCAAAGATGAATAAACAGATCAACATATCAATATGTTTAAGTCTTCCTGCGGGAAGTTTAAAACCAGTTTGTCTCATCTGTTCTCAAAACAGTGGCGATAATAAAAAAACAGTAACATGAAGCGCCACTATGAAATAAAGCATCAGAGCAAACATCTGATCACGTGAGATAAAGCGAGCATTTCCGAAGCGGTATGAGGTGAGGGCGTGGAAAATACCTGAACTGAGAGCACGGAATAAATGAGCGACAAGAATGTACTTTCACATTCGTTTACCGGCAATCAGCGTGCAAATGAAGAAATGAAGATTGTTGTTTATATTACATACAAATTCAAGGAAATATACGAGCCATCGAAGATTAAAGTGTCCACATGGTTAACATAGTAACTGAAAATTGACAATATTATTTAAAATGCTATTAAAATAATAAATTTCTTATTTTAAGAAACTTACAATGACTGCCTATAGAGGCCTGGAGTCTATTCCAGTAAAATTTGGGATTGCGGCGGGTCACACCATGGACAGGGTGCCAATCCATCGCAGGACACATACACAGGGCATGGGCAATTTGAAAGCACCAATAAGCCTAATCTGCATGTCTTTTGACTGTGAGAGAAAACTAGATCACATGTAGGAGACCCACCCAGCACGGGGAGAACATGACCTGAAGCAAGAATCAAACCCTCGCCCCTGGAGGTGCGACGCCACAGTGCTGACCGCTACTCCTCCTTCCTAGCCATTTTATGTATGTACGTGCATATAGACACGCACACTGAAAATTCATTATGTATATTTTTTTACCAAGAACTGTTATCCGGTATAAATTTATGCTTAGAAATTAAAAAAAGGAAAATAAGGAACCGTCAACCTATAACTTTCGCGTACAAAATAAAAGTTGGCTTGTTACAAAATCAGATTGCTTTTTTTTTTTATTCTGCTTGTTTTAGTCTGATAATTATAAGGGGTATCTGATCAATACCAATGCTAGTCTTTTCCTCACTCAACAAAAGCCTTTGCACCCACATACAAAAAGACAACGCCTCACCAAATAGCTCTACATATTCAATATACGTTTCTTAACATCATCGTTCAGCAAGTGAAGAAGAATCAAAAGCAGCCAGCTCAGATTAGGTCAAACGGCTCTCTGGTCACCCTTACACAATCATCTCATGACCATCCACAAAGACAGACCTTTACCCCAGATACTACTAACTAAACAGCTAAAGCAAAAAGTGTCTCAGATACCAGAGCATTACAATGGCGTATATAAAACATACTAAGTAAACTGATATCAGTAAATCGATATGAAGTGAATGAAACCAGCTAGGGAGGGATATGATCTTCCTCTCCTCCTTTTTTGTGATTTACAAAATGCTTGGTTTCAAAACAACTGCATTTGTGACTTTTCGAAATCTAAGTAACCATCTCTTATAATTTCCGCATGTGACTCCAAGCTGGAATGAAAAATAAAAAAACAAAACAGAGAGGGGAAAAAATGAGAACTGAGCCTTTAAAAAAAATTAAATTTTTTAATGCAGCACTGATATCTGAGTGACCTGATCTCAGCATCCTCGCAGTAACCCTGGACTCTCTACAACAGTTCAGGTGAAGCAAACCCCACACGGGACGACAGGATCCTCCAATCTTCGCGCCCCTAACACGCGTTATAAAACACAGAATATGCATCAGGCTCGATCTGCAACAACATCAACCACAAATTGAAAAAATTCTAATCCAGTTGGCTGTCAGACTGAATTTGTTATAGCATCCTTTACGCTGTGAACGTATCACGTTAGTTGTGCACGTGAACAGAAAACAAAAACCGACCCGTACTGAAACAGAAGTGATTCTTCGGATCCAGTTAATTTTCTGTAACAGCTATCTTACATTGATCTTACCTGATGAAGGAATGACTGTACAGCTGCTTTATTATAAGCAGAAAAACCTGCATTTGATTTTTTATTCGTTGCCAAATTGCTGTATTAAAGGACGAACAAAACAGTTTACAAGTGGTTTTATTGAAAAATAGAACTGGAAATAAACAATGGCGATTATTTATCTATTATTATTATTACTTATCTACAGTGCTGACAGAAATTGTTCAGACCCTTTCAAGCCTTTTTCCACATTTTGTAATGTTTTACACATCTTAAAACAGATTTAAAAAATTCTCATCACTCTACACGCCACAATACTCCACAATAGAAATAAAAACAAACAAACAAATAAAAAAGAAAAAGACTGAAATATCCCATTTAAATAAGTATTCAATCCCTTTGTTATGACATTTGCAATTGAGCTTTGGTGCATCCTACTCCTATCAGTGGTCCTTGAGAAGCTTCTCCAACTCGACTGGACTCCAAGTGCGTAACTGAATTCACTGGACATAATTAAGAAAGGTATGCACCTGGCTAATGTCTCACAGTAGACCATGAATGTTAGTGTGAAAAAAATATGAAATTGAGAGAATTACATGTACAAGACAGGATTGTGTCAAGAAACAGATCTGATGAAGGATATAAAAAAATTTCTAGAGTATTGAAAGTGCCCAAGTGCACAATACCCTCCATTATTCTCAAATGGAAGAGTCTTTACAGATCCGGCCACCCAACCAACTAAGCTATCGGGGACGAACTGCCATGGTCAGAGAGGTGAACAAGAACCTAAGAGTCACTATAAATGAGATCCAGAGTTACCTTGAGGAGATGGGAGAGCCATACAGAACAACAGCCATTACTCCACCAATCAGGCAACTACTCCACCAGTACAGTGGCCAGACAGAAGCCATGCCTCACTAAACGGCACATGACAGCTGGCTGTGAGGTTGCAAAAAAAAAAAAAAAAGCCCTGAAAGACTCTCAGACCATGAGAAGCAAAATGTAACTATTTAAAATCAGGAAATCTGGCACCTTATTAAAACCATCCCTATAATCCGGCACGGTGGTGGCAGCATCATGCTGTTAAAATGTTTTTCTGCAAACTGGAAGATTAGTAAGAAGAGAGGGAAACGTGGATGCAAAAAAATAAAGAGGTATCCTGAGAGAAAACATTCTACAGAGTGCTCAAGATCTCAGGCTGGGGCAATGGTTTATATTTCAACCCGACAGCGACCTAAAGCATAATGCCAAGAAAACACAGGAGTAGCTTCAGAATAACTCTGTGAAAGTCTTGGAGTGACTGAGCCAGAGTCCAGACCTGAACCCAATGGAGAATCTCTGGAGAGACCTGAAAATGGCTTTGACACTCTAGTTGCACTTGAACAATTCTTCCAGAAAGAATGGAAAAAGCTTACAAAAGAAAAGGCGCGCCAAGCTTAAAGCATCATTCACAAGCAGACTTGAGGCAGTCATTGCTGCCAAAGGTGCTTTCACCAAGCACTACATGATGATGTTTGAATACTTATGTAATGCTATAAATTAACTAACCGGGGGTGATTGTTGGCTCAATGGTAGGTTTCTCATCTGCCATGCAGAAGGCCCAGGTTCAATTCCCACTCAATGTCCAAACCCCAGCCACAGTGTGGGAGGGTTGTGTCAGGAAGGGCATCCGGTGTAAAACCTGTACCAAGTTGCGTGTGGAGCGGATGGTCCGCTGTGGCGACCCCTTGATGGGAGCAACCAAAACGGGACTAACAAATAAATAAACACCTCCAAACACATGTTTTTGCTTTATCGTTGTGGAGTATTGTGTGTAGAACGATGATGGAAGACAAAAGGCCAATTAATCTGTTTTAAGATGGACATGAAACATAGGAAAATGTGAAAAAAGGCATGAAAATCAGCCCTGTATAACAGCATGCCATGTTGTGTTTTATTATTAAGTGTACATGTTTATACTAAAAGACATATTAAAAGCCATCGCCACACCTCGGCTGTGTTGCTCCTTCATAACTCAAATTAGAAGACTTAATCGAAAAGGGGATTTTCAGTATGATCAGATAAAGATATCATATCAAAGACGTGCGGGTGACGATCGGTTGCTCGAATTTTCAAGACATGCGCATGTGTTAGAGGTCGATCAATGGATCAGACGTGGACTCTACACTGAAATATTGTAGAATCTATTGCACAAAACAGCTTGTCTACAGGTGTTACGCTTAAACTGGGTTGAAAAGCTGAAAGTGTCAAAAAAAAAAATAATTTAAAGACTGTCAGGGCAGGTTGGTGAATATAAGCTGTAGCTAACCAGTAAAGGGAAAGAAGAAAAAAAACACCCTCCTCAGTTCCACGTCATTAAATTACTCACAAATGAATGCCAAAGGTGATACTGAACACATACCAAGGCGTTTACTCTGACGAGAATATTAGACACATGACAGATCAGACGTATGAAATATTAGACATAAAATATTGTGAGAAAAGATTTTTTTTTAAATCACTACCAGGTATAAAAATATATATAAAATACCCACCGTATGGAAACGCCTTATACACCCGAGTCAGTCTGACAGCAAGCTAAGCTGTGCAGTTTAGCTTACAAAAATAAATATATATAAATGAATTAATATTAATAATAATAATAATACACTAATATGTGTTCTTACAGCCGGTAACTGAGCTGTGTTTTCGTTTAGCCGGCTAAATGGCTAGGTTGCTAGGTAACAAATAAAAAAAATCAGTTTGACACACCAGCAATGAGCAATAAAATTATTATTTTTATTGTTTATATTTTTATATTTCACACTTCATATTACTTTTACTTCAAAAACACTTCCAGGAAGAAGTCCGATATCTGGTTATGAACGCTATATGTAACGTTATTGACGCTAGCTGTGCACGCTGTGTAGGAGATATTGGTTAGCCGTTAGCATTGCTACTTCCCTCCACGGCTAGCTCGGAAAGAAATGCTAACCTGCTAAAAATTTTAACCAAAACACTATAAACACATGGCTTATTAGCGTCACAGGGAGCTAGCCATGAAGCTAACACCCAGACAGCTTCATTGACCCGGTGCACATTAAGCTCGACTTGGACCCGTGATCTCACCGCTTTACCGCGTTAAACACCAAAGCCCGCGCTGACACACTCGTGTGGAAGTGTGTCAGTAGGCGGGTTTTTTTTTTTTATTATTATTACTTTTCTTACTATTACTCTTATGATTATTATTTGTGACATAGCCGATTAGCCTAGCTTGATTCCCTTACCTTGAGCCGAACACTTTGGAACAGCTTATAGAGTTGCTGAGGTCGCACATGGCCTGATAGTTCGCATCCCGAGATTTTTCCCTCTCCACGTGAAACGCGTAGACGGACAGCAGTATTCCGAGCAGGCAAACGAGGAACCTGGCTATTCTTTCCCATCGAGGGGTGGACACTCTCAGGACGGGCGCCGCCATGTTTTTTCCCGGCCTTGCTCGTACACGCAGCCTTCTCCGACCATTGGGCCCGCGGGAGCGGAGACGTGGAAGAGCGTCGGCGCGCGCCACAACGGCAGGGGCGTGTCCACCGGCGTCAGGGAGGGGGGGGCCTGCAGCCGACAGGGGGCGCTCGCATCTGGGTTCGTACAGACGGGTGGGGGAGCAGAGGTTTGCGCACCCTGAAGTTTCAAGGTGCAGATAAAAGAGGATAGATGTTCTTTTTTTGTGTAATGTAAAATTAATCTAAAAATAAAATAAATTAAATAAATAAATAAATAGTCATAAAGAACACCCAGTATTGCTCTGGAAATATTGCCATGTCTTGTAAAAGTTGACACTTTTCATTCATTCATTCATTCATTCATTCATTCATTCATTCTATTTTGCTTATGCTACAGTATAGATTGATATAAGTGACGTGCAACAAAACAGGAGAACAAAACAGTGAAGATAATATAATCTAACTTTAATCGTAATATATAATCTAATGTTAGATTAGAACAAAAATGGCCCAAAAATTACTTTGACCTTTATACCATTTTATTTGTTTTTATGTCCTTTAAATAACTACCTGTGTATATTCTCTGTGCAAACTGGGTGTCTGTGTAGATTTTGGTTGCCCGAGTGTAGACATTTCTTGTCTCTTGATGCCTTGGTGAGCACACTGCTTGTGCGATTATATAAATAAATATTTCTTTATTCTGATCTGATTTGAAGATCTGAGGCAGTGTATGGCATCAACTGTGTGAAGGGCGGATATTAAAGCTGAGAGGAGAGGCCTCAGATGTTGTAACCTAAAGGTACATACAGGATATTAAAGGACATTTATATCATCTTCGGAAGAGGAGGTTTTAAAAAAACTGGTATGCGTATGGTGTGTTGGGGTATGTATATTTTTGCATCCAATCATACCAAAATATCCACACATTTATTAAAGCTAATTGTGATGCAATCAAAAGTTGGACTTCATGTGACAATATATATGAATTCATTCATTCATTCATTCGTTTTCTACACCGCTTATTTTATACAGGGTCAGATTTTTTGGGGGTGTAATTTTCTGGATGTGGCAAGTGAAATTTAACTTAGCTTTCTAAAAATAAAAGTTCACTCATGATTTGGCAAGGGATAATACTTTTTCCATAGGGTCAGGACTTTTTCATAAATTTTTCATAAATAAATAAAATTATGATTTGAACAATGTATTTTTAATCTTATCATTTTAATTACACATTCACATTTTATACATATATAAATAATTCTTTAGATTGTATAAAGCTGCTTTGTGACAATTTCAATTGTTAAAAGCGCTATACAAAGAAAATTCAATTGAATTGAATTTTGCATTTACTCAGGTTATTTTTGTGTAATATAAATTATTTATTTTTTAAAATCAAATCAGGAAGGGGCAAATATTTTTTCATGGCATTGCGTGTGTGTGTGTGTCCAATGTATCTATTACAACTAAAACTAATATTATTGATACAGATTCATAATTTACATCATGTGGGACAGAACATGGTATTTTTTTTTACTCACTCACTCACTCATCTTTTATATCGCTTTATCCTGTATTCAGGGTCGCGGGGACCTGGAGCCTATCCCAGGAGGTTTAGGGCACGAGGCAGGGTACACACTGGACAGGGTGCCAATCCATCGCAGGGCACACGCACATACACACACACACTCATTCACACACTACGGGCAATTTGGGAACATCAATTAACCTAAAGTAAATGTTTTTGGACTGTGGAAGGAAACCGGAGTACCCGGAGGAAACCCACCAAGCACGGGGAGAACATGCAAACTCTATGCACACAGAGACAGGAATCGAGCCTGGCCGGGAATCGAACCCGGACCCTGGAGGTGCAAGGCAACAGTGCTAACCACTACACCACCGTGCCGCCTATTTTGTTATTTATTTATTTATTTATTTTAATTAATTACATTTACAAAAAAAAAAAAAATAAGTTTTTTCATTTTTTAGGGCCCAAGCACTACAGGCTGCGCATGACTCTCTTGTTTTACTAAGGATTTTCTTTCCCACCCTGGGGGTCTTAACATGCTTAAAAACTCATGAAAATTGGAAGACATAGCATAGCTCATACACACTTGCACCTATGCACACGAAATTCTGTACACATTTAGAGATCATTGAGCTGAAAAACGTTGATGGACCTGATAGATTTTGATATACTTCTCTTAGGAAATTTATACGATCGCCATCAAACTGGGCCGATGTGATCTAAAGACATCGAGGATGCAAAATTAACTTTCTGTGTGGCATTATATTCAGTGACATGTTCAGTTACATCACGTTCAGTGACATCACATTGAGTAACATCATAGTATAGTATGCTTATTTTCCAGCATCTGTGGTCTATTCTACACACGTACACATCACAAATGTTAACACTCACACACACACACACATCTCTCTCACAATACACACACGCATAACACATTTATATCACACACACATTACAAATGTTAACACTCTCACACTCACACAGATGCACACACGCATGCATACACAAACACACTCATATATCACACAGCACATTTCTGTCTCACACGCCCGCACGCAGAAACACACACACCCACACACACTAACAAGTCACATACTAACACACACATCACAATGTTAACACACAGACTCACACACCACACATGCAAACACACACACACACACACACACAAAAACGCACTTAACAAATATTTAGGGCCCAACCTGACATTAGCCCTGTATAGTGTGTGATGTGTGCAAGTTGTGTGGTGCAACCATGTCGCGATGGCTTTTTCAAGGTCTTAACACACTTAAATAACACACAGGTTGTGCAGTGCCCTCGGGGTGGTGATGGCACAGGGTGCTTGGGCCCGTCATCAATGCTTGCAACTATATTTATTTATTTATTTTTATAGTGTACCCATTTTTATTAAATAGTTACATTAAATAATATTATAGTTGCTAAACCTCTTATCTAACACTCATTAGTTCATATTCATTAGTTCATAAAGACATTTATATAGTATGTTTATTATATATCTATTCTAATGATGAGTAAGCTGGCTGGGAATATTTGTGAATGAATAGAATTTGGCTTCATTTCAAAATATGTGAAGCCACAAACATGCAAATCCTGCTCCTTTAACCTTGCAGTGCAAAGTATTTATCATATTACAATTGTTCCACAATTTCTCTGTAATCCTGAATAAGAAACAACAGTACAGTACTGGATGCAAAAGACAGTTATTCTTTTAATCCACACTGCCATCTTGTGGAGAAAAATATATTCTAGTCCAATTACTGAGATGTTTTCTTTATAAATTAGTTTTTTTTTTCTTACCAAATAATAACAATCAGAAATTATAATACAGGATAATGAAGACATAATCTATTATACTCTAAACATAATTTAAAGCAAAGCAGCCAAGCATTTTGTGAATCCTATCCCTTGGATGTTTTGTGTTTTACTGTAAAAAAAAAAAAAAAGAGAGAGAGAGAGAGAGAGAGAGAGAGAGAGATCACCTGTTAACCAAAATATAGCCACATTATTCTACAGTGGTGGCCAAAAGTCCTTAGACAATAGTGAAATCCAATGTTTTAATTACATTCACAAACTTTAAAGTAATTTTAAACTAAACTATTCTAAACTAAAAGATAATAATAATATATTTTTTTTATTTTATACAATGAAATTGCTATACAACAATCAGAATTTAGTATAAAGACTTTTATTCTTTAAGACCTCCTAGAAGCAGCTAGACATAAAGTCAAAAAGATATCTGCAGTACTCTGCTGAGTTTGCATTTCCCTGTGCTTGGTGAGGTTTCTCTGGGTACTCCGGTTTCCTCCCACAGTCCAAAAGTTGTGCACATTGGGATAATTGGATAATTTCCCAAATTGCCTGTAGTGTTTGTTTGTGTGTGTGTTGTGCCCTGCGATGGACTGGCACCATGTCCAGGGTGTACCCTGACTTGTGTCCTAAGTCTCCTGGGACAGGCTCCAGGCCTTGTTTAAATAGCTTGTTTAAATATTTCCTTTCTCCTCCCAACTGCATGATACATTTGTGCCAGCAATATATCACTGACAGGTTGTTATACTGATAAGAGCATTTGTTATTAATTATTTCAGAAGACACAAATCCTAACCTTCACACACACACACACACACACACAAACACAATATGAGCTATTAGAAAAAGCCAATTTACCTCATCTGGGATTATAGCCATTTTCATACACATGTTGCAGTGCGGGGTGTGAGTAGAGCTAGAGGTTAAGTGGGTGCTGGGCAGCTACAGGAAGCCAGTGCAGGAAGTGGAGAAGGTGAGTGGTGTGGGAGAACTTAGGAAGGTTGAAAAGAACCAGTGGGGGCCAATCCATTGCAGGGCACACACACACACACACACACACACACACTACGGGCAATTTACGAACACCAGTTAGCCTAATCTTCATGTTTTTGGACTGTGGGAGGGAACCAGAATACCCAGCCCTTTTGTGTGATGTCCATACCCCTTGTGACATCAGAGAGACAGACAGAGACACAATTTATAAAATATAGTTGCAAGCAGCAATGACCTCCCGGGTGCACGTACGACCTGTGTGTCATTTGAGCGTGTTGAGACCTACAAAAAAACCATTGCAGCCCGGGTGCACCGCACAACTGGCACTCCTCACTGGGACCAAAAAACGGCCCTGGCATTTTTGGTCATAGCGGCCCACCATGATTAATTAAACAATATGCTGAGGCATATGACACATCAAAGGATATATTCGCTCACTGTTTTGTTTTAAACAACTCTAAATAGGAGAAGGGGAGATGAGGGCTGGCCAGGAGGGAGGCAGGGCGTGGCCTGAGATTTCATTGGACTAGCTCAATGTCCTTTAA
>JAOVVA010000031.1:7168640-7186321 GCA_028565275.1 Leiocassis micropogon
CGGCTGACGTCACGTGGTTCGGAGGAAACACGGGATAGTCTTCGCCCTCCCGACTGAGTGGTAGTAGTAGCCTTAATTTGGGAGCCCCCTAGTGACGGGGAGGAATTGGCTACGACTAATATTGGGGAGAAAATTGGAAGAAAAAAAAAGAAAAAAAAACTAGTCTCGAAACTTTTTGATACCACCTCGTACTTGTACCTGATCAGTGTCACTGTTATGAAAAGTTCACAAACATGGTAGGCGGACTTGATTTAAACACCCAGTGAGTTTAAATCTAAGTCATGCCAGAAAAATGTTCAGGGTTGTTATATCTTTATGCGTAAATCATATGTAACATTGATCTACATTATCGTCTCTAATCAAGTGCTACTTTTGTGTATCTGAGTTTGTGTAGTCTATTGTGCTAGATATACAGCATACACAGTATTATGGAGACTCTTACCGATTAACACGGCACTGTGCAGCTGTCTAAGCTGGTCGATGAGCTGAGACTTGGCCTGGTAGATAGGAAGCTGTTTCCTTTGCACGTCTATTGGAGTCGGCGCATTTCCCTTCTTCGGCAGCAGCATCCCAGGCTTCTTGTGTGAAGGGAAGAAAGGGGAGCCCGGCTTAAATTTCTTGGCCGGAGGAGGATCGGGGTCGTGGGGCATGATCCGGAAGATTAACCCGTCCTACTCACACTTCCTCTTAGATTCCGAACCCAAACAGCAAAGGTTAAAGGTGTAAACAAGGCCTTCGCCACTCTGCGGCTGTTGATCTAATCTTAAAGAGAATCGCCTCTCACATGGCGCACGCACGGACGTCGCGGGGAATTGACGTCAGAGCCTAGCGAGGCTTGATTTACAAAAGAGTCGACTCCCTAAAAGAATCAAAGAGTCGACTCGTTTGTAAACCAAGCCTCGCTAGGCTCTGTAAGCATGTAAGCGAGTGTCTATGCGAAAGTACGAGAGAATAGCTGGAAACTAAATTTCATAATGAAGTACATATACTGCAAAAAAAAAATGTATATTAATAAATATAATGTTTTCTCATGTTTTTGATAACTATACTACAGTATATACAGGTATATATATACAGTACTATAGCTATATCTGCTGAGTCATAGGGCGGTGTAGCCACAGACTGGTCAGGGCCACAACATTAAAGCCACCTGATGGTCTTAATGTTGTGGTCTACTTATTTGTTAATTGAAGAACAAACATTACTGTTAAGAATGTGTAATAAATGTGACACAGTGTCACTTTCCACAGCAGACACTTTAGGAGGATATGTTCAACATCCAAGAGTTGTGTTCACAACTTTACTGTGCAATAAATGTTGTTGTTATATGATGGCCATGAAATGCTTGTTTTTTTCCCATTTTTTCATCTCCATTTTTTTTAAATATTATTGTTGGTAGACTCAGTTTCCCAGAAGGCACCTCGGTCAGGTGATGCAGGTGCTCACCTGAACGAGGTAGCTCATTAGTCACGTTATAAATAGCTGGTTGTTCTGGGAAACTGGGTCGAGCATTAATTTCAGTTCTGTTAAGTGGGCCTTTTTTTTTTTTTGTCTGCTTATGTTCTGTTTTAGTTTGTTTAATTATAGTTGGCCATTTGGTTTCTGAAGCTTTAAGTTTACATTTGTCTTAATTTAGTATGTCTCTGTCTCCTAGCAGGATTAGCCTCTAGGAGAATTAGCCTTTTGTGTAATCTCATGTCTGAGTAACCTCCTCTGCATGTGTAGTTCTTAGTCTGTATAAATACTAATCAGTGCACTACTAACCTGCTTAGATCTTAGTCTGTCCAGTCTTCGAGTCTGTCTAGTCTCCTCGTCTGTTTAGCTCTTAGTCTGTTTAGTTACTAACCTTTTATAGTTCTTAGTCTGTTTCATACCTAGTCTGCTGTGTCCCTAGTCTGTTTTCCCCTTGGGTCTCTGGCTACTAGCCTGTTTAGCAATTAGTCTGTTTAGCTGCTAGCTAGCTTAGCAGCTAATGTGCATAACAGCTAGTAGGCCTAGCCAAGTCTGTCTTGTGTGTTTATCCCTTGCATGTATAGTCCCTTGTGTTTGGTCCTCTAGTTTGTTTAGTTTGCCTAGTCTCGTCTGGTTTGTATCCCTTGTCTGTACTGTGTATTAGTGTGTGTAATCCCTAGTCTATGTTTAAGTGTTTTATGAGTTTTGTTTATAGTATGCTCCAAGGTACAGCCAACTTCCATTGTTCATGTTTGTTTGCTTTGTTTATAATTAAAAGTCTGTTGCACCTCATGCCCACAGTCCAACACCTAGCAGAACGTGACAATGTGTCTGTTTAAATTGTTGTACATTATTTTAGATAAAATAGGTTATTCAATCAAATAAGTTACAAAATCAACAGGTGTCTGTGGTAGTTTTACCTGAAAATGTCTTCAAAGATGGACAAGTTGGTTTCGATCAACATTGTGGAATGACTTTCAATCTTTTTGCTGAATCCATCGATGACTAAAACATGGGTCACTCCAAACATCACAAGTTTTTCATTCTGGTATAGGGTGAAGCTTATGGCACATATATTAAGTATGGTATGGGGTTAGGGTTCCGAGCTCCCTTAAAAATCGAAGTAGGATACAATAAAGACAGCTTTTAACAATTAGTCCAGCAATGTAAGCTAACAAACTTGGGAAATTCTTTACTATTACCAGTGGTAGAAAGTAACCTGCAATTTGACATCTTACTCCATATAAATAAAATCTGACTTTTAAGAATGAATGTTTAAAAAAGACTTGGATTTGACATTAAAATTTTCAGTACAAATACCTTGTTTCTGCACTTTTATTGGCCACAACATTCAAATACTATTAATAATCTGTACTGTCTGGAATGATCAGTTTCAGGGAGCACATACTATTGATACTTGCATTAATAATTGCATTTTCTTGATCACACTTCTGTACTTTTACTCAAGTAGGCTTTTGAATGCAGACTTTTACTGCTTTTTAGTGCAGTTTTGTGCTACAGTGTAGCCTAGTATTGGTATATTTTCTTAATGAAAGGTTATAAGCACTTTATGTACCACTAACTTACTTGGCGTCTTGTTTCATGATCAGGCCGATGCACCTCCTTTAAAACTGACCCAATAACTCCTTCAGCAGCATGTACTGTATGCCTTTTGTGGACCAGTAAATAAATACATAAATATCATAAAGTAGCTTCCAATACAAAATGTGAAGAGACTGATACATAAATCGCAACATAGGCCTCCCAGGAGGCTTAGGGCACGAGATGGGGTACACCCTGGACAGGGTGCCAATCCATCGCAGGGTATACACACACTCACGCTCATTCACACACTACGGGCAATTTGCAAACACCAGTTAGCCTAATCTGCAGGTCTTTGCACGATGGGAGGAAACCGGAGTACCCGGAGGAAACCCACCAAGCACAGGGGGAACATGCCAACTCCATGCACACAGAGTCTGGCCCGGAATCGAACCCAGACCCTGGAGGTTCAAGGCGACAAGTGCTAACCACTACACCATCGTGCCGCCTCATATTAGGCTATGTATTAAAATGTTTAAGAGGTATAAATTACTTTTCTAGGCGTTGTATACTCCCAAAATTGTGTGTTGTGTTGCAGAAAGAGAATGCAGTCTAATCACCCTTGAAAAAGGTATTGGCGTTTACATCTGGAGCATCATTATGTGTTTTTAGTTCCCCTGGGATTTCCACACTGTCCCCAAATTCAGTTTCTTCATGAAGCCAATAAAATCTTTCCAGAGGCATATAATCCTCCGCCTAACCATACATAATGATTACACACCTTCAAGAAATATCATTTGAAGGAATGATGCAGGCTCATGGTTTTGGGGTTGCATGAACAGTCTGTAAATGTAACAGGCAGCCACACCAATGCTGTTTTTCACTCATTGTTGTTGGTGTTCCACACTGTTTACTGTCACATCAAAAGCACTTAATTTCGAAAATTGCTAATCAGTGTTTTGCACTTTGCTGGGTTTGGCAATGTTTTTATAATGTAATTCTGCATTGTTTCCATTATGTACTTATCTGGAATGCGGCCATTTACTGAATAAATGTACATCTTTATTATTTCATAAAACATTTTAAGTTGGTTGCAAAGGTTTTACAATCCCACTTATAGGAACTTTGCTTCCTGTTTAACAGAGTTGCAATCTTTGCACAAAATGAGTTTTACTATGTCTTAAATAGGTACATCTCTGTAGTGTGACCATTTATTGTAGAATTGAATAAATGGATTGTTTCAGCCTTGACTTTGAAGTTTGTTCAACTCAACTTGTTCAAGCCCACTGCTTGACTATATCAAGTGTTCTTTTGCCAACATGCATCTGACATTATTAACCATTAGTAATTTCAAAGATGCAACGGGGTCATCCTCCATTTACAAAAAAAAGTTATTTCTCAATGTTTTGGTACATTAACTGAGATTGATTTGAGATTGCCTTAGAATGAAAGCAGGGAAATCAGCTTCATCATCATGCTGTGTTAAAACTGCGTCCAGATGTTGTGGTCTGTAGGGATTTTCCCCAAACACATTGTTGATTGCTGCACTGTCCACTGTCATATTTAAGACCACGCCTTCCGTCCAGAGTGGGTGTTCGATTGTTTTCTGTGTGCAAAGCATGGTTGTTCCAGGCCTCATTAAAGGGCTAAAGGCTTTTTTGAATCTCGGGAAGAAAAATTTGTGGATGTCATTATTGGGGTTGTCATTACTATAGGTTCATTTGTGTCCAACTGCATTCCCAAATAATTGTCAGTAGCACTGAATTGGTGTCTACTGGATGGCTAAATCATGAAAACCTAACCTTGACCAAATCATTGCAGTATGAGGTTATAGATTGAACATAGAACATTTTCCCCATGATGAATTCACCTTATTAGGCGCATATTTCCATCTATATGCCACAGGCTGTTGGGGTAAGGTGTATGATACACCCGTTCTGCCACAGTGCTGCTCCATCTCCTAGCAGCAGCTGCTGGGTTTACCTGAGCCAACCTCTCTCACACCTTACATCATGGAACCAGGTGTCCATCCGCATGTAACAATTTTGCCTTGCTTCATAAGAAAATCAATTTAGTCCCTGGCTACCTGAATGGCTGGTCGGCCTTGCCGTCCTAAAACAAAGGAGAAATGTGTGTTATAAACATGAATTATTTATTAAAAATGTCACTATCAACATATTTTCACTGTAAACCACTGTTTTAAATAGAAGCAAGCATTAAAGTGAATTTCATGTGAATGTCCATGTACTTGAATTCATAAGAAAAACATTGGCACTCTAAGAGCCTCTTATACTTAACGCTTCTCTACATTTATCATTCCACCACTGCATCGCACTCTATACTCATACTCGTACTCTTTTAACCCTTAACTGCTCAGATGTATAATGAAAATAAAATTTAAGTTCCTCTGGATAAGGGTGTATGACTGTAACAATCTAAAGGTCACATTTAGTGTGTAATTTCATTTCCACTCTGATGTAAAAATCTCTCAGGACTAATATTGAGCCAGTCTCTGATTATTATCGCCATTAAATCAGATTCTTCACTAATGAATGTGCATCATTTGTAAACAAATCTTCAGCTTTTTAGCTCTCGTTATCAGTGTGTAGGTCAGATCTCTGTGTGTGTAGAACCCTAATGAGAAACTAGACAACGGCATGATGAATGTTCTGCCACTGATCACAGTCTGTTGTGTTCACTACACTATGCTCATGCTGTATATCTCTTGCACTCTGGAAACACAGCGCAGTCAAATCTACAGTATTTCATCTGGACATTAAATATATTATTCGTGCAGCATCAACACATCACTATCAGAGAAAAGACTTCAGACTCTCATGTGAAAGTAAAGTGATAGAAAGAGTGTGAAGAATTAATGCATGATTACAAATGTGAATTGTTCCAGGTGAAAATTTGAAATGTTACTCTGGTTAAAACACAGTTTATTCGTATCGTAAACTAGACAACAACCAGACGTCACACAATAAATCTGTATAATATAGCATTGTGCTCATATACCGCTAGTCACCCATAAGGAACAGAAATATTGTGTGGTTTAATAGAAAAAACTATTCTCTAATATTAGAATAAAGTTTCACATGTTTAAAACATTTTTAACGTGAACAAGTTTTAGCATCGAACTCTTTTTGAATCCAGCTTTCGTATTTTTAAAACCACTGAATTGTGATTTAAGCGGCTTAAAGATTAGCACTGTCACCTTTTACCTACAGGGTCTGTGGTCGATTCCCACCTCTGACAGTCTAAAGACACAAGTGATAAGGATTGAATGAAAGTGGGTAAATTGTGATTTAAGACTTTTTTTGCAGAATCAAAATTTTTGAAAGCTTCCACATTACAACTCAATGGAGTCCTAAAATTGAATGCAATGAATTCATTTTTAACAGACATTAATTAATATGTAATCATTTTACTTAGCATGCAATAAATGATATTTTTTTTCATAAATTTAGATCAGTTTTTTTTAGAAATTTGACTTATTCAGTTTTAAAGGGGACACTTTATCAAATATAGCAAAAAATAATTAGTCATGCTGAGTTGGTTCAGCTTATAAAATTGTTTAAAATCAAAATATTAATTATTTCTGAGAATTTTACAGAAGAACAAAATATGTGGTGGACATTGTCCCAGTTCTCAAAAACAACTTATATATATATATATATAACAGAAATGTATAAATTCTTTTGGCTGACTATATATATATATATATATATATATTTGCCTAATGGATTTTTAAACTAAGTTTCACTGATTGATGCAATAATACTTGGAGCTCCATGTCCATATTAATTGGACTTACAGTATTTTGACACTAGGATTTCTTTGCTATACAAAATTTGTCCACTAGATGTCAGTACAACGAGTTCGTCAATAAAGCTTGATGAATTGAAAGTTTTGGTAAAACTGTCGGCTCTATGGGAATCCTCGACACCTAAATGACTCTTTATCTCGCCACCACTAGGGCCTTACTTAATCATGATGTTTTTTAATTTAAATATGTTACATTAAATGTAGCTTTCCGTGATATGCAAAATGGCGCGTTTGTTGCCTCCGTGTAGTGGACGGGGCGTAATAAGTGACAGCGGTTTTGACCAATCAGCGAGCAGCACGCTGTTCTATAATACCGCCTGAGTTCCTTTTTCAGTCTCTTTTCTTTCACGCGTCCCTACTGAGGTGAGGTCCGCTCCGGTGTAGCGCAGGATTTTCACTTTTTCTTTTAGGTTTACCTTAGGATTAAATGCTTGTTTACTCAGAATGCGAAGGGAGAGGTTACGTTTAACACTTTCACCATAGCTGTATATAATAAAGAGGACAGTTTTCGCTCATAGTTTGTGTTTTTGGTTGAGTTAGCCTTGTTAGCTAAAGGCCTGTTACCTTGTCGGCGCCATGTTGAACGGCGCCATGTGTTCACGCGCTCGGTTACCACACAGTCAGTACTGCGAGTCTGAGTGGACTTTCGTGGTAAATTTATATTTAGTGTATTTTACTACCCCATTAAAAAAAAAAAGGTATTGTATTAATGGCTAATCCTGCACATGTTTTATGTGAAGTTAGGATTAAAACGTTAGCTTGGTTTGTGCCACACATTTTCTAAGGTTTTTTTTTCTTCTTCTCTAAGATAAACCACCTTGTCTTTAAACCGGCTCTTAACCGATCCTTGGAAGCACTGCAAAGATGCCCAGGGAAGACAGGGCCACGTGGAAGTCCAACTACTTCATCAAGATCATTGTGAGTGTCCATTTTTATCATCTTTTCCACTGGTGTTGTAAAGCACTGTCTTTAATCCAGGACATCATGCTCGTGTGATCCTCATCCTGTTTCGTATTATAGACCCAAAACAAACATCAAAATTTGGCACGTGATCGACATGAGTGTCAAATTAAATCTTTAATAGGTTACAATTCAGTTTACCTCAATGTACTTGAAATTTCATTTTTAATATTCACTCTGACTGAAGTTAATAAACAAAGTTTGGTGTTTGTTCATGCAGAATACACAATTTGTGACTTAGAATTAAATTAAGCTGCTTTGGGTCACTTTTGACATTTTGAACAAGGCCAGTGTGAAGAAGATTAAGGGCACTTTTCAACTGGTCATGATTTATTCTCTGCCCAGTGTTCGCATAAGGTTTGCTCTTTTGTACACTTGTATAATTTACATCCACCGATACAGCAGGTGGCAGTATGCATCTATTTGGTTTGTAGGCCACCATTAAACACAAGACATGAGAACAGGGAAGTTAATGTCACGCTATGCCTAATTGTATTTTGGGGGAAATAATGTTGCCTCAATTTTGCATGCCTTCCTACTTTAATCAACTATGGCTGTGTAGGTCAGAAGATGAGACTGAGGCGTGCTATGTGCTCACAGATTTCGGACGTAGTGTCTAAAACTTTGGGGTCAATTCTTCTTGGAAATGATCCCAGGGCCCTAAAAAACGCCCTTAAACAGTGAGCCCCTTTTAAATTTCTCCAAGTGGGGAAAATCCCCACTTCAATTTGAGGGTGCTTTTGCCATAGAGACCCCATGACTCAAAAATTCGTGTGAACACACTGCCCAGGGACGGATCGATATTCTGTTCAAGTCTATGTACAGAAGTGAACTGCTGTTTAGAACACATCCGTGCCATCTGTTCCCTCCGGAATCTCCATATGCACAAAGTACACAATCAATCTCATATGACCTATGTGATCATTACTCAAAGTTGTTGGATTGCTCTTGACATTTTCTCCTAAAATATCAATATTAGGCATAGTGTGAAGGTTGACTTTTTTTTGTTCTTTGTTCAAAGAACCTTTTCATCTAATGTCTTAACTGTGCTTGTTGGTAGAAACACTGAATCTGCAGGATCAGTTACGAATCAGCTGTTGCAGTGCTGGTTGGTCGTTCCCCCTGCAAAAATCAACTTGTTTCTTACTATCCCTGTCTGCCTGCATTCCCACGGCTTACAGGGACGCTTAGTCTCAAACATGTCGCTAGTATCCTAAAGGGACTGAAGTTTTACTCTTCTTGCTTTAACTTTGCTTTTTGATTTGCAGCAACTGCTGAATGACTTCCCAAAATGCTTCATCGTGGGCGCAGACAACGTCGGCTCCAAGCAGATGCAGACCATCCGTCTGTCCCTGCGGGGCAAGGCAGTCGTGCTCATGGGCAAGAACACCATGATGCGCAAGGCTATCCGTGGCCACCTGGAGAACAACCCAGCCCTGGAGAAGTGCGTATGTGCCTGTTGGGTGGGTTGGGGCTGGCTGGGTCTGCCTAAATGTTTGTGTAACTGGGTCTGTCTTTATTGTTTTTTTTTGTTTTTTTCTTTCAGATGTAGATTTTGAGTTTGCGAATTACAGTAAACAAAGTATGTATAGCTCAATGAATGTAGAGCAACTGTGATTCCAATTTCTAGACTAAACTATATTTCTTTAGTCAAATGGCAGAAATTTATTATAGTCACACCATGTCCATCACTCAATGTGCAGGATCAGTTACGAATCAGCTGTTGCCGTGCTGGTTGGTCGTTCCCCCTGCAAAAATCAACTTGTTTCTTACTATCCCTGTCTGCCTGCATCCCCACGGCTTACAGGGACGCTTAGTCTCAAACATTTGCATCTTTTATAGTGGATGTGCACCCAAATTTTTATTTATGTGAAAGTAATCTATTGTCTCTTTTTTTAAATTATTTTTTATTTTTTAAACAGGCTGCTTCCTCACATCCGTGGAAATGTGGGCTTCGTCTTTACCAAGGAAGACCTGGCTGAGGTCAGGGACCTGCTGCTGGCCAATAAGGTAATTCTATATACCAATGTTTATAGCTTGTTTTTAAAATTCATAATGTGCCGAATTGCGTTTTAATGGTTATCTTTTGTTTAGGTGCCAGCTGCTGCCCGTGCTGGTGCCATCGCTCCTTGCGAGGTGATCGTGCCTGCTCAGAACACTGGGCTGGGTCCTGAAAAGACCTCCTTCTTCCAGGCTTTGGGTATCACCACCAAGATCTCCAGAGGAACTATTGAAATCCTGGTAAGTCAAGTATTTCATGTTTATTTTATTTTATTTTTTTGCATATCTTGTGAGCTATGTATCTAACGTGTGCACTATTTTATTTATTTATATTTATTTTTTTCCCCCAGAGTGATGTGCAACTGATTAAGCCTGGAGATAAGGTGGGTGCCAGCGAGGCCACGCTGCTCAACATGTTGAACATCTCGCCCTTTTCCTACGGGTTGATCATCCAGCAGGTCTATGACAATGGCAGCGTCTACAGCCCTGAGGTGCTCGACATCACTGAGGATGCCCTGCACAAGAGGTTCTTGGAGGTAAGTGGGCCGTTTAGAAATTTTATCCTGTGAAACTTGATTTCCCTCATATATTTGAGCAGATTTTTCCTGCACAAATCAACAAATCTCATTGTCTGAATTCTTTTAACTGATTTTTTTTATTTCCCCCCCTATTTTAGGGTGTGAGGAACATCGCCAGTGTGTGTCTGCAGATTGGCTACCCAACTCTTGCCTCTATCCCTCATTCCGTCATCAATGGATACAAGAGGGTTCTGGCTGTCGCTGTGGAGACAGACTATTCCTTCCCTCTGGCTGATAAGGTAAAATCAAACGCTTTACCTCTGGGATTTCGTTTCTGTCAGTGCAGGTTAAGTTACAAAGCAGCTGTTGCAGTGCTGCTCTGTCGTTCCCCCTGCAAACAGAAACCCGTTTCCTTCTATCCCTGTGTGCCAGCTTCCTCCGGCATGCAGGGACGCTAGGATTCGAATAAAAAATTAAGACTGGATAATTAAAAATAATTTGGGTAGAATTCCTATTGTCTATTTGTACTGTCTGGTGTGTTAAGAAGATCCATTTAAATTCAACACTTAATTAGCTGATAATAAATCTGCTGTGTTGGGAGCCATATTTAGGCTAGCACCAAATTGTGGGATCAATGATCTCAAGAGGAAGTTCGCCAATATTTATCAACTCAAAATTATACAAAACAAAATGCTAAAATTGACAGTCGGTTTCAGACTATGCATGTATTATCAATTAAAAATGCAGCCTTTTGTAATTAATCACACAGGCCTATAAGCCTGGCTAGCTCAGTCTGTAGAGCATGAGACTCTTCAAATTTTATTTGTCACATACACAGTCATACACAGTACGATATGCAGTGAAATGCTTAGACAACTGCTCGTGACCTAAGAATAAAAGAATATGAATGGGAAATAAATATGAAAATTAAAATAAAGGGTAAATTTAACTAGGGAAGAATAAAATAAATATACAAATAAAAGTTAAAAATAAAATAACTACACAAATACACAATATAGAAAAAATATGGAGAATATATGAAGAAATGTAAAACAAAAAGAGCAGCGGAATAAATGGTCATAAAAGAATAAGAGAATGGTAATGTCCATGGTTGTGCAATCCACATATTAATCCCAGGGTCATTGGTTTGAGTCCCACGTTGAGGGCAGTCGTGACGGTTAAGGCTCTGGATTACTGATCTGAGGGTTGGGGGGTTTGAACCCCAGCACCACCTAGTTGCCAGTGTTGGGATAAATGGGGGGTGGAATCAATGCCACTGTGATGTAAAGTACATAGGTCAAATAATTGAATCTTAATTGTTATGGGATTTTATGAATTTTTTGTTGTGCAGCACTGTCATTTTTACATTGAATACAGTACAAGGCCAGGAAATCACTCGCCTCTGATCCATATTAAAATTGTGGTCACTTAAAGCAGGGGTGTCAAATCTTCTCCAGAAAGGTTCAGTGTGAGTGCAGCCTTTCATTCTAACCAAGCAGAAGCCACACCCGAGTCCAACTGTTTGTTTAGCTTTTAATAGGCTAGGGTGTGGCATCTACTTGGCTGAAATGAAAGCCTGTACCCACGCGTGCTCTTTCTGGGCAAGGTTTGACACCTGTGACTTAAAGGGAAGTTATCGTGTGACGATTTGTACGAATTATGGGAACACCCTCAGTTTAAACATGGCATGATGCGGTGATCATGATGTAACTGTTTTTTTTTTTTCTCTCTCTCTTCTGCTCCACTCCAGGTCAAGGCCTTCCTGGCTGATCCATCTGCTTTTGCTGCGGTTGCAGCTCCTGCTGCGGCAGACGCAGCTCCCGCTGCTGCTCCAGCCGCCGCTGCGGAGCCAGCCAAGGAGGAATCCGAGGAGTCTGATGAGGACATGGGCTTCGGCCTGTTCGACTAAAAACAAGCAGAGAATCATCATAACCTGCCTGATTTGAACATGAATGAATAAAAAAAATTAAATAGATTTTTTTCGACGTTTGTGTGTTATTTAATAGTATAAACGTTGTGCAGCTGATTATTAGAATGTGGTGGCACTTTAATGTACATCAGTTATGAAGAGAGAAGGGCGTGCATGTGTGTATATACGCACTGACCTACCTTCGGATAATCTGTCGTTGCTTTGAATAAAACGGGATGCGCGTCATACATGCGATTCTGTGTCTGCGCATGCGCGGTGCGGATCTTTGGCTACAGGGTGGGTGCAATGATAAACCGCAGCTAGCAGCGGGCTAACGTCGCCGAAAGCAGCCGCATGTCTTCTGGGTCTGAACCAGAAGTCAGTGTCGAAAATACCCACCGGCTAAGGCGAGACATCTTTCGTAAAAAGGCTACAGCCTCAGCCGGGGGGGAGACAGACACCGGTTTCCACCCACCATTGTGTTTCACACACCGGATATTGAAACGGGAAACGGAGCGCTAGCGAACAGTGAGTGCCATGGCGCGGGACTACGATTACCTCTTCAAGCTGCTCATCATCGGCGACAGCGGTAAGGAAAGCGCGGGGATCCTGGACGGGAAACAGGCCTCTCCTAGAAAACTCGCGGCCAACTGCTACATTGGCTTGATTTGTCTTGGTTAATGTTTGGGTTAGATTATAATTATCACATTTAACACGTTGGTGTGGAGTAAATTTATTAAGAGACGTGTCTTATTTTTTTTTGTGCGATACTCACATCGCTTGTTAGCTGCCGGCTAAGTGATGTGTACACACTCGGTGAGGCTAGCTGGCGAATGTAGTTCAAGGCGGGAAGTTTGCTGGAGAAGCAAACACTGAATCGGCGATTTAAGAAAAGAAAAGCGGTTATAAGTAAACACAATGAATAACATGTCTTGTTATCCGGATGTTAGTGCTAATTTAGCTTTGTGCTAATAATGACTCGGGAGTGCTGTGTTCTGCGTTTGATCATGCTAGCTTGTCAGACACTGATGATTAAATACCCCGAGTTAGTTATTTCAATACGGTTCGTTATATCCTTGCATTAATTGAAGTGTCATCTGTGGTCGTATTTTTTTCTAGCACAAGTAGTCAGCACTCAGATTCTGATTAGCTTGCAGTAAAAGTTAAGATCTGTGTTTGTCTGTTAGTTAGTGATTAACGTTATAAAGAAATACAGCTTGGATTTACAGCACACTGGGGTTTATTTTGTGTGTCCATGAATCTAAGGGTCAAATCTGAACCATCAATATGTATAAAAAGCCCAAAATGTTTAACCTTCTGTCTCAGTTTGTCTTTTAAGGCTGAATAAAAGGTTTAGAAGGTTAATTACTGATGAATGTGTTGATTCTGTTTTGTCAGTTTAATAGAATATTTTAAAATAAAAAGACAGGTATAAAATATCACTATCATAAGTAATGTTCAATCACTGGATTGAATTCCAAAGCCATTTTTTTATTCATTAAAGCTGAACATACACCCTGTGGCTTGTCTTTATGAGCTTCCACAAAGCTTTAAATGGTGTTTTTAAATACTGCGAGCCTGTGGTTGCATTTAAGAGACATAAGCGGTCACTGTGAACCCTACATACATTTCCGGTTATCTTCAAGGCTCCTTTCAGCCTGTTATACTGAAAGTGAAAATGATCTCATTTTCTACATTTAGTCGTTCTGCTTCCTCCAACTTTCCCAGTTCAGTTCAGATTTGTAAATGTGTGAAAATGGGGTGAATCACGTGAGTTGGCTGCAAAAGAAAACTGCAAAATAGCAACCACGATTGAGATGCACTAATTTAGCATTGAAGACATGTTGCATCCGGATAACATTGTAACCCAGGCACTGTAATCCACAGGGGAAAAAATGCATTGATTTGTGTGTTAATCCGAAAATAAATAGCAGGCTTAAAAGGGGGTCGAGTGTTCGAGTCCTGCTTCGGATCTGTGTGCGTGGAGTTTACGTGTTCTTTCAGTGCTTGGTGGCTTTCCTCAAGGTACTCTGGTTTCCTCCCACAGTGCAAAGACATGCAGATTAGGCTAACTGGCGTTCCCAAATTGCCTGTAGTGTAAATGACTGTGCATGTATTCCCTGCTATGGATCAGCACCCTGTTCAGCATTTCATGCCGAAGTCTCTTGGGGTAGACTCCAGACCTTGCAAGACTCTGGACAGGATACACGGTATAAAAAGTGAATGAATAAATATACTAGGTGGCCAAAAGGTTTTGCACTACTACCATTTTACCCTAATATTTTTATTTTCATTCAAACCCAAGTTGACTTTGAAACAAACACCCGATATCGAATAAAACCAGACCCACCACCACTCGTCCTTTGGTACTAATAGGCAGTGGTTGCTTAGTAGTCAAGTCGTTGGACTGCCAAATAGATGGTCACGAGTTGTTGAGGTCAAAACCCAAGCCCAGCCCAATTTGCCAACCTGTTGAGCCCTTGAGGATGGCATCTAACCTTCAACTGGTCAGATCCATGAATAATGTAATAAATGTAGGTTGCTTTGGATAAGGGCTTTGGCCGAATGCCTTAAATAGAAATCTTTTTGATTAGATTTTTAAAAATAAAAGCTTCCCATTTTTAAAATAAAAATAATTACATAAGATTTAACATAAATATTGATTTACATTCCGGCTTCCACAGGTGATTCATTAAAAAAAAAAAAACTTTTCATCAAATATGCTTTTTAAGGCATTCATGTATATAATATTTTTTTTAGATTTCACATTACAAACTTTGATTAGTGCAGATTTTATTGTTTAACATATTTGTCATGTCATGTGCTTGCAGTGCGGTACCATATGAGATAAGGCCCATAATCAGGTCATTGAGACTTTCTAGCTTGCTTGATTGCAGAAATGTTCTACTGCTCGGGCTGTTCAAGTGTCACGAGTTGCTGCAGTCCAGAGTACGATGTATGTTTAAGGATTTACAGGTCCCTCGCATTGTTTCCCAGTTAGCCGCTGTGTCGTTTTGAAACGGAAATCACGCCTTAATGTTTGTCTTTTACAAATGGCAGTGCATCCAGGTGTAGGTCACTGAGAGGCAGGTTGCTAATGCATGTCACTCTTCTCATTACTTTCCCTTTTGTGTGATTTTACCACAGGTGTCGGGAAAAGCAGTCTACTGCTAAGGTTTGCAGACAACACATTTTCAGGTAGGACCCTTTTCAATATGTGACTTTTATATAATACGTTATGCATAACACGTTATGTAGCCAAGTAGGGGACTATAGTGGTTATGTAGGTCACCATTAGAGTCATTTGTAAAATTTTAACTAAACGTGAGAGGGTGATCCAGCACAATGTAGTTACTCATCCGAATCCAGAAGCATCTGTAGTATAGTTGAGTTACTGGTGTCTGTTTTACAAGACATAACATGTTGAGGGAGTTCTGTGTAAGCTGTTTAATGGTGATGGACACAATTAAAGGGCAAGTTACAGAGTCTGTTATTCAACTATTCAATTATTTTGTGAAATACTAGTGAATATTAAACATTATAGTATATTAAAAGAGGCAAATGGGTGACTTTTTATTTTAAAATCTTTATTTTAACAATGAAATTAAGATTATGACTGTGTTTTTTTTTAATTATTATTATTATTCGTGCTATCCTGAGGGAACACCATCATCAGCATCACTATGACTTAAAAACTTTCAAGCTTATTGGCAAACTCTGTATTTCAGGTAGCTACATCACAACCATCGGCGTGGACTTTAAGATCCGAACGGTGGAGATAAACGGCGAGAAGGTGAAGCTGCAGATTTGGGACACAGCGGGACAGGAACGTTTCCGTACTATCACTTCAACGTAAGTAGCATGGACTCAGGTGCCATGCCCTGACAACTGGTCTGTTTTTGCGCCATCGTCGTTTGCTTCACGTGAAGCTCGTTCGTACTTGGACACCAGTATATTATTCTCTGTTGCAATGCTTTATTATTCAGCGCCAAAAAAACTGTCCTTACTGTCTAGTTTATTGTTAAGGTGCCCAGTCAGTTTAAAAAAATGTACAGCGCCACCTGTTGGATTTTGGAATGAACTAAAATTTTTACGTTTGTGAAATGAAATTTACGTTTGTATCTTCTCCTCCCGTGGGCCAGTTGTGCTGAAACAAAGCCTGTGTTACCACTAGCTTGAAGGAATACATCTGTAAAAACCCTATCAAAATTCCTGTAGTTGCATGCACAAACGGACAGACGGACAAAAATTCCAAAAAACATTTTGATGTATTCTATTACTCATCCTACATCTCTCCAATTTTTTTCCCGAAAATATCTTCAGTGTATAGACACACCAACTTTACTGTTTTATTTTTTATATATAGATTTGCTTATTACCTCCATTTGTAGCTTTTAAGCTAAATTGAACATTGACTGATTATAAAACAATGATGAGGATGATATAGAAGCAGGCAACTGAGGAAACACAGTGTATGAATCAAAATGAGGAATGATTCCACGTCAGTTACTTCTTTTTTTCCTCGAACCACAGAAGCTCAAGTGACGTCTTTCTCTTTCATTCAGTTTAATTTGTGACGTGTCGTAAATTGTATTCAAGGCTATATTGTGATTACGAACATAGTAAGGAATAAAGTAGTACATTAGTAAGGATTAAAACTCGATTATTCTTCAATATCGACAAACCCAGTGTATTTCATTCCTCTCATACTACATCAGTTTGCCAGGTGAATTTTAATATAAATTAAAGTATGACATGTTATAGTTTTTGCCTATTTACAGTTACGTTTAACATTGTGGAACAACCCTGAACTGTTAGAACGTGTTCGCATATACGTTCTTTACAACTAATCTGGCGCTCCGTCAACTGATCTTGAAGATAATTAGACAGATACTGCAGCGTGTTACTGGGAAATCGCTGTGGTGTGGTAATGGAATTTATTATTATTATTATTGTTTTTTAATATTGTTTTTTTGTTCTGTTTTTTTTTTTGTGTAAAACTTGTAAGTTTGTCTTGTAGTCCCAGTGTCCAGCTTAGTCTGGTTAATTAAAAATAGCTGATTCAACTAATCTGGTAATTGCTAGGTCTAGTGAGTGTGTTAACTTGTTAATGCGTTACAAACGCGCCGACAAGACTGGATTTGAACAGCCCTGGTTTAAGACGTTACATTCAAGCCCAAGCTCACTTTCTAATCAAGAACATTCTTGATTCTGTTTAGTCTCTGCCACTTTAACAAGAATGCCACTTCATCAAAGGAGAAAAAGTAGATTCATGTGTCTCACTTCCTTTTTTTCAGACAGCGTAAAACCACAAGTCTGAACTGCCTTCCTTTTAGTCTATAAGTTGCCCTCCGAAGATCAAAGTATAATTCTTCATGTTGGGTGGATTGTATTTTCTATTAGTATTCAACTCAAGGTGGTCCTGAGTTGAAGGTAACACAAACTATCAGGGAATATTCAATTAAGTTTAT
>JAOVVA010000031.1:7188240-7198613 GCA_028565275.1 Leiocassis micropogon
TTTATTTATAAATTTTTAAGTTATATATGGAAATACTGAATGATTTTGTACGTAATTATGCAGACATGATACATATATAACAAAATTGGTACAGCATATAATGTGGAGAATACAATAAGACTTTTGCACAGCACTGTGTGTATATATATATATATATATATATATATAAGTTCGAAAAGTATGAGAAAATACGATTATCAGTTTGTCCCGAGGTGGCAAGCAAAAACTCCCTGAGATGTCAATAAGAAGAAACCTTGAGAGGAACCAGACTCAACAAGGAACCCGTCCTCATTTGGGTGATTTCAGATAGCAGGGATTGATCTACAGTCATACTGTGTTAGGAGGTTCAGTATAACAAGAGAGGCGTCTAAGTTGACACAGTATTAGTATAATATACTGTATTAATATGACTCAGTAGCTGTGCTATGTTAGTAAATATTACATTTTTGTTTCTTTTTACATTTCTGTTGTTAGCAAAAATGCTTAAATCCTACATTCCAAATTTTTCCATGTCCTCTCCACATTCATTATATTCTGCTAGTGTGCTCCTAATCATGTATAAAACTGCACATATTACGCAGACTGCAAAAATGTCAGCAATCTTGATCCTTCTGCTATGTGTAATCATTTTCTACATAACCGACGAGCTTGTGCGCAACCCTCATAATACACTGAGCTGTTTGCAGTAGATGGATGAGCTGAGTAGTCGTTGTCGTTGTTGTTATTGAGGTTAGCTGGTATGTGGGAGCTCAGTGGTGTGGTCTGTCATTAGAGTGAATCCAAGCCTTGTCTTGCAGCCAAACAGCAATAAAACAAGAAATCCCAGTCTCAAGCAAGGCTGCTGACTTGCCATATACTAATAAGTGACTTTGTGGATGTGCTAAGTTATGTGTCAGGTCCACTGTGAAATTTCAGACATGATGGTGAACGATGGTTCAAATGTGCTCTCGCATTTTAAGGCAAGTAAAAGTGGAGCGCAGAATGACTTGAGTTTTTACAGCTCGTCTCAGGTGACCACTTCCTGTCTGTGGAAACGTTCGCAGGAAGTGATGCAGCCTCGGGTCACCTCAGCTTTCACTCCACCCATTTCCTCTCCTTAAGTTGATAACAGCACGAACACCCAAAATATCTGTATGTCAGGTTCAGAATGAAAGATTTTAGATTGTTTTTTCACATTTAACATGAAAATGCACACATAATTAAACCTATACGTAGAAGTAAACAATATATGTTTTACAGAGCTCAAGACATCAGCCAAAATCTTCAGCTAGATTTATGTCCGTCAACTGTATGTGAAACATGGAATCATAATAATATGAGTTGTTTTGTCCATTTTTGAATATATGAAGATTCAGTTCACATTTTAACATGGTCTTTTATGTGGCCATTCATGTGTGCACATTCATTCACATCTCGGGACAATTTACCAGAGGTGGTTCACTCACCAGCCTGTTTTTTAAAGGTTCAAGGAAACCAGTGAACCCAAAGGAAACCCACGTGATCATGGGAGAACCAACATACAAGACTAACTGAGCTACTACTTGTTTGAGCAGCATGCCATGTCGATAGTAAAATTAATATCGGAAGGTATGTGTGTGAAATGTACACCAGAAGCAACCTAAATTTTAAATCGTTTCTCTGCAGGTATTACAGAGGCACGCATGGCGTGATAGTGGTTTATGATGTGACGAGTGCAGAGTCTTTCGTAAACGTCAAACGATGGCTTCATGAAATCAACCAGAACTGTGACGATGTTTGTCGAATATTAGGTAAGTCCTTCTTTTCATCACACAGACCACGTGTAGCATAAAATCACATTTAAAAACATGACGTCAGCATATAATTACAGCAATATTGTTTTCTTAGCTATTAATCGTCATCAATGTTAGCACTCATATCTGTTTCATAAACCCTTGTCTTTTTTTTTTTTGATACAGTGGGTAATAAGAACGACGACCCCAACTCTAAGGTGGTGGAGACAGCAGACGCACAGAAGTTTGCAGAGCAGATGGACATCCGGCTGTTTGAAACTAGCGCCAAGGAGAACATCAACGTGGAGGATGTAAGGAAACTGTAAAAGCAGCAGGGTTTGAGCTCCAACTGTGCACAAGAGGGTTTTTATCCCACTCTCTCAGACAGTTTTACTACTCCAGCAGTCATGTCCACTCAAAACTGGCTGCTGGGTCCAATTCTACCAAATGTAAATAATTTATTTATTAACTATTGAAAAGGATTTTCTTTTTCAACAAGCACAACAAACGGACTGATTCATTTCAGCTGCTGCATTCAGGCTTTAACAACCCAGGAGGCCAGCTCAGACAAATAAAATAGAGGGGGGAAAAAGCAATTCAGTCTGAATAGGAACTTAGAATTCCTAATTCAGAATGTGAGAAAGGAATTTCATGAGATAAACTTTAGCTCCATAAAGATTGGAGGCATGAACCGAAACAAAGAAGAGGGTGGGTTGTGAAAGGAAATAATAAAAAAAATAAATTAGCACTTTTAAATGGGTTTGATATTAAAGATGATAATAATAATAAGCTTTATCAGTGTAGGTTAATTCTTTTTTATTAATATTAACTAGAGGGTACCTGTGGCTCCGCCCACATGCATATGGATCTCATCCCACAGTTCAGCCTGCATGTGAACTGTGGATTGATTGCATAGTCTCACCATCATACAGTTTCAATTTCAGTCACAACTGAGTAACGTTATATATGCAAAAACAGCATGCAAACAAGTTATATTTTTGTTTGCTGGACACTTGCTCTGTGCTGGTCAGGGTTGCCAGGGTGGGGGGAAAAATATATACACTGCTGAAACCTTTTATGATAACTCTGATAAAAACCAGCCCAAATAACGTCTGTACTACAACTCAAGTACTACAACTGTAGCTCAATTATATATGGCACATACTTTGTTTTTACTAAAATAAACCTCTCAGTGATAGAAGAAAGAAAAAAAGTATCATGTCAGGGTCATGTCTTTTAGATCAATGATGCATAAAAATTTTACTGTATTTTCTTTGTCATATTCTAGTGCATTTCAGACATCTTAGGCTGTTAATTATTGGATTTTTAGCATCTAGCATTCAGGAATTTAACTAACTATATAGTGCATGTCTAAAAATTAGAATATTGTAAAAAAAAAAAAAGTGAAATGTTTTCTAGATTTAATACATGTAAAGTCAAATATTTCAAGTATTCTTTTTTTGGATGAAAGATAAAATCTGGTATCTTAATTTTATTAGAATAGTTCTTAAGATCAATCAAAAAAGGATTTACAATACAGAAATTTGGAACTATTATGCTTATTCGCGCACTCAATACTCATTTAGCACAAATTACTGCATTAGTGCTGCATAGCATGGGAGAGATCTTCCTGTGTCACTGCTGAGGTGGTATTCAAACCAGGTTGCTTTGATGGCAGCCTTCAACTCTTCCATATTATTATTTATCTTCCTTTTGACAATACCTCACAGAGGATCAGGTCAGGTCAGTTGGCTGGTCATACAAATCCAGTAATATTATGGTCATCAATCCAGTTAGTGGTAATTTTTGCACTGTGCGCAGGTGCTATGTCCTGCTGGAGAATTAAATCAGCATCTCCAGGAAGCTTGTCTGAAGACAAGCATGAATTACCCTAAAGTTTCCTGGTAGATGGCTGAGTTGACTAACACAGTGGAAATGGCCCCCCAAAATCATCACCGACTCTGGAAATGTTGCACTGGACTTCAAACAACTTGGATTATGTGCCTCTCTACTCTTCCTCCAGACACAAATAAAATTTAAAAAAATGACTTCCATGAAAAGAGTACTTTGAACCACTGAGCAACGGTCCAGTTCTTTTTCTTGTCATCCCAGATAAAACACTTCTAACCTTGTCTCTGGTTCAGGAGTGGTTTAATGCTAGTAAATGCAACAGCCCATTTCCCGAGAACGTCTGTGCATGGTGGCTCTTGATGCACTGACTCCAGACACACTCCACTCCTTGTGAAGCTCTCTCCCACGTTCTTAGCTTGTCAAGTCAGTGATACATGGCAGTTATACTGTATGAATAGTAGTTTACTTAAACATTCTAATATTTTCAGATATTGGATAATTATTTTTTTCTGGCCTGTAAGCCATAATCGGTAAAACCATAATAAAACAAAAACGTTTCAAATATTTCACTTTACATGTAATGAATGTAGAAAATATGAGAGTTTACCTGACAGGTGAAAGGGAACACATCACCCTTTATCCCACAAGTCTGTGTTGTACAGATTTAGCTGAGTTCTATTAGGGTGCTTTGTTTTTGTATCTCTAATCATCTCATCTGTTTGTTTTTGTTTTTTTGTCATCTCAGATGTTCAACTGCATTACAGGGCTGGTTCTCAGGGCGAGAAAAGAGTCCATGGCCAAGCAGCAGCAGCAACAGCAGAGCGAAGTGGTCAAACTAAGCAGGAACAGCAAACGCAAGAAGAAATGCTGCTAGCGGGCCGGAGCTGTACTGCTACACTCTCCGAGCCAACTAAACACGCCACTGAACTGACAAGAGCCAGAGAACAGCCACAGAGCGCAGCAACCTGAGAGAGACGAGCCAAAATTCAATTTAAAGAGATGTATCTATATCTGTAAAGAAATCTACTAATGAAATCCTTTCGGACTTTATATTTACACGCACAACAGACCTGTGCAGACTCAAACAGATTTAAGTGAAAACGGATTCGAGTGGCCACCACGTCCTTTCTGCAAAGGTCGAGGAAGTCCACTGCGACAATGACCTTTAAAGGGGAAGTGTCTATAATCATGCCAGCCCTTATATAAACGCCAATTTTGAACTCTGACATATTGGTATCTCATTTGCTCATTTTCTTAAGTGTCAGAGACAAGACTGTGCCATTTGACACAAATGAGGAGGACAATGATGAAGAATCACACCTTTTTTTTTTTTTTCTTCTTGAGAGCTCCTCATGCTTGTTTGATTTGCAGGAAGCCTGGCCAGCCTTGACCACATGCTCAAATCGCCACCAATCCCTCAGAGGTTAATTCCTTTTGCTTGTTTTTTTTTTTTGCTTGTTTTTGTACATACTTTTTTTTTTTTTTTTTTTTTACTAACAAAATATACCACTGTAATCAGTCGCACATTGGATTTGGTGCCACCAGCCGGACCTTTTTGCTCTAACAGTGCCGAAGGATCTTACTGGACCCCTGTGCAGCGAAATAACTGAACTCATTTATGTAAAAGGGATAATGTATTCTGATCTATTGGGAGATTTAAATCAGTCCTCGTGCGAACCATCCTTTAGATTTCAGTCGCCTGCTTTACCTGGACTCAGGTGTGATGACAAATTGCCAAGCAGTGAGCTATCAGACATTACCAACTCCAAAAAGGACAAGGTTGGGACCTAAAGACATTTCATAGTATTAGATGAAGGTATCAGTGGTAGAGTGGTGTTTTTTTTTTTGTTTTTTTTTTAGTAGTGAGCACAGTACTACAAGGAGAAGACTGAAGTTGGGACCTGTGGGTTTGTTTATTTTATTTTTATTTTATTTTTTTATCCTTTCAGAAAATATCATAAACAGCTGAACAAATATCGCCACATCTAGGTGAATATTTGTATATATATATATAAAAAAAAAAAAAGATAAGATACATATTAAAATATGAAGATATATATGTCTAATCTAGGAAGCTCCTTTTGCATATTACATCAGCATAACCAGACTACAATTTGAATTCAAGGCACCGAGCTTGACAGCAATCCCAATCACGTTTAGATACACACATGTAACGGCGCGTAGGGCGATTCAAAAACACCGTCTCGTCAAGAACCAGAACGTGAGCCGTTAAACGTGCGTACGCATATCAGTATTGCAGTCTACACGATGTACATATGCGAACACGCATGTCTGTATGTAAACAACATTATGTGTGTTGTATATATGTGTAAGCTTAATGGATCTGGTGTACACTGGAAAAAAAAAGATATTTTGATATTTCGTCACTCATTCATTTTGTTCGCATTGTCACGGGTCTAACTGAGGATAATAAACATTTTAAAACAACGTTCCTGCCTGATGTTTGAAAAAACAAATAATTTTATAATAGTATGTCTTTTTCCCTCTCTTGAGGTGTTTTCTTTTCAGGTTTGTTCCTGCAAAAAATTATACTGGAGACTTATGTCCATAAGCAATAAGCGTTTTGTCATAGACTAACATATAACTTCACCATATACAGTAAACCTATATTTCGGTGTAATTACAGTGGGATGCGTAAATTTGGGCAGCCTTGTTAATCTTCATGATTTTCCTGTATAAATCCTTAGTTGTTACGATAAACAATTTCAGTTAAATATATCATATAGGAGACACAGGCACAATGATATTTGAGAAGTCAAACGAAGTTCATAGGATTTACAGAAAGTGTGCAATAATTATTTAAACAAAATTAGGCAGGTGCATAAATCTGGACACTACAGAAAGCTGTCTCAGATATTTCAGCTGTCTGTTTCCACAGTTAGAAACATATTGAGGAAATGGAAGACCACAGGCGCAGTTCAAGTTAAGGCTCGAAGTGGCGGACCAAGAAAAATCTCGGATAAACAGAAGCGACGACTGGTGAGAACAGTCAGAGTCAACCTACAGCCCAGCACCAAAGACCTAGCCAGCTTCATTTTGGAATAAGGTGCCGTGGACTGATGAAACTAAAATTGAGTTATTTGGGCATAACAAGGGGCATTGTGCATGGAGGATAAAGAACACAGCATTCCAAGAAAAACACCTGCTACCTACAGTAAGATATGGTGGTGGTTCCATCATGCTGTGGGGCTGTGTGGCCAGTGCAGGGACTGGGAATCTTGTCAAAGTTGAGGTATGCATGGATTTCACTCATTATCAGCAGATTCTGGAGACCAATGTCCAGGGATCAGTGACAAAGCTGAAGCTGCGCCAGGGCTGGATCATTCAACAAGACAATGACCCTAAACACTGCTCAAAATCTGCTAAGGCATTCATGCAGAGAAACAAGTACAACGTTCTGGAATGGCCATCTCAGTCCCCAGACCTGAATATAATTAAAAATCTCTGTGTGAGTTAAAGAGAGCATGCTTAGAAGCCATCACAACTGAATGAACTAGACATGTTTTGTAAAGAGGAATGGTCCAAAATACCATCAACCAGAATCCAGACTCTCATTGGAAGCTATAGGAAGCGTTTAGATGCTGTTATTTCTGCAAAAGGAGGATCTACTAAATATTGAGTTCATTTCTTTTTTGTGGTAAGAATTCACTGCCGCTGTAGTGTAACATGCATTTATCTTTATTACTTACACAATTGTTAAAAGTCCTGTCGCAGCTAACGTAAGAGCAAAATAACAGTGGCTTCCTTTCGCCTATACAAGCTTGTAATGTTTAAAAAGTGTGACTGTCTGGAAAGTCCCTCACATGAACTGAATGGAAATATTTTGGTACGTCACTTTGATCTCAGAGGTATAATTCTAGCACTTGGTTAACACTAGTCTCATCACTTGGGGTAAAAGTTCAGACATTGTGACCGTCTCCTCGCGCCACAGATCTCTGTTCACATAAGAGGGGGGGGGGGTTATTACTGTTTTTGTTTTTTTTGTCCTTATGACATAGTGGCGTAGTGGCTAGCACTGTGGCCTCCACAACCAGGGTCAAGGGTTTGAATCCCACCTTCAGCTCTGTGTACGTGAAGTTTGCATGTTCTCCCAATGCTTGATGGATGCACACAATGACCATTCTTCGTCATAAATTCCTGCAACTGCTTCAGAGTTACTGTAGGCCCTTTGGTAGCCTCTCTGACCAGTTTCCACCTGGCTCTATCATCTAGTTTGGAGCGACATCCTGATCCAGGGGAGGGTCTGTGTTGTACCAAATATCTTCCACTTCATAATAATAATAGACTTTACTATGCTTCTAGGCAGTGATGAGACCTTTGAATTTTTTTTGCATCCATCTCCCGTGCACAACTTTTATCCTGGAGACCTTTTGACAGTGCCTTGCTACCCATAGTTGATTGTTTGCTTCAGTTGCACTACCAGGGTCTGAAATGCTCTAGCTTTTCATGAGGAGCTGATCAAAATGACCACGGCTGATCAGAGTTGAAAGTGAAAAGACTTTGTGTGCCACTAAGAAGGTGATTATCTTCACCTGACTGAGTCATTTTTAGGAGGTGGTGATCCTTTTCCATATCATTTTGGTGTTATATCGTTCACTTGCATGTTAAAAGTTGGATAAAGTTGGATAAAACAAACTGTGTCTGTCTTCATTTCAGGCTGCAAAGCAACAAAATGTGATTATTTTAGAGGGGGGATGATTCTTTTCTATACCTACTGTCTATATATAGGGCCCCAAAAAAATTTATACACACTTCAATAGTTGGTATCTTTATGGACCTTGCTTTGTGCACTGGTGCGCAGTCCTGTTGGAACAGGAAGGGGCTTTCCCCAAACTGTCCCCACAAAGTTGGGAGCATGAAATTGTCCAAAATCTCTTGGTGTGCTGAAGCATTAAGAATTCCTTTCACTGGAAGTGTAGGGGCCGAGACCAAGTGCTGAAAAACAGCCCCACACCAGTTCGAACATGACTGCGCACCAGTGCACAAAGCAAGGTCCATAAAAACATGGATGAGCGTGGAAGAACTTGAGTCCTGACCTCAACCCGATAGAACACCTTTGGAATGAATTAGAGCAAATATGGTTCTTATTCTGATTTAAGGGTCAACCCTGTCTGCCCTCGGGGTGCCTTATCATGGTTCTGACCCTGCACACTCTGACTTGAGCATCCCAACAACATGGGATACACAAAGAAAGGATTTCAATAAGTTGGTAACAAATAAAATGTTTTTCTTCTTTACTGGAGGACACGTGACATCTTTAAATCTTGTACTGCAGACACTGTGATTTTATTCTTTTTTAAATGTGTAAAACATATATAGAGTCCAGGTATTCTCTGATAGTGATGAGTTCAGTGACTTTTTTTTCTCTCCCTATGTAAGTACATGACCTCTTGTTTGGTCCATCTTGCTTATGCATTCAGTGGCGTTCCTTGCTCTAGTTGTACTCATTTGTCCCTCCTGCTGGCAGGGTGACCGAGACTCGTGTTAGCGTGACAGCTCCATCTGCTGCTCTAATGTAGCTGTGAGCATCTTCGTTTGGCCTTTAGCATTCACCTCAGAGCTGCATGACTGTGGCTGTTTAGTCAAGCTGTAGGATGATTATCATCGACACATTTTCTGTCTTTGAATGTGACTCAGTGAAGCCCGATTTGCTTTACATCATGATTTTCCCTCATAGTCCCTCATCTTTCTTCCAAGAAAATAAATTGCTGATTAGGTTGGCAATAGGCACAAAAAATGTTATGTTTGAGAAAAATACATTTACATTTGATGTATAGTCATGATTCCATCTTAAGAATAACATTTTGTCTGATGAGTGCTCTGACGCAGGCAGCATTTTTCTAAACTTCCTTCTTGCCTCTCGAATGTCTCGCCCTCATCCGAGTGTTCTTGTTTCCGAGACAACTCTGCAGAGCTGTTGCCATGGCATTTATGGCCATCACCACGGAAACAGGATCCCAGCAGAACCCTGGTTTTACAGGAAAAGACTAATCAATGCATGTCACACTGGTGAACCTCGAGGCTGTGGATAGAACAGGACAAAAGCTGCACCCTTCAATGCAACTATTAGATGGACTTTTGTGTCCTTGGCTTTAGAAGTGGGAAAGAGGGATGTTACAAGAAATAGAAAAAGAAATTAAATATAAGGTGTCAGAGCATCAATGTCCACATGGGTTTCTTCCTACCTTCCAAGAACATGCCATGTGTGCATGATGTCCTGTGATGTCCTGTGAACATCCCATTCAGACTGTATTCCCTCCTCATGCCCAGAGTTTCCTGGACAGCCTCTGGATCTACCTGCAACTCTGACCAGGATAAGTGTATTACTAAAAATCAATAATGAAACCTTTTCTTTACAGGATGTTTATTATATAGACGCCATGTAAATTATACATGTCAAGGAATAAAAGACAATGATAAGAGCACATTTTGTTTTTGGGTGGTAAAGGTCAAGAAGTATCAATAATTGGGATCAATAATGTTTTATATGCTATGGAATAACTTTATAGTATCAGTCTTATCCAGCTCATGAAAATGCAATAAATATTCATTTATCCATATTCTATACCGCTTATCCAGCAGGGCACTGGTGGCTCAGTGGTACTGCCATGCGGAAGGCCCGGGTTCGATTCCCAGTAAGTGCCCAAACCCCAGCCACTGGATGCAGTGCCGTTCCCAAGCCCGGATAAAAATGGGAGGGTTGCGTCAGGAAGGGCATCCAGCGTAAAACCTGTGCCAAGTTGTAGTGCG
>JAOVVA010000031.1:7222608-7238851 GCA_028565275.1 Leiocassis micropogon
TCTTGTTGGGGTGGGAAATAATTGTGACGAAATGGAAATGTGTTTCTCTGTTACCTGTCTTGCATAATCAAAAACAAACACATTGTTCAAAAAAAAAAAAAGGAACCAATAAGATAAAACGTTTTTTTTTGTTTGTTTTGTTTTGTTTTTTCTCCCCTCAATATTTTTAATGTTGTCAGGATGAAGGCGTCATCATCGCGATCGCCCCGTAATGAATTAGAGTTACGCTAACATCCCTTGGGATTATTGCAGTTTCCACAGTAACCTGGCACTGCCACTGTTCCTCCATTCATTATAATGGTACACTATCCTCAACTCCCATCCTGATTGTGATTGTGTGGTCAATTATTGTTTGTTGTACATGTACCAGTAATATACATCCTGACTCTTTATGTTTTAGTGTGTGTGTAGTGGTGGTGTACATGTGTAACATTTTCTGATTTTTATTTCCACATGTATTTAAAATCTCACAGTGGTTTTTGCTAGTGTTAAGCTATCATGTGGTTTTTTTTTTTGTGTGTACACGCATGTTTATTATAGGGATGTCTGTGTGTGTGTTATGCGTGTTGTGCAGAGCCAGTGCTCAGACTGTGACTCAGGCTGATGAGCTGAAGCTGCTGCATTGAGGGAGAGAGAACGTGTGTGTGCGTGTGTGTGAGAGAGTGAGAGGAAGGGGGGACGAGAGGGAGAGAGAGAGTGTGTGTGTTACTGCACTAGAACCTCATCACTGAGACCCTCTCCTCCCTCCCTCCCTCCTGCCTTCTTTCTCCCCCTCTGTTTTCATCACTTGCTTGCTGCCTGACTCTCTCTCTCTCACTCTCACACACACATACACACACATTCTTCTCTCTATCTCTCTTCATCGCCTTTTCTGTATCCCTTCCCTCCTCCAGTTGTCCCTCCCTTCGTTCCCTCGCTCCGTGCCGAAGATGACACGTCCAATTTCGAGGAGCTGGAGAGGGCCCCTCGGCGTGCGCACGCTCCCCAGCGAGAGCCCCCGCGCCCGGGCTTTCAGGGACAAGACCTGCCCTTTCTAGGCTGGTTCTTCAGCCGGGCCCTTGCTTCACTGGCCAAATCTGAGTGAGTACCCCCACACATGCATGCATGCGCACACACACACACACGGCTCATTCTATAGAGAATGATTTGATTAATACAGTCACAGGTGGGTAGACAAGAATGCGAGAATCGCCTCGGATACTGTCACCAGGCAATATTGATGGTGAATGGCAGTCATGCTGTAACCATGCAGATGTGGCAGCGGTGGTCTCTCGGTCTCTTTCTCGGTGCGAGTGAATGGGAATCAGGAGTAAGAAGAGTGTTAGTGTATGTATGTATGTATGTATGTGTTTGTAATGGAGAATACTGATGCTTTTATCTTGCTCTTGAGGCTCATTGTGTTATTTCTGTGAAAACAATATGCTGGGAATCCCCATCTCCGTGTGTGTGTGTGTGTGTGTGTGAGAGAAAACTCCTCTTTGCAGATCACTCCTTCTCACTATGATGCCGTCTGATTCCGATCTCCTTGTTTTTAACAGCCATGCGCGCTGCATTAGTGCTCGGTCTGAATCTGCATGTACACGCACCAAGAGCCAGATGCACTCGCGGTTAAGCTCACATTTTGTGCACATGCTATTTCATGGTTCTCTAAATAATCTGCGCCGCACAACTAGTTCGCTGTACATGTTTGTTTAGACATCAGATCTCAGATCAGCAATGTGGGAACTGACAGCGCGCACCCCCCCCCCTCCCTTCTTACTGCACTCTATGTCTATAAAGCAAGGGCATTGGGAGGGAAAAGACAGACAGGAGATGTAGACATGATCCGGCGGGAAAATAAATTGTTGGACAGGAAGAAATTTCTATGGTAACCAAAAGGAGATTCATTTTCAGTAGCTAATAATGCATAAATAAATAATAAATAGGCTTATAGCACAGAGCAACTATGAAGGTAAATCAGGATAAATCCTTTAGAAATAAGTTAAACAGATGATTAAGTCATACGTAAACTATTAAATGTGTGTTTACGTTCACGTTTAGGTTTGCTACGTATATTTTGTGGATGCTTGTTTGCTTCACTTTGTATCATGTAGAAACAAAATTAATTGCACATTTATTATTATTATTATCATTATTATTATTATTTTTTTATCAAATGTGTTAGTGCAAGGGGAGGTGATCCAAAAAATATTTTTTGTATGAATTATGACATTTTCCTTCATTCCTTCCTTCCTGTTTTTTCATTTCATGAAACTGGCGTTCAAGACTTGCATAAACCCCAAACAAGGCACCGTTAACATGCTAAAACAACACTAGCTACTTTTTTTTTCCTTCTATGTGAAACGACTCGTACAATTCTGGTTGTTATGGTAACCTTGGCAGGAAATGCTGCTCTTTACATGCGCATACATTTCGCTCTTTCTTTTGCTGTTTTCTCTCTCTCTCTGATCACATAAAGACTTCGTGCTCTGTCCATACTACAAGATAACTGCATCGTCTTGTTTTCAGGGAAGAAAAACCGAAACAGAATCCACTTTTCCCATTCTTTTCTTTCTCATCTTTTCCTTTCTCCCTCCCTTTTCAAGCCCTCTATCTCTGTCCCCTTTTATTAGCAAATGTTCATGCATTTACACTGTGATCACGGTTCGTGCTAAAACCCCATCTTGTATTCATCCGCACACACATACAGCGAATAACGCAGCCGCAAATTTTTCATTCATCTCACAGCCTTTCCCGGGCAACTGTCTTTTCCTGTTATGCAGTAAATCACACTGAGCTAACGATCTGTACGGAGTAACACGACCAAAGATGAGTCTCGCCGCTCAATTTGCAGTCAGCTCACACCAGACCTGAGCATATGTGTTTCCACCAACAAACATGTATACTGTACGCCCAGCACCACCTTCTCCTTGCGCCAGAATACACCTTCGTTCCCTTCAGTTCATCCGTTGGGTGTTTTATTGTGTGCTGCATCAACTAATGTATCTACTTATAGAAGGTTTTTTTTTTTATTTTGCCCACAATTTCCTCCTAATTTAGTCAGAGCCTGTCCCCTCGAGCTAGCCAGTAGCACATTTCCAGCTGACAGTGTGGTATTCCATGGTGCATTTACTAATGTTTTTATTCACGTAACAGTACCCATAAAAGAAGGAATAGTTCTGTGCAGGTGGATCATTGGGAAAACATCGCAGACATATTTGCTCAGCGGTTGCTTTTATTTGAGGATGCATTGTAGTGAATGGGACACTTTTAGGGAAAATGTTATGGCTAACTTTAGAACCTTTTAAAAGGTCCCATGTTTTTACTTTTTTCGTTAATAAGTTGACATACTGTATCTCACCCAGAGTGTGTCTGTAAATGCTTCAAACTCTCAGATGATACAATTTTGTCATACCTCAAACTCACTCTATTTCACTCCTCTTCCCAACATTTCATTTCAGTGTCTATGTAAATGAGCTCTTGCTGAGCTACACCCCTCCAGAGAACAGCAGAGGTGAGCAACAAGCCAGGAGAGGGGCTCTTCTAATATGATGTCACATTAGGAGAAAATCTAATACAAAAATTTAAAGGGACAAAAAGCAGGGAATGGTTTCTTTAATATCTCAGATCTTTTGTTTCTGTGTGCAGATTGGAAATCTATCTGAATGTCTCAAAATGGCTAAAAAGTGAATTTTATACTTCCATACCTCTCCTTTATGGACTCTTCAGTCATCCTTGTATGGTTTAACTATTTTGCCATTCTGTTTATGGAAACCCTCTGATTACAAATCCTGTTTAGAAATCAACATCGAATATTGTTTAGAAATCAAAGTACTAGGGCTGTAGCTATGGAATATTTTAGTAATTGAGTATTCTACCAGTATTCTTTTTAGAAAATTCAACTTTTATTTTTCAAATGCATACTGCATAAAAATAAACATTGTCATTATTTACAATACAAGGAATACCTTATACCCCTATCTCACCTATGCGGCTTGACTCGCGGTGAGATGCGGTGTTAGGCACCGTGAGCCGCTGCGACTGCCCGCCGACGTTCCGCAAAGTTCTGCAAGATCCGCCAAAAAAATTAAACATGTTTAATTTTTTACGCGGAAAGATGGAAACGTAATCGCAGCGCCAAAACTCGCGGTGAATCATGATGCACGGTACTTCCGGCCACCGCGCAGGTGTGATAGGGGTATTAAAGTTGACTGAGATGAATTGAGTGCATTACAGTGCCATACATTCTTATTTTAAAGCCTTTTCTCAGCTACAAAAACTAAAAAAAAAAAAAAAAAAAGGTATTTCAAATGACTTTAAGGATCAAAAAAACTAAGGCTCACATTGAAATAAATAATTATACAAAAACACTTAGGTGTGCAATTTAATTTTCAGAAGTAAAAGTTTCAAAATCTACATCTCAGGCATAACATGACCACCAAGGCCTTTACTGACAGTTTCTGTCGTTTTCTGTTGCTGCGCAATTATTTTTTTTTCGCTTGGCTCGCTGATAATTTTATCGCTCCCTTCCATTTTGCAGCCCGCAACAGGACACTCCATCAAATCAATACACAGCTAACTGTTTGCGTCTCCTTCCGCTTTGTGGGTGACGTAAGCGCTTCTTCTTTGTTGGTGTTTATTGGCGGCTTGCATCCGGAAGCGCACTTTGTCAAAAGCGCGCCGTCAACAAATAATTGCGCAAAAACATAACGCAAGCTTTTAAAATTAATTAAACGAAGCTTTGAGGCAGAAAATTTTGCCTCGATCATTTTTTGTAATCGAATTACTCGATTTACTCGAGGAATCGTTTCAGCCCTACAAAGTACCATATACATAGATTATCCATATCCTTTATTGTTTTATTTAACAGTCTATACTGATAATTGGTGGAAAAACTAATAGAAAAGCGATACTATAGCTAGTTTTCCTCACATAGTTTCCTTCCTTATATGGTTTTGACCAATCACCAATTTGTAGCTAGCGATGGTACTGAACTAACACGGAAATGGGACCATCTCTGTTCAGATACACTTTCCTGTTATGTTTATTAACACTCCCAACCTCAGTTTCCTGTCCTTATTAATTGACATGTTTTTGTTTTTTTTGGCAGTATGATTACACGACACCAGAATTTTTTTTACACCAGCTGCCCTTCCTGACACAATCCTCACGTTTTTTTTCGGGTTTGGGACCAGCACTGGCTGGATGTGGGACGTTGACTGGGCCGGTAACCAGAGTTGCTTTGCCATTGAGCCACGATGGTCTTGTTAATGCTAATGCTAGCTACAGCAGCTATTAAATCTGTCTGACCCCCCCCCCCCCCCCCCCCCCATAAAGCCACAGGTGATAACTTAAGGGCCAATGCACATTGCATATGATTTTATAATCCTAAATTGATATTTAAGTGAATTAGGGAGGGAAGCTAATAAGAAATTATTACTTTATTAGCTAATGCCAATCACATTGTTTGTTTCCTCTGTAAGTTGTCCTTTTTGTTCCACTGCAATGTAATTCCAGTTTTTGTTTTTTGTGTATGAGGGGCTTTCAAGACAAACCGGAACTTTGATTGTGCAGAATAACAGAACACAGTTAAAAACTTCCTTTATTTCTCCATATAATCCCCCGCTACGCTAATGCACTTGTCCCAGTGTTTCACTAGTGTTTGACAGCTTGGTTTAATTACCAAAGACATTCTGTTTTCACTGGACAATGCACAACCTCATACCTCCCACCGCACCACTTGCACATTACAGAACCTCAGCCAGGATTTGTCACATCCTCCTAAAGTCCTGATGTCGCTCCAAGCTATTTTCACATGTTTGCGGAATTGAAAGACTTCCTGGGAGGCCCGAGTTTCAGACAATTTTTTAGAAATAATGTTCAAGTGACAACACTGTTGTTGTAGTGCCATAAGTATTTTGTACCTCGTGACAGCCACCAATCATATGCTTCCTTCAAGACCAGAACATTTGAACATCCTTGATGGAGAGTACTAACTGACAAAACTGATTATAAACGTGATGTTGCGATATCTTGACCGTAGGAGACGACGCTCTGACAATTTCCCTGCTACGGATCCCATAATAGAGGTGTTGTGGTGTTTGTGTAAGACAGAGGTGTTGTCCATGTTCTCACATATCATACGAAATCAATACTACAAACTGCTTTTGATTTATCTGGCCCTTTTTTCCCCCTCTCCACAATGATTAGAAACGCACCGTGACGCGCAGGTGTGATGAGTTTGTGTCTATGGACCCCGCAGCCAAATAAAGAGCTGGAGCTGTATTTCAAACCTTCAGCATAAGAATCCGTAGCAAATTCAGCTTTATCTTTGCCTTCAAATCTTTCAAAGTGAAGATGGGATGAATTTTACATGCTCTCCATCCGTCTCTCTCTCTCTCTCTCTCTCTTTCTTTTTTTTCTTACTCTTTTACTTTTCTTTCCCTTGTCACCAAAGTTAGAGTAAAAATAGACTTCCAGCTTGCACGAAATGAATTTTAATACTCTGATTTTGCGCTCGTATCATCCTGCATAAATAATGCGACGAGAGCTGCGAGAACGAAACAGCCTCAGGAAGCGTGATCTTGGTGTTAATTGCTACTTATGAATCCCAAAACAGGATGTTTAATTAATGCAGCATTTTTATTTATTTTTTTATTTTTTTATTTTTTTTAAGACGAAGCGCTTGTGGAGTCGATTTGGATAAGGAGTTCTGGCAAACGTTGAGGATGTACATGAAATCATTCCTAATCGCAATGTTGCTCGGTTCTTTTTTGCAACAGGCTCTTTGCTCCTTGGTAACAGTTTCCGGTGTGCTTGCAGCGGTCTCTAATTGGCATGTGAGATTAGCTGGTTCTTGCTGTAGCATTTGCAGAGTACCAGCTTTTTTGGTGACACTTTTTTTTAATGACCAACTTGTGAGTTTGTGCTCTGTCAGTGGTATAGCAACTTCCACAGATGTGGGCTAGTTTGTGTGTCGAAAAGTATGCACTTTGAGTTTTATGTTAAAATCCACACAATGATAGGGTAAACAAATTGAACACTGACGTATTCTCTGAGCTAAGCTTAAAATAGAGGAGACTGTGACTCATTCTCTTGTATCTTGCCGAGGAATGTTTGGCTCTTGTTAACGGACACTCTTATAAAAAGTGTGAGATGTGTTAAAGCATTGAGACCAAGACTGCACAGTGTTTGTCTAGCAAGTTTAGCCTCTGGCCAGCAGGAAATGACCATAATGCATTACCATAAAATGTAACTGTGTTTAGAGCTAGTATGTCATACACTGATCAGCCATGGCGTTAACACCATCTCCAGGTTAATAACATTAACAATATTATCAATTATCTACCAGGAAACTGGTGACAGGCCCATGGCCACCCAAGGTTCCTCTTCCCCTGTGGGGACCAAAGGTCAGCCCAACCAGCAAAATCCTACATACTGTAAAAGCCAGTGCAGCACAAACTGTGGGCGGGATAAAGCTCCCCAAAGCTCCTACTGAGGCACACCACAGGCAACGCGTGTGGCACAAGGGGAACCTAAAACTTGTGTGGTTTTTAAGTTAATGGTTTTAAAGCTCAGTGTATATAAACTGTTTTCTCCATGTATATTAATGTTTTGATGCTTAACTGGAGCTACACACTGTGGTTAATAGCTAATAAACATCTATCTCAGCTTAAAGCCTCAATTCAATTACATTTTATTTGTACAGCGCTTTTACCAATTTTCATTGTCTCAAAGCAGCTTTACACAGTTAAAAGAAAATTATGGAAGTTTATATGGAATGTGAATGTGTATGAATCAAAATGGTTACATTGTCCCTGATGAGCAAGCCAAGGGCAACGGTGGCAAGGAAAAACTCCCTAAGATGGCAATGGGAAGAAAATTTGAGAGGAACCAGACTCAACAATGGGGAACCCATCCTTATTTGCGTGATAACGGATAGTCATACTGTGTGTTAGGCGACTGGAAGTTGATGTCTTGGAACAGTTGATGTCTTTAAGTTAATATGGAGTCCAATTCATTATTAGAGGTTCAGGTAGACTGCTCTACCTGAAATTCCAGTACTAAATTATCGAGCGACTGCAGTCACAAGTCCTCAGAGAACAGCTGTGTGCATCAGCCCAGGCCAGGACCGTCTTCATGGTAAAGTGGAATCGCCCTTGGTCACCAAATGCATCCCAAAGAGACCACACGGGGCATCCTTGCAACGAGATCCCCAACCAGAAGCGGCACAAATCCCAGAGGGCAGAGTGGGTCTGGATCACTAGCAGCTCAGGAGCGACATGTGTAGCTCAACAGAGAGACAGGGAGAGGTTAAGAGATGAGGAGAGAGCTTATCTAAAAGCCTGTCTATAAATATTTGCCTTTTTTCAGCAATGATACGCAGATATCCTGGTGTCAGTTAGGATGTAATGTAAAAATCAGTTATAGCAAAATCTTTTAACTCTGATATATTTTGAATGAAATAAAAATAAAGCCCTACTCTTTTACAGCACTATATCCTCCAACTGCAATCTTTGTGATCATTTATTTTATGTTCATAGATAGAAGGGAAAAATTAATTGACTTTTAAATTGTGTTTTTCGTGTGACAATTCATATAAAGACTGACTTAAATTGATTTTATTTTAAATTTATTTTTACCTTTATAATGAACATGCACCAACCAGTGAGCATGACTGGTAATCTGCCGTTCAGCCTCAGACATAACTGATTCAGTACAAAGCGAAAACAAGCTTCTGTGTAGCGCACCAGAAATGTATTTATATAATGTTGGATTATCAAAAATCCTGTGCGTTTAAGGCTTCGAACCCACTCATTACACACATTCACACTAGTCTCAAAACCCAGAGAGTGCAAATTAGATCAGATTAATCAACATACATACTCGTTTGTTGAATCTAAAACACTTATTATTACACAGTTTTTGGTGCTGAACAAAAATCCTTATAACTTTTTATAATCCGTGTTAACTATCTTGTTGCTAACAGAATAGGAACACGAGCCTATTCATGTTTAGTTTCCCACTTTGTCTGTTGAACATCCTGAGCTCGAAAAATGACTATTTATTTATATTCTAAACAAACATGTTCTTCTAAATTTTTAAACCTGTGTTAATTTAAACATTTTTAAATTTTATAATTTAAACTTTTCTTTTTTAAACATGGTTATAATAACACACATAAGGCACTGTCGATTATATCCATGTTAAATTACACTGTTGCACTGTTGCAATTATGTTGCACATAATTGCGCTATTATGGTGTTTATAAAAGGACAACTGAATCATCATCAGGGTCCTTTATTTAACTTCCCCAAATGTTACGTAGCGTTATTCAATTTCTAAATGTTCATTGTGGATTTCACCTCCCCTTCAAAATGGACCCTGGTCTTGGTATCGTTCTGCACATTAAGCCTTGCCTTCTAAAGTTTTCACTTGGATGTTTACTGAAGTTTGAGTCACTGTTGTGCCTTTGGGCGAGACACTTAACCCTACAAACCAGCCACTGCATGCAGTGCTGGTCCTAAACCTAGCTAGGAAATGGGAGGGTTACCCTGCAAAAGGCATCCTGCTTTAAACCTGCGCCATCAAATGATCTGATGTGGTGACCCATAGGATAAAAGGAACAGAACCCAAGGGGAATAAAAGTGTTGTGTCTAGTGCTGAATTAGAGAAGCAATCGTCAGACAGACCATGTCTCTCTCTTTTTTTTTCCAACGAATTTAAAAAATTTGGGATTTCATTTTTTTAAATAGACTCATCATTACAAACTAAAATGTGGTATATAAAGGCTAGCGAATTTATATCAGTACTGAGACAAAATGGTTGATGGATTTAAGTAGAAAACTGCTGCTTAAACCAAGTGTAAAACATTTGCATTTGTTATTACAAAATTTAAAGAGTTGTGTTGGTCAAAGCTGTTGTGCTTATGTTGATTTGTACATTAGCTTTTTGTACGTTTGATGGTGCAATTTTTTCTGTAAATGAACAGATTAGTTTATAGTGTATATTATATATTTATAGTGTGGAGGTGTGTCTGCAGCGTGCATCATGTCTAGAGAGGATGGTGTCCACTAAAGTGTGTGTGGGAGGCCCTTTTGGCTGATACGGAGCCAAGGAAGGATAATGCGTGTAGTCAGCAGGAAGTATTTCTGAAACTGTGATTCATAGCTGGAGAATGCTAAAGATGCAGGCTTTGCCTCCTGGATAGCCATTCATTCAGCAGATTCTCATTCAGTCAGCCATTCACTGGATTATCATGCTACGGCAGAAATATTTGTCCTCATTTTTCACTCTGATTTGGTCACACAGTTGCCACCTTCAGACAGCTGTCTTCTAATACGTTGGAAAGCCACCAACCAAATAGGATAAAGACTAACACTTGGTTTCTTCAAGACCCATTAAGTATTAACCTCACTGATGCTCAAAATGGCTGAATGAACACAGATCCTCACAGCCACTCTCCAAAGTCTAGTGGAAAGTCTTCCTGGAAAGGTGGAGGTTCTTACAACAGAAAAAATGGACATCATCTATGAATCCTATGTTTATATGGTCAGGTCTCTGCAAACAAAGATTATTATCTTTATATTGTCTATTAAGAGTATTATCTTGATTATTTGAGTAGTTTGAATGAATCATAGGCGAGCATCTATTGTTCCATGAGTGTTGGTCAATGCTGATTGGATACTGACAGTTTTTTTCACTTCATCAATTGTTTTAAGATTTGCTGTTGGTTAAATAAAGTTTAAATCGTCTTTCATACAAATCAAAGGTATAATATACACTGGCTGTCCAAAAAAGTCACCGTTTCAGAAGAGTCAAATTATTGCGCGGCATCAACCAAAAAAACAACAAAGGAGATTTGAACTTTTTGGAACTGGGTTAAGAACCCTTTTGATAGCCACATTATCAAAACCTGGAAGGATATTGCTGATCCGTCAATATTGTGAAAAAAAAATTGTCAGGAAAAAAAAATCATGAATGGAGATGACTTAAACACTTGAAGTTGCATGGTAATACCAGAGGTATGTTTTAATAGTGAAAATAAGAGCATTTACATACATGCACAGTTTGATGAGATCTCTCTCTTGTGTGGCCATAAGTAAATAACTTGTTAGTAAGACTAATCAGAAAAAAGGCTTGAATTTACTAGGGATCAAAAGACTGGACTTTAGAGCAAGTGAAAAAGTCATGTGGTCTGATTAGTTTAGTTTAGATTGACCCTATTCCTGAGTGATGGGTGCATCCAGATCAGAATGAACCCATCATGCATAGTGGCTACTATACAAGCCTCTGGAGTCAGTGTTATGATCTGGGTTTGTGTAAGTTGGTCATAAATGTTTTGTGACAATAAAATGAAGTCAGCTGACGACCTGAATGTACTGAATGACCAGGTCATCACATCAATGGAGTTTTTCTTACCTGACTCAACAGGCATATACCAGGAAAGTGTGGTTCAGAGAGCAGGAAGAATCATTTACACACATTAAATGGCCACCACATCTCATGTTCATGGTAAACGTGTGTCAAAGCAACGAGTGGATGGCAAATTAATATCAGAAAGGCATCAGGATGCTGGACCTCAAAATGCGATTTTAAACAATGATGCATAGATGTAATTGTTTTGCTTGATTAACAAGGCTGTCCATCTCAATCATTCGAGGAAGTGGCTGACAAAAACATTGCATTCTCCGAATAAGATATTTTTCTTGAAAAAGGAGCCTGATAATATTTTTAGGTAGGATACACTAACATGCGCAATGGTCTGTGTCTGCTTATGAGCTCTGTAAGTTAAGATACGATGAGAGAAACCTTTATTGTCCCACCAACAAGGAAATTCACATAGTTACAGCAGCAGAACAGAAAAAAAGAAAACGATTGCTTTATTGCAATTATAAATACTCTAAGTGATGTCAGCCATAGAGGGATAATTATTGCAGCTATAACTAGGCAGTATTTTATATTAACAGGCATATAGTCATGACTCGGCACAATTTCTAATCATTAAGTTAAATGTGAAGAAACGTTTATTATAGTGTAGTAAATTTGCCCACTGACATCTGATCTCATCTCATTTGTGGATTTTTAATGTAGGCAAATATTGTCCAAAATGTCAATAGAAATATATTTAGATTGCACTGATATCTGTACTCGGTTTCCAATTTTTGTTTCGTGGCTGAACCCCGAAATACCACTGTGCGTGCTCTTCTGTGTGTCAAGGAATATTTATTGGAAAAATTCAACCCAAAATAGGAACATTTATTTAGTTACACAAGTTCAGCATTTGCTCATTTTAATTTTTTTTTTTCCCCTGCTGATGAAACATCTCACTTACTCAAAACCTTGTTTCATAGTAATACATTTTAATACTGTTGTTGTTATTATTAGAGGCTTTTTATTTGCTGGGATATTTTTGTACGCTGTCCTTGAGTAACAGGCAAGGTGCTTATACATAATTTTGTTGCTGTTTTTGTTATAGCATTTATTATTTCCTGCTTCCATTCGAAATTTGTAGCCTGTAATTATGCTCCGAGACCAAAAACAAAGGTTTGATAATCAAATTAATTATGGACTATTTTGCCCACTCTGTATAAGTAAGATAGGAAGGGAGTTGTTTTTCAAAAGCAGAACTTCAATAAAAAAAAAAAAAAACTAAGAAAAGAAAAACAGTATCAGAATTGCTTCTCTAATTGTAACAGAGCCAGTGATGAAGCACCACAAAAAAAAAAAAATCTGATGCACTCCGAGACCGTGTGCTTATTTTCAGCCACCCACACTCAGGCTTTTACACGTCTTTAAGCACTGCCAGGTCCAATAACACAAAGACTTGATAGATTGTGCTGCCATGTCCCCAAAGGGCAGCACCAGTTGGCATCACTTTGTTGAAATGGGGACATTGGCGGTCAAGTAGCCCCTGCTGTGCCCTAGCATCCTGGCAGGGACGTGACTATGACAGTTACACCATTGAAGTCTGTCAGCTGAAACTGAACATCTTCCATAACCTTCCTCCAGTCGGAGGGCCTTCTGTTGAGGCCCTGCCTGAGTGGGTAGTCACATGAGATAAATATTGTTTAGGATCACGCTAGCTTTTTATTAGTCATCAAAATTACATTTATTTCAGTGTAATTTGCTGTGATTTACATTTTTTTTTTTTTTTTGGAAAAGTGAGATTGAGTTAAGGGAGGAAAAACCGTTTGTGCTCTCTGGGTGAGAGGGGTGTTACACTCGAACTTGTCAATCACAGCATCGTTAGTCATGTATGAGAATAAGGGCAGATGACACTTTCCTCTAATGCATTACTGTGATTGTACGAGTAGCAGTTTCGAAAAGATACGTCTGGCTGGCGTGGTGCGTTTCAGAGGGAGCGTGTGTTAGACTTCACCCTCAATGTTTGGTAGTGGTTTTATCAGCAGAAACTATGGGTGCAGTCTAAAGCGCCTCGCCAGGCAATGTGTATGTGGCAAAAGGAAAGACTAAAATATTTTTTCATGACAGATTTGGGGTTCCGATCAAATGTTAACACTGGTGACAGTTTACGATAGCTTCATCTCCTATTATCTTTGAGCAGTCAGAAGTGGGAGGTGTTTTTGATCTCTGGATTGCACCTAATTGATAAATACTCTTTAATCTTTTAGATAAACAAAATATACACAGAAATGGGCAGTATATGAACAATGTCAAGTATAACTCTGGGCCAGGATGCTGTATGACAGCGAAATTGGTACTGCAACAGCAGCGAGGATGGGACCAAGAATCTTATAGTCCTGCTTTGATGTCTATTTCATTAGGAGATGCAAGTAGAAATACAATCTCCTGTGATTGTCCTTTACACAGGGAATGTGTTGTTTGCATCTCATATAGGAATTATCAGACATCATGTCAAGCTATCATTCTTAAAATCTATTAACTTTCCACACTGAACACCACACAGATTTCTTCTCTTATTTTCTTTGAACCAAATGACAGGCTCTAGTAGTTGTTCTCACTGACTAGAAGGTCTATAAAGTGTTTAACTGCTGCTTTCTGACACGTATGCAGACCAGATTGGGACTTCTCTCTCTCTCTCTTCCTGTCATTCCATCTTTCATAGCAGTACACACTAATTGACAATATAAATGATGTTAAGCTGCTCCAAGAGTCTTACTGTGACAGTCTACAGAGAGAGAGAGACAGACAGAATCTCACCCAGGTATAGAGCAAAACGTAATGGATCTTTTTGCTGCGCTCCAAAATATCTCTGCCTTTGTGTATTTGTGTTTGGCGAGCCTTGTCTGCTGTTGCTGTCTGTTGAACTGGAACTCGGACTAACTCCATTTCTGGCACATTTTGAAAACCCTTGAGATAATGGCTGTAATGACAAGGCCGGCAAAATCTGCCGCTACTGTCTGTCTTTTAATTTTTTTCTTGCCTTCTTTTATTTATTTTGTTTCTAAGCACATATGTGTGGAATGTTCAAATGTTTTGGAGCTGATGAGATCAGAGCAGATTGTGGGAAAATGATGCCTCTGCTGTTTGAGCTGTGTATCTGCTTCAGTCAGCACCATCATATTCCATCGAAGAAAAAAAAACTATCCAATTGCTGTTCTCATTTGAATGATTCGGCATCATTATACCTTGTATGCAAAGTTTTATTGCTTTATTGCTACTGGTCCCAAATCTAGCACATTCGTATATCAGTTGATGTAAGAGATGCAATTTCCTGACATTGCCATCAGCAGATCTTTTCCCATAAATTATTGTCACATACGCAAGATTATCTTGTTTTGTCACACTGCGATGAGGACCATAAAGTAACGTCCTAACGTCCTAAAAATTTCGATTAATGCAGCAGGAACAGTAAAAAAACAATTTTGTTTATCAAGTTCACAGTACTTCCCTAGCCACGTCTCTGTCAGGTTCTCAATACGTCTATCACGTTGTGACTAATTTCCTATCACGCGCATGATCATGCACTAATCAAGTCGAATGAGATCCAATCAATTTATTACTATGTCTGATCAGATCGCAACACACTCTTACCAGGAGCTGATCACACGCTTACTACGTTATCATATCTGGCAGGCTGGTATATAGTAAATACCGCGACACACGCAGTGCTTTTCATCACAAAATGATGATGCAACGAATTGGATCTAGTATTTATGTTAAATTTTCTGAATGTGATGTATGGTTTTCCTTCTCCCTACTTTTCTCATTATTCTGGTAAAATATTATTTTATTACTTTTATCAGAACTGGGATGAGATTTTCTAGTAAGTCTAATCTAGCTTTTCGAAACGCAAATGTTAAGTTGTTTGCGTTTTGTAAACACTAAACCCTAGGTATTTACATTGCCTCCTACTTGTAGACTTATATACAATAAGTCACAATAATACACCTAGCTCCTCTACAGTGTTCTGAGCTTGGCTAGATGCTGAGAATGAGTTTTTCTTCCCCAACAAAAGAATTCTGGAAGAAATCTTTTGTTGTCTCTTGTGGCCTGTAAGGCCTTTTGGTGTTGCCGAGCTAATCAATGCTCTCCTTCTTTTTAAGAATGTACAAACCTGTTGATTTGACCACTCCTAAAGTATACACTGCCGCTCAAAGGTTTTGCAGATTTTTATTTGTTTTTGTTTAGTGATTTATTTTCTACACTCTATAACAATACTGGGGATTTCAAAGCTATGAAATAACACGTATGAAATTAAATAATTATGTAACAACAACAACAACAACAGTCAGTTGTTATTTTAAGACACGGAGGTCAGCCTTTCTGGAATAGTTCTTGCAAGAACAGTGTTTTGTCAAGTGCATTTGCAAAACCCATCAAGCACCATAATGAAACTGGCTCTCATGAAGACCTTCACAGGAAAGCCAGACCAAAACTTACCTCTGCTGCAATGGAGAAGTTCATTTAGAGTTACCAGCTTCAAAAATGACCAATTAACAGCACCTCGTATTAGAGCTGTTATAAAGGTTTTACCGATCATGAGTAGCAGATGTGTCTTAACATTAACTGTTCAGAGAAGATTATTGCATATTTTGGATGCCTTCAACCTTGCTTTACAATGTACTTTGTAGAAAGAAATAAAAATCAGGAACAACCGTGGGTGTGTGTGTTTCATATAGTAACACGAGGTGAAGTAAGAGGCCTAAAACTTGTATGTAAACTGATATAGGGCTGAAACGATTCCTCGAGTAACTCGAGTCATTCGATTACAAAAAATGATCGAGGCAAAATCTTCTGCCTCGAAGCTTCTTTTAATTAATTTTAAAAGCTTGCATTA
>JAOVVA010000031.1:7248798-7262530 GCA_028565275.1 Leiocassis micropogon
TTGTGTGACAAACATGCAAAAGAATAAGAAATCAGGAAGGGGGCAAATAGTTTTTCACACCACTGTATATAAATATACCAAATCTCTTCAGTCTCCTGAGAAAGAAGAGTTGCTGCTGCGCCTTCTTCACTGTTTTGTCAGTATGAACTGACCATGTGAGATCCTCTGCTATATGTACACCCAGGAAACGGAAGCTGCTTACTCTCTCCACAGCAGCGCTGTTGATGATGATGGGGGACTGTGCACCTCAACACCTCCAGATGTCCACTATCAGCTCTTTGGTCTTTCCGACATTGAGGGAGAGATGATTCTCCTGGCACCAATGTGTCAGGGCAGTGACCTCCTCCCTGTATGCCGTCTCATCACCATTGGTGATAAGACCCACCACTGTAGTGTCCGCAAACTTCACAACGATATTGGAAGGTCATGGTGCTTGATGTGTTTTGCAAACGCACTTGACACAGTACTGTTCTTGCAATAACTGTTCCAAAACATCTGACCTTTGTGTCTTAATATAACAACTGTTCGTGTTACTTAATTACCGAATGCCATATGTGTTATTTCAAATTTAAAAAATCTGTATTGTTCTAGAATGAAAGTAAATCACTAGACAAAATATATTGAATTAAAAGGGGTGTACAAACTTTTGACTCGTCCTGTGTGACCCCGCGGGCACTCTGCACTCCTCCCCATCAGACCGGTTTCCTCACTATCATGTGATTTTGGGACACAGGTTAGGGTTGTTTCCCCAGGCCTCACTCATCCATTACTGTGTGTGTGTGTGTGTGTGTGTGTGTGTGTGTGTGTGAGGGAGATAATGTTCAGGCATTTCCAGGAATGTATCGAGAATTTACACTTTTATTTTTACTCCCACAGTGTGGTGAACACTTTCACTTTCGGTTCTGTGTGTGTGTGTGTGTGTGTGTGTGTGTGTATGAGAGTGATCCGCCCTAAACCCTGGATTTGGAACAGACCAGTGGTGCAGTGTTCCGTTAGGCCCCGCCCCCCAGTCCCAGCTTAGTACAGAGCCCTCGCGCACTTCGTCGCACACGCACGGGCAGTGAGCGCGCGCTGAGGTTCTGTGAGGGGAAACTGCAGGAGTCCCGACTCTCTCTCTCACTCTCACTCACACACACGCACACACACACACTCTCTCCTGTGTGTAACGGAAGCTCGGTAAACTCTCTCTCTCTCTCGCGCACACACACACACACACACACTGTCCTTTCTGCTCCCCGACACGCGGCGGTTCTCGCTGTGACTCCGCAGGTTTTCCTGTCAGTCAGTCAGAGTTAGCTTTGTGCTAACGGGACCGCGGCGCGCGACATCCTGACGCAGTGTGTGTGAAGTTCTGAAGTTCCGCTGAAACCGAGCCGAGTGTAACCCGGGCCGCAGGATGTTCAGCTGGGCGAAGCGGGAGGGGAAGCGGAAAGACCCGGAGGTGATCCAGTCGGTGTCGGAGGAGCTGAAGCGGCTGTACCGGACCAAACTGCTGCCGCTGGAGGAGGCGTACCGCTACCACGACTTCCACTCCCCGGGCCTGGAGGACGCGGACTTCGACAACAAGCCCATGGTGCTGCTGGTGGGTCAGTACTCCACCGGAAAGACCACCTTCATCCGACACCTGCTGGAGCACGACTTCCCCGGGATGCGGATCGGACCCGAGCCCACCACCGACTCGTTCATCGCCGTCATGCACGGGGACCAGGACGGGCTCGTGCCCGGGAACGCGCTCGTGGTGGACCCGAAAAAACCCTTCAGGAAACTCAACGCCTTCGGGAACGCCTTCCTTAACAGGTCTCTCTCACTCTCACACACACACACACACAGTCATGATCTGTCATAATGTGTGTGTTATCATTAGTATCAGGTGATCACAGGGATGTTCTGTTATAAACGCAGCACTTTTGCCCCTCATTAACCCCATACAACCCCCAGGGAGTGTGTGTGTGTAGTGTGTGTGTGTAGTGTGTGTGTGTGTGTAGTGTGTGTGTGTAGTGTGTGTGTGTAGTGTGTGTGTGTAGTGTGTGTGTGTAGTGTGTGTGTGTAGTGTGTGTGTAGTGTGTGTGTAGTGTGTGTGTGTTGTGTGTGTGTAGTGTGTGTGTGAGAATCCCCTGAAGTAAGATCCCCTCTCCCCCTTCTCGTCTTACACAGTTACCCTACCTCCACTCTTTTCACACACGCGCGCAACCAACGGAAACACTTAGACCCATCAGGGGAGACGATTACCCACAATTCTGCAGCGCAAGAGAGAGAAAAAACATTGTCTCAGTTGTGATCACGTGACACTCTGCGTCAAAACAAGAAGCGCATGCGTACTCGGTACTCGTAAACCAAGACTTGTTCGTTTTCCAAGTCAAAATTAATTACAAATCTTTGCTCGTCTTGCAGAACATCTGCAAACCATGTTACTCACAATCCGAGGTTTCACTGTATTAGTATTCTTATAAATTACCACTCCCATCATAGATAGATATGTTTCACATTCTCAATCGTAAAACATGATGGTGATTAGTCAGAGGAATGTTGTGTGTATTTGCCGTGATCTTTCCTTCTAAAGGGACAATCTATGGAGCTAAACCATGCTAGCAAAATTCTCCCACAGCATAATATACAGCTCTTGGACCCTTCTTGCCATAAGGGTCAGTCATTATCTTGGCATCTTGGTTCTCCACTCTTGGCCATTTGTTCATGAGAATATGATAAAAGATGACTCATCTGACCAAATAATTTTCACCACATCTCTGTTGATGTTTCTTGCATTAATGAGCTCAGAAATATACATTTTATTTATTTATTTTTTTTCTTCTTCTTTTTTTTCCTGTATCCTTATATGTTACATTCATGCACAAGCACACCATAGTCGATAAACGTGTGCTTTCAACCACTTTAATTCCCAGCAATACTTAGTAAAGTCAGTTAAATATTTTTCCATAACTGTTGTTGTAAAATCAAGGTCATCTGAGTCTGCTTAGCATTTTTAAACATGCCTCAGAGTATGATGTTAATTGCTTAATTGCATCATAGATGTGTCTGGAGGCTTCCAGTGATTTACTCATTTATTCCGGCTTCTCTTTAAGTTTGTCGCTAAGTCTGTCTGGCAAGGTATGGCTTTTTGTGTAGCTGCAGGTTGCTGCTGAACTTTGTAAGGGTGCTGTAGATCTTTCATTTTAGATCTACAGTCACTGAATTGCAAACGTGGGTTGTGGAGATCGATAGATATGCTGCCCTCAGTTATCTGTCCATGGCAAAGGTGTTTTAGGATGAGTTACTGTCTGTGTATCAGGGTCTGTATCTCTCATTCATCGTGTGTGTTTATGTGTGTGTGTAGAGTCTAAAGCGCAGCTTGGAGCAGGCTCGTGTCGAGGTGTCTCAGGAGGACGACAAGGCTCTGCAGCTGCTCCATGACATTCGAGAGCAGAGCAACAAGCTACAGGAGATTAAAGAACAGGTGAAGTACCTTGATCATTTAATATAGATATTATACTGCCTTCACGAGAAAAGATCTCACAAACAGGAATTTAATCATTGGATCGTATTTTTATTTTTTTATTTTTTTTTACTGAGATCTTAAATAATTGATGGCAATCAAACCACTGATGAGTCAAACCACTTTATAAAGTCCCCCTAGCACACTTTCAATGGTTCAGGTCAGGACTCTGAGCTGGACAATTCATATGTGAAAATGATTCCTCGTGCTCCTAGAACACCGCTTTCACAGTTTGAGTCTTGGAATATGTCTATGTCATCAGGGAAAAAAAACCCTATTGATGTGATGACTCTGGTCATTCAGTACATTCAGGTCATCAGCTGACTTCATTTTATTGCCACATAACATTGCTGAGCCTAGACCTGACCAACTGAAGCAACCCCAGATCATAACCCTGCTCCATAGGCTTGTACAGTGGCCACTATCGCTTCATGCATGACCTTTTGGCCTCGGAGTCCAATCTTTATGCTCCCTAGCAAATTCAAGCCTTATTTTTGATTAGTCTTACTTAGAAGTAGTTTGCTTATGGCCATACAGCTGTTTATTCGCAATCCTGTGAGTTTTTCTCACGCTTACTTTTTTAATTATGCAACATTACCAAGTGTTTAAGTCATTTCCGATCATGCAACTTTCATGATTTTTTTTTCTTTTGTAAAGTTGACGATTCAGCCCTATCCTTTCAGGATTTTATAATGTATTGTACAGTTCTCTCCCCAATTCTAGTCATTCTAACAATTTCCGTAGTTGTTTTCTTTGCTCGATGCAGGCCAATAATTTGAGACGTCTGAAAAACTGTAAAATCTTTTCCTTGATTACAGGATACATCTTACATTATGGGTATGGAACCTGCACCAGTTAAGATTAAAAAGAATTGTTGCCAGCTGAAACCTATTAATCACTGCAGTAATTATACAATTAAAGGCTTTGAAGTATATTTAAATCCAAATGGCAACGTTTTTTTTTGAGCCAGGCAGTGTATTACAGTACACAGCTTCAGCCTTCTGCTTTGCAGTTTGTAATTATTTATATTGCAGTTTTACTATACAACCTCACACGTCCTCATTACACAAACAAACACAATCTCGATAATCAACTTCGTTGATCATAACACAATCTCACCATACAGTTTGACACAGACCTCACTTAATCACATAGAATCACATGCACACACAATCGCGCGCACACACAGCCTAATGAATACACTTTTAAACAACATTAGTATGCTGAGAAAGCAACGCTACATAATCCACACTTGGCTGGATAAAGAGAAGTTATTTTTTTGGGCTTTACTGCGGTTGACTAGATTTACAGTACGTATTTGAATGTTTTTCCTCTAATGTTTTAAAACCACCCTAGATAGAAAATATTATTTAGATTAGATGAATGCAACAGTCACAGCGATAAAAAAATGGGACTGCAGCATCATTTCGGCGCACAACAACTACCATTGTTAAGTCCAACATGAAAGATGTGCTTTAATTAATGCTGTCAGTTTGTCTGAATAGACTTTTTGTTAACCAGGTTATGGGTTGCAATGAAATTAGTGACACAAAAGTACAAGTTTTAAACCTTTGACACTTTTAAGCATTCAGTGTTTGAACAGCTTGATGCAGAAAGAAAAGAAAGTTGTACTGGACAATTCAAACATACAGTAACGTGCTATAGATGCTTGTTACTTGTTTACCTGTTTTATGTGCTTACTCTTGCTCTCTCTTTCTGTATCTGTCTTCTTTATCTTTCTCTCTCTCTCTCTCTCTCTCTCTTTCTGTGTGTGTGTTTGTGTGCGTGCGCATTATACAATATACAATCAATGGAGCGGAGCTGATTCAGCAGCACTCTCAGCGAGACCTTCAACTTTTGGTTGACATTCAACACACACAGTGCTGCAGTGTAGCTGGAATTTGCTTGGTTTTGGACACCTAAGGAGGGGACATGGCTTCTTAAAAAAAAAAATAATAATTTGGTTCAGTCTCTTTACAATTTAATATCATAAACTCTCAAAGCACGCAGTGGTGCTTAGACAAAGACACATTAAACGAAGTTAAATGGAGTCGTGACTGTCATTTTAATGGAGAAAATTAATGAGTAGTGGAAGTGTTGGCTAAAGAAGGAGAGTTTACACTGACTTGGTGCAGGAAAAAGAAAAAAGGAGAGAGGAGGAGGAGGTTTGGGAGAAGGGGAAACAGCAGAATGATTCATTTTCTGTCTGCGTGCTCATACACGCAAATGCAGAGGCGAGCTTCATCTCCACGGGAACAGTCGCAGTTGGTGATTTAGAGGGTCAGGACAGTGGCAGGTTTCTGTTCAGCACCCTAATGCAAAGTTTTCATTCTGTTCTGCACAAACATCTCCCACCTTATGCCATAGAGGACAGAGGGGATTCGAAGTTCTGTTTGTGAACGACTTTTCTTTATTTCACCAAATACTCACTATGCACTACTTTGACAGGTTCCGACAAACACACAATCACTCGTTTCCATTTGTACTCCCTCGCTCTCTCTCTCTCTCTTGTGGGATTCTTTCCTACCAAGGCAAAAAGAATGGCAATAAATAAACACGATAATGAGTCACAGTTGAAAAGTATTACGTGTTAGCTGGCAGCCATACCCCTGATAACTCAACTATGCAGGATATTATACTGTGCTGTATTGTAATACAGAATCAATTTAAGCACTGTAGAGTATTTTAATAAAAGTCATACACGTAATATTTTATTGGATCACCTTTAGCTTTGATTTGTGTAGTGTCCATTGTTCCCCACACCAAGTAATGTCCTTTATAAGGGGTCAGAGATGGATTAGGGATGCAACCTTTTGTTAGAAGATAGTTAGTGCTGTTAGGTGTAAAAAAAAAAAAAAAAAACCATGGATAATTTAGAGACCATTCAGAACTACTTTTTAAAGCAATTATTAGACAAAGTGTTGAGATGAAAACCTTTTCCTGGCTGAAAGTGTTTCTGTGACTGGTTTTGTATGTGGGTGTTGGCACTGTCAGGTCCCTTTCACCATGATGCAGCATCTCCTCTTCTTTTCAAAACGGTTTGAAGACGTCTGGGATTGAGGTTATGAGTTTCTGAAGTTTTGGTGTTAAAATTTGGTCCCATTCTTTCCTGATATACTGTAGGTTTCCAGCTGCTAAAGAGTTTGTCATTTTTGACATATATTTTGTTAAATGATGCACCAAATTTTGTTTATAGGTGAAAGATCTAGATGGCAGACAGGCCAATTCAGCACTTTTTACAGATTGAAGAGGCTCTGCCCATCTTTACTTCTGAGAGATTCTGCCTTTCTAAGACATCTCTTTTATAGCTAATCATGTTACAGAGCTGCTAGATGTTCTCCCAGCTGAATCTTTTCAAAATTTAGTTTTTTAGCCTTTTGTTGCCCCCGTCCCAACTTTTTTGAGACCTGTAGCAGGCATCGAATTTGAATTTAACTCATTTAGTGGATAGAAGTGTTAAATTTCTCTGTTTAAACATTTAAGTTCTCATTGTTCTATTGTGAATAAAATTTTGGCTCATGTGATTTGAAAGTCTTTTAGTTTTTATTTAATTCAAATTTAAAAAACGCTTCAACTTTTCCGGAATTCGGTTCATATTATGTCAAAAGAAACATTATAGTATACCACATAAGCTCAATCATACATTGTACTCTATAATTATATGTAAACTTGACTAACTGAAAAACTCACCTAAATATGCATGATAGTTGCATATGATTGTTGTTACTTCAGAAATGATAATGTGAATAAATGTATTATTAAACACAGATTTGAACACTGTAGGCATCCCGAAAAAAGTCAATTTAAACGCATAATGTATAAATACAGTTCCTTGTATGCTATTCATGACAGCAGGACGCTACCAGCTAGATGTCTTTAATTGTGTGTTAGGAGTGTGTCTTTGTCCTGTCTCACAGTTTTTCTAATAGATACCAATCTGCTATGGTCTTTCATTAGGCACCTTCTATTTATCCATTTAGTCTCCCTGTGTCTTAATGCTGCTTCATGTCTTTAATTTGGGCACATTAAGCTTTTTTTTTAATAATATGGACCCACAAGTTCTATGTGATTTTCAGTTTATCTGGACTGTAATGGAGGAAGCATTGAGAAATCTGATTTTTCTTGTTGCCTTAGTGCTCTAGTCAGCATTTTGAGCCCTGTGTTTATCAGCCTCCCCAAGCCTTTTCCAAAGTATCACATTATTAGTGGGACTCCTGTGGCCTGTGGTTGGCAGGTAGAGCACACATTCTCTTACACACACACACACATGCACACACAGACTTATATATATTTGCTTCTTCTCCCTCCATACTCATGGCCCAAGCAGTAACATTAGTAGTTTTATAAGGAAAAGTGGTACACTGTAATTAAAAAACAGTAATGTTAAGACATGTCCGTCTACCTCGGAACTGTCAGACCCAGTATCACTGAGATAATGGCAAAACAGGGAGCCTTGTTTTAAAAGGTAATATGCCAGGTTTAAGCCTGAGGGACAATACCGTTGCTGGCTTTGGGCATTGGTGGTGATGTGCTTTGAGTGGGTTTCGGCGTTGTTGTTTGTGCCTTGACATTTTTGTGCATCCCGTGCTAGATTAGTTCAATTCTGCCATGCTTTTGGCTGGCGTTTGGTTTTCCCTCTTTAATATGTGCTGTCCATCTTCTTCCTTGATAATGATCAGCTGTTAATCCTGTCTTTTCACTTTGTCTGTCTGCCGGTTGTCTCCCAGTCCCTCTTTCCTTCAATCTGTCAAACACTCAGGCTGTACTGAGGGTCATGTCTGGCTGTAGAGGGATCTCGGTTGGAAAGGTGTTTAGTAGTTTGATTGATTTGCCACATGTCAGCAAGACTCTGGCTGCTTCTCTTCTCATCCTTCTGTTTCAGTCCCTCTATCACCATCCTTCTGCCTGCTGGATCTGTCACTTAGCTTTTTACTTCGCCTATACCATTTCTTTTCCTTTAATCTTTGTTTGTTTCGTTCATTCTTGCTTCAATTCTCAGGACATTTTTTTTTTAATTTCTCTTTGGTATTTTCTTTCACACTCAAAAACATCCAACAGATATGCAATGGAATGCAGATCAAATCAGAAAGCTTGGAGCTCAAAATGTTTAAACTTTCTAACTCAAGAACTGTTTGTGTCAACTAGCCAATTCATTTTATAAATTTATACCCCTAGCACTGCACCAGTCACAGATGTTTGTGACGCTCCACGTTTCATCTGAAATGACGTGGCAGGGGGAACGTGACAGGAGGAACTTCATCATTGGGAATTTTTTTTTTTTTTTTTACCCACTGTAAAGGTTCTAGGGGTGGTTTCCACAGAGAAACATACAGTAGTATTATTTAATTAATTCAATTAATTAAGGTTTTTAAAGGTGTTGTCAATGTTTTACATTGGCGATTAGCTGTTGTGTGAAACTGTGTTGCTAAGCAAATAGAGGTGGTTGCACCTGAATGCTAGTTAATAGAAAGTTGAAGAAATCCTCTGTAAAGGAAGGATAACTTCATTTACGCATATAGTACTAGCCAAAAGCATTGTGACCTAAAAACACTTATCCTACCGTTTACTGAGGCTGTAATGCTTAAAGTAACGAGGATATAATAAACCCCCCTTTCCTACATGTTATCTGGACTCAAAAGTAAAATTCAAGACTTGAAACTTCTGAAGTTTAGCACTGTTTCAGGATGATGATGATGCTTCATCAAGCTGTGAATAAAATCTGTATGATATTGTCTATGTTTATCAGGAGCATTTCTTTGCATATGAAGGCAATTAGTGTTTGTCATTTTTTTCTGCATTGCAGCAGGCTTGCCTTTGTGCTGTAGCTGATAAGTGGTAGATAAGCTGTTTTGAAGCTTGTGTCATCATAGTCCACTCTTGAGAATACTCTCCAGGGTGATGAGGATGTACAGTACTTGGAAGTAGTGGAATGATGGTTATTTCTCTCCTCTTCTAACATGCAACAAACCAACAAAAGGAAAAAGGCTTATTGGCTTTTCCGCATAGTAAACAGTGAATGTGGTATTTTTTCATGTTCTATGCATCACACTGTCACTCCTCTTAGCAAATTCAGGATGTAGCTAAGATCCCGGTTTACAACCATTGCTTTGTTGGACACTACAATGGATAGTGTTTCTATTGTTTTGTTTTTTTTCTCAATACATGTAACCGTGATGTGACTGCGTTGTGCTAACACAAAAGTCATGGAAATATGGTGCTACACAAATCAACACAACTAAACGAGACTACCCATATAAAAAAATTACAATAAAATGTCCCTAAAATATATAAAATGCACAAGTACACGCATGTGCAAACAAGGTGAAAGACAATGGGCACAGCTAAAGTTATATAATGGCTTTGTCGTTTGATCATTTTTTCATAATTTTGGTTCTGGTGAAAGTCTGTGCATCCTAATTAATCCACCCAGTAAAAATTGTTTCTCCTTCAACCAGCTCATACCTTGGACAATGTGTGTAGTGCAGCAGATGGCAGGATTCAGCATGCTACAGTTATAGTACTTTTTTTTTATGTACATATACATAAATATACATATTTAAATTAATAAGAGATCTCCCCCAAACCTCTCCCTCTTGTTTTTTGATCTACTTATCCTACAGCAGCTACTAATTTGTCCACTTTTTTTTTTTTTAACTTATAGATTTATGTTCAGTGTAAAAGCCCTTATTAGGAATGTAAAATATGAACATTAATTCATATTTCTAGGATCTACAATATAATTGTTGAGCACACATTGTAGTAAGTTACACATTCTGAAGAGCTGTTTTTTGTTGTTGTTTTTTTTGGAATGGATTAAACACACGTTGAAATGGATGTTAGTTATTATAGTCTTCCATTACATATGTATCAATTATACAGCTTTAGCTTAAAAATTATAGACAGTATAATGTACTTTTACTGTTAAATCTGACTGCAGTAAAGCATTCACAGGACTGCAAATGCCTATCCGAAAGTTTGGTTAGTCACTGTTGACTGCGTGCCACGATGCATCTGACTCCCTCCTACTTTCATTAACTTGGCTCGTTCCCATCAGCAGGCAATTTCATACAATCAGACGATCATTTTTTTATTGCTCAAGAACAGGAACAATTAATTTTGGCCTGCTTGAGCTCGCTTCAATGTCTCCTCTGACTATTGGCTTTGTGTCCATGCTCTGTACTGAGACATCAGTTAGAAGGCTTTTGTGATTACTCATAGGCCTGTCTGAAAACTGCTCTTTTAATGGGACAATGATTACTTTGTGACATGTTATATAATGCTATTATTATAGTAATAGTTTTATCTTATAATTTAATAGGTTAACACATTTTCCTTCTCTTGGTGTGAAAGTTCATATTAAGCTCCCCTCCCCCCCTCTTTTTTTTATGTCCATGCATATCAAATGTGATAACCGTCTGAACGTCTGTGTCCGTCTCTTGCATGTAGGAGTATCATGCTCAGCTGGAGGAGATGCAGGTGACCATCAGGCAGCTGGAGGAGGATCTGTCTGCTGCTCGACGCCGCAGCGATTTGTACGAAGCTGAGCTGCGAGACTCGCGCCAGACCAGCGAGGAGCTAAAAAGGAAGGCTGCAGACTACCAGCAGAGAATCCAGAAGGTGTGTGTTTATGTGGACACAAGACAATCGGATTAGCGAGGGTGCCAGTTTCTGTGTGTTTACATGCTTCTTTGTGGGCAAGCAAATGTGAAACAAAATTGCAATTTTTATTTCAATACCTTCCTTTTCCTCTCCTGAGCACCAGACTCGAGTGTTGTATACAATGCAATATCTCCTTAATGTTTTTCTTTATTAGCATCTGTGAAGTAAGAACTTCATTAAGTTTTGTTCCTAATATGAGGATTGCACAAGAATTTATAAACAGTATCTCTATAGTACCTCCTGCATTACTTTACTGAAACCCATCCTTTGGCTTTTGCATGATCTATACAAGCTAGCTGTTTTAACTATTGCAGATCTTAATGCTGCAAAATACGTAAGAAATAAAATTTGTTTGCATTTATTCCCTGGTATGAAAACATCTTACAACCCTCTACCTACTGTACACCACACACAATCACCTTCACTGCTTACACAGCTTACCAGTAACACAGGAACCACCCAACACTATCATGTCTAACTGTCTGAAACACCATAGCAACTGCATAGCAACCACCCAAAAAGGCACCTGCATTGAACTAACATGGATGAATTTAACTAAAAGGACTTGGTGTCATCTGGATTGATGTCAGGATCACTGAGAATAGAGACAAGGAGCAATGAGAATTTGGAAAGGTTGAGTACACTGTGGAAAATACTGTTAGAAAATGGAGAAAGAGGACAAAAAAGAAATTATTTTGGGGGTTTCTTAAGGGCGACGGGACTAGAGAAGAGGATTTTATCTGCAAGGAAGATGAGGGTGATCAAGTCGAGAAGGTGGCGGTAATGCAACATAGTGGATGCCAACTGCCGGTAAACACCTGGAATAAGAGGAAAATGAAGAGACACCTGAGATATGACAGCATCCAAAGCAAATACCATACCAACACCCACAGCCGCATCAAGGAATTGTTAAATACCCATGGATCTCAAAAAGGGTTCTGAAGATCTTGGGGTTTTTTTGAAGCAGCCCACAATTAGGCCTTTAAATAATGTCAACTGAAATTTAATGACAATTTTAATATAATAGGTTCTATAGCTCAAAGATTTAAAAGTTAAATAAAATTCTCCGGCTCTAATTACCAGGCAATACTTTATCGCACGTTTAAATAATGTGTCTAATTTTTCAAATCATTTGTTTGTCTGTGAGATACAGTACCAGTTACACTTTATTTTCTACATTTGAGAACAATACTCGTTTCTTTCCAAACCTTTAAAATAAAATATATGGCATTAAGCAATTGATTAACAACAACATCAGTCAGTTGATATTTTGAGACATGAAGGTCTGCTGTTCTGGAATAGTTCTTGCAAGAACATTATTGCAAAAGTGCATTTGCAAAACTCAAGAACCATGATGAAACTGGCTGCCATGAAGACCTTCCCAATAAAACAAGACCAAAACTTACCTCTGCTTGTTCATTTCGCGTTACCTGCCTCAGAAATCACCAATTAGCAGCACATCGGATCCAGATCCAGATCGGTTGTCTGTGTTTCACCCCTAAAATAGCCACCAATATTTGAGCATCCTCGACCATAGCGGACCTTAAAGCCATTATAAGGCTTTACAGAGTACAGTATAAGTAGCAGACACATCTCAATATCAACTGTTCAGAGCAGATTATTGTATATTTTGGGTGCCTTTAGCATTTAACTATTTAAAGAAGAGCACTAACAAATTAGCTACTTTTTTCCCTTTTTTATATTTTATATAAAGATATAACTTTGTAGAATTTGCCACAAGATAATTAGCTTAGCTAATTTCCATAAGGGATTATTTCTTGTTTAAACCATCCTCTTAAGGATATCCTTATATCCACTTGTACCTTTTGTTTAACAGGCTGTGGGTTTTAGATGGAGGCATGTCAGTCAAGGGTACTCATTAGAACATTAGGCCATGCCTTTATTTTTTTAGTTCTTGAACCAGTCAGGGATTTAGTGTTAATGCAGAAGTGTTTTATTAAATTGTAAAAAAAAAAAAAAAAAATTAATAGTTTTCACTAAACTTAGCTTTGCCATTTCATTTGGTATTAAGGAAACATTTTAAGCACTTTTAATAATCTTCAAGCTGATGTGCGTTAACCTTTACAGCATTTTCTTTCTAAGCAGCTGAGGAAGTGAATTCTTGCTGCTCTATCTGTGAGCTTTATAGAAATGAAAGTAAAATGTCACCATCATGACCTGTTTTATTTTTTTAAGCTAAAATGTGTGTGTGTGTTTGTGTGTGTGTGTACATACAGGCAAAAGAGCAAGGCAAGGCTGAGGCAGAGGAGCTGCTCACCAAGCTGGAGAAGGTAAGGCTCTCCTGACTCGTCTGCTTCACTACACTGCAGCATCGCTTGCCCTCAGGAGGGCTATTCAGAGTGAAGTTTCACCCTAACGCACCTTTATTGAAGCCGCTAATAAAGAGAAACGGATCCATTGTCTGTTTTACCCCTAAAATAGGCATTAATATTTGAGCATCCTTGACTCTAGCGGACTTTCAGACCTTCAATTAGACTCTCAAATGCCATCATTCAGCTATATTGCTCCCAGGTGCTCATTTTCTGTACATTATAGACATTTCCCCTCTAAAAAGGAATATAT
>JAOVVA010000031.1:7279407-7291399 GCA_028565275.1 Leiocassis micropogon
TGATTTATGTTCTATTCTGAATAAAATATTAGAAGTTGGCACCTCCACATCATTGCATTCAGTTTTTATTCACGATTAGTATAGTGTCCCAACTTTTTTGGAATCCGGTTTGTATTAAGGATGTTTTGTTGAATGTTTTATTGATATTTACATTTGCATTTTAGATTTAGATTATTTGTTGCCTCTGTTTAACCTGTGATGTAGCCAGTAATATTTGTCTTTGGAGGCTGAGGAAGTACAATAATTAAAATTAATGTCTGATCAATACAATTAAAAACTATAAATGCAACACACCCTGGGTTACTCCATCATCCAACCTTGCCATGCTAAAGTGTTGAATAGTAAAAGATTTTTTACACTTACTAACAGTATCAGAACAATTCCACACAGTGCCATACAGTCAGGTCAATACATTTTGGAACAGAGGCAAGGTTTGGCATTTGACCTCTGTACTATACGCCACCATATTGAATTTAAAATTAAACACTCGAGATGTGAGCAAAGTCAGGACAAGAAGTTGAACTAAATTGTGGCATTAACCATTTAGAAATTAATAGGAAGCTATCTTTATGCACACTTTTGTCAAACCTCCCGAATGTAGGCTTGTTTGTTCCAAACATTTACGCACCTGACTGTATTAATGAGTGAGAAATTACATCTCTAACTTTAACACATAAAACCTGAATATTATGGAAGGCTAGGTATTCTACAGTAGTTTCTTACTCTTAAGTTTAAACGAAAAGGTGTTTTTGTGTTGCTGACTGGAGTGGTTTAATATAACTGAATCATAAAGAATCCTTATCACAACTGTTAACCTTTTATGAACATGATTATGACACATTTACTAATCAAAGCAGGCTCAATTTTCCTCCTGTGTATGAATTCCTTATATCATTACCATTAATTGTCTAGATCTCATAGGGGTTTAGTAGTTTGCTGTTGTCTGTGCATAGTGGAGTAAGCCTCTCTGTTTTTTTTTTCCCCTTTTTCTTCTCTCTGGCCCAATTGCATTGCACCATTCTTTGAGTCTCTGACTAAGTGCACCTCTTCATGCTCTTTCTCGCAGTTTCTCTCTGCATCGAAGTTTTAGATTGTCTTTGATGTGATAATCGAGAATAGACTCTGTCTTTCCATGAAGCATGCAGTGCCCTGCCACTGGCTTCAAAACGAGATTGCACAATTTTTTTTATTTTTATTTTATAGCTTTGGCAGTTTTTTTTATGTGGCTTTTAGGACTTCAATCCTCTCCCTTCCTCTCCTTTTTCTTCCATTCTCTTACTTCTTTTTTTTCCTTTTAACTACTTATTTTTACTGGAGTGCACGGATCTCTGCATGTGTAGAGAGCAATCTTTTTGTCTCCCTCTTTCCTGTTTGACCGGTCCACTCACCAGCCACTTTATTAGAAAGAGCTGCTTATTCGCGCAGTTATCCATTCAGTAAATCATGTGACAGCAATGCAACAGAGGGCCGCATCGAGATTCATTCCTGTCAGCTAAGAACATGAACTTGCCATAGTGGGCGCAGTCTCCTCAAAACAGGAATATTGAAAAATCGGAGGCGATGTTTTTTCCAATTTTTACATAAGTGGAACCTTATCTGGTCCTGGTTTAGCGTGTTGTGTGTTCTAAAATGGTTTTCTTTGTATTACTGTATTATACCAGATTTTATAACCACTGCTGCCACATGGTTGCCTGATTGGATAATCGCATCAATGAGCAGGAGTACATGTGTTACTAATAAAATGACTGGCGAGTGTATTATTTATAGGCTTTACAAGCTGAAATGTTTCAGAGCATATTAGCTGCACTTCTAGCGATAGGAAGGTAAAAGGAAGGTTTACCTTGAACCAAAGGTGCTTTAGGAAGTACAAAACGCAGAAAGCGCTGTCGTTATCTCTTTTATGAACAGGAAAAGTATGCATTTGCAGAATATCACTTCTGTGCGTCAGTGAATGCATAAAGACATTAATGTAAGACACGGATTCTCGATGGTTTAGAAGTCGGGCAAAGTACCTGCAATGATTTAAATCAGGGGTCTCCAAAACCAGTCCTGCAGGGCCAGTGTCCAGCACAATTTGTAATTCACCAACACCTAAACACACCAACTGAACCTAGTAATTAACAGATTAGTTAAATCAGCTGTGTTTGAGAAAAAGAATCACCAAACTGTGTTGGACACTGGCCCTCCAGGACTGGATTTGGAGACCCCTGATTTAAATCATTAAGTCTGCATGAATTTCACTTATTATAGTTCATAGTTGGGATAGGCATGCAGCCACACTCCTGGTTAGAGCACTAACATGACATGCTCAGTATCTCATTTCACATGCTCTGGCTCATGGCTAATTCCAATCAGTCAATTCATCATCAGTCAGAGTTTATGTATTTGCCTCTAGTACAGCATGCACTTTCTTTAGTTTTCACCCACTTTCTTTTCCTCACTGACATTTTCTTTCTCTTCAGAATACGGGCGGCGTGTAAAGGAGAGGATGCACCATAACATTCCTCACCGCTTTACCGTGGGACTGAACATGAGAGCCGCCAAATGTGCAGTCTGCTTGGACACTGTGCACTTTGGCAGACAGGCTGCGACATGTCTGGGTACACTTTTAACTTTGCACTTACTGTACTTACTAAAAATGTATTTTTACCAAGTGTTACAGATGTTTGTTTTTTTTCCCTGTTAAGAGGTCAGATAATGGTTATGATGATGCTAATTAATATGAAGGTACATATTTAGTTGTATGTTGTATATAATCGTTCTTGACTCTGGTTGGTCAGATGATGTGGATTAATTTATTATGACTAGCACAGACCTGACAGTTGTTCCAGTTGCAACAAGGGTAGACTCGTATGGTAGACAATAACTGATATTATTACGTTTTTCTGTGAGAAGATATTTAATTAGCATTCTAGTTAGAATAAGTTTCCCTGAAACGTGTCTTCAGGTCTTTTAAGGGAACGATTGTCTACCTTTATAAGGTGATAACATGAGCAGCCTTTGGTTCATTAAAAGTGACTACAAATGGATTAAAAGTACATGTCAATATATTCAATACATTACCAATTATAAGTCTTGAAATGAAATGATAGGTTGTTCTAAGAAAATAATCATTCAAGTTTTATTCCTTACACAATACTTTGTAATTTTTACCTTTTTTTCTATCTCAATCTCTATACTTTTGGCCAATCTCTCTCTCTCTCGCTGTCTCTCTCTTACTCTTTCTCAGAATGTCATACTCTTTGCCATCCTAAGTGCTCCCCCTGTCTTCCTGCTACATGTGGTCTGCCACCTGAGTACGCCACCCACTTCTCTGAGGCTCTGTGCAGGGAAAAGGCCAACTCTCCAGCCCTGCAAGTCAAAGAAGCCTCTGGACACGTACGCCTGGAAGGCTGGATGAAACAGCCCAGGTCGGAGCAACACACATACAGTAGGGCCAAGTGAACTGGTAATGGTGCAATGTCTAAATTCTATAGTTCATATAAAACCTTTGATTTGTTTGAGCAGTTTTATTCATTTCTTTTGTTTTGTTTAAGATATATCTTTATTCGTCCCACAGTGGGGAAATTTCTTCAAAAAATTGTGCTAATAAAAAAATAGGGACAATACCTTGTATAAATACAAAAGAAATAGAAAAAAACAATACAATAATTGCACTTCCAGACAAACAAATTTCACTACTTCCAACTAATTATAATTTAATTATACACAGATGAGCCATAACATTAAACCATTAACATTAAAGCGTTGTATCCTTTGGGCGAGGCGGGGCTGCGTGGATTGAACGTGTTTGGCTGGTGCATCCAGTGGGTGCTCTATCGGATTGGGATCTGGGGAGTTTGGAGGCTGGGTCTACGGGCTTGGGCATTCTATGTGTGCGGTAGTGTTCTGGTGCTTTTCTGTCATGGCCAGAATTGACTTTTTATATAATCGATAATTAATGTTCATTTTTCGTGTTAATGTTGTAGTTGATCGGTGTATATTGTGCAGAGTTAAATTTAACTTTGTGTCATAGCATCATAGCAGTGAATGTCCACAATGCACCAATCCAGCTGCAAAGGAGAAAAGACATTAGATATTTTCTTATACAACACACTTGCATAACACACTGCTGTAAATTAAATTGTTATCTTTAATATTTATCGTGTTCACTCTGCAGGAATGGGAAACGCGGTCAGCAGGGCTGGGAGAGCAAGTATGTAGTTCTGGATGGAACTAAAGTCTCTATCTACGAGTCAGAGCCCAGAGAAGGTGTGTGACAATGTCGGTGTATGTGTGAATTATGTGTATATGCAGCATTTCATCATGAGGATATGTGATGTGTGTGCACTGAGTGTGCATATATGCTAATAAAATAAACACCACAGCAGTGAGCATTAACAGGTGTCCTGCAAGGTGTCCTGTGTGATTGACTGATTTAAGAACTGTTTAAGGTTACAGATTGTGTTGCAGAATTATTACAATATTAGAATACAATGGTGATGAAGAAGAAATGTGGAATAAATAGGTGATTAAATGCAGTCAAATAAACAGCCTTAAAAGACAAACAAATTTGAATAAATAATTTGGAAAGTTTGACCTCATTTGTCATAGCAGGCTATTAAAACTATACTGTGCATTACATGCAGCAATGGTGCATTCAGTCAGCCTGCAGCACTGTACTTAGTCTTAGGATAAACTGCACATGGCTGTTCTGGTACTATAGCTACGGTCTGATTGAAAGGTTTTTATTCAACACAATGTACCCAGTGCAACTATATGTCAAATAACAAACAGATTAACCAGAAATTTAAGGAATTACTGATATGCTGAAACTTTCTGTACGGAGAAGTTTATTTGACATTTTTGAAATGATTCTCCAGTGTCAAGATGGATGGTGGACAAACAAGCTAAATTGTTTGTCTGTCAAAATTAAAACAATGCGATCAAACAACTATTTCATGGACATTCCACAACATTAACCTCATTGAGTCCTACTGTTCTCATATAGGGATATTACATTTTCTCCCAAAACTTTGTGTGTATCCTTGTAAGATCCCCTTAGAATCATTGGTATTAGTATTTTGCCAGGCGTCTTCCTGTGTAAATGAAGTTCAATAGTTATTGGGTGCTAATAAACAGAAACAGTGATTACAAGGTGTACAACATTAGAGTTCAGGTTTAGAGAAGATTGAATGCAACTGCATTGTAAATGAAAAATATTCTTGAATAAATCTAAAAAATTGTCATAGCTGGATAACTGTTTTAGTATACAAGAGAAATAAAACACTTTGAGCTTTAATTCAGCCTATTATTGACTGTTTTCCTATATCAGCATACTCTGTTATTTTTATATTCCTTATTATCTAAAAGTCAACCTGATTAGCCTTTGAGCTGATTAGCCATTATTCCAGCTAAGCTCGTTAGGTAAAATTGCCTCCAGCGACCTTTTGTTTGATTGCCATTTTTAGTTTCTAACTACATACGCCGTGATCATCGAGCTTAAAACAAACTAACCGTGACTTCTTGGAAATATACATAACCTGTAATAAAGTAAAAAAAATCATGTCTGTGAAAATAGTGTAAGTAATAGCTGTTTGGGTGTGAGGGGCAGTGATGACTCTGGCAGTTGAGCCTTATCCCTTTGCCCCATACATCTTAGCCACTGCATGCAGTTCTATTCCCAAGCTCGGTTAGAAAATGGGAGGGTTGCATCAGGAAGGGCGCCTGGTGTAAATCCTGTTGTCAGATCATAGGGATCAAATGATCCGATATGGTGTATGTAGTTGTATGAATCTGTATGTATTTCAGATTCCGTGAAGCCACAGGAGGAGTTTGAACTGTGTTTGCCTGATGGTGAGGTGACGGTACATGGAGCTGTGGGAGCTTCTGAGCTCATCAACACTGCAAAATCAGGTTCGGGTCTGAGCACACATTTTTTAGGCTATTAACATCATCTTGTTTATTTAATTCCTTTAGATTGGATTGCATTTCAGTTTGTGTCAGTTTGATATGCTAACATATGAGGCAGAGGTATCTCAGTGGTTAAGAGATTACAGTAGGTCATGGGTTCAAACACCGGCACCACCAACCTGTTGAACCCTTGACCTTAACTGCTCAGATGTATAATGAGATGCATGTTTGTCCATCTGAAAAAACAGGAGAAGAGCAAAAAAAAAAAGAAGAAGAGCAGAGGATTTTGTAACCATAGCAACACTGATATCACAGTCCTCTGATAAGTAACTGTACTTGAAACACGCTTCCTTAGTTAACCATTCAGTCTGACTACAATGCAGAAAATAGGTTCTTCAACTGGAGAGCAATTTGACTAAGACAAATAACCGACAACAGATAGAATAGTAATTTATTTACTCATTCACAACTCTCAAAAAGAAAACTTTTAAACAGTGTCTGTGTGTGTGTCCAGATATACCATACGTGCTGAAGCTTGAGTCTCATCCGCACACAACATGTTGGCCAGGTCAGTCGCTCTACTTTATGGCCCCGAGTTTCCCCGATAAACAGCGCTGGGTGGCTGTTTTGGAGTCAGTGGTGGCTGGCAGCAGGAGCTCCCGTGAAAAATCTGAGTCTGATGCAGTAAGTAGGCTTTTATAATTATTATAGCCCTATTATATTTTAAAAGTTGATATGTTATATAGTCTTTGTATGTATCTTGTATATTAAAACTTTTAGTTTTAGCTTGCATGTTTAGGTTATGCAGTATTATCATACGTTATTTACCCTGTAACACTGAACTGTTGCAATTTTTTTATTTTTTTTTTATAATTGTTCTTATTATGGGTTTCCAGTTTATCAACAATATAATTTGACCCTTAACAGGAATAAAAAAAAAATAAATGCAACATCTGCTTATAGAACTGCATAGATGTTAATCCAGACAGGATTGCAATTTTCAAACCACCCTTGAGTTCACTGAAACCCATTAGTTATTTTGGGAAGGAGGAGGGAGAATAACACTAGCATCCTAAATATGGATGGGATTAAACTCTCTCAGTACATATTAACACCTTCAAAGCATGAAATTCTATACCTGTGACATATGGGGCTGTCCCACATTCCCAAACATTTCGCTAAAGCATGCAGAATTGTCCTGAATTGAAATCCTTGATGGCTTTTGATCAGCTCAGCTCGTAACATCACATGCCTTAAGCCATTACGATTTGGCTACAAAATGTTAAGATGTACTGAATCATATAGGACTAAGCTATTAATCGTGAAAAACTTCTGAATTTCAAATTATTAACGTTATTATCTTATTACTGTGACTACAGAATTTGCGAACCTGTCATGAACTTCTGTAATGAAGTTCACCTTTACCAGTGTAGTCTGTCTGCATCTATTGGGTCATGCTGTTTATGGTTTGATTTATTAAGAGATTTGGAATCTAGTGGAGTGGACTATTTAAAAGTTTAACACTGTTCTGAACTCTGATGAACCTTCTGATGATCTCCGTTATCTTGAGATCACCTTGAGAAATTTGGGATTGTGGGAAAGCCCTCTTAATGTACATCATTAACATTGCATTGTTTTCAGTCACACAACTGACACTGTATGATTAGTTCCAGTTATAACCTCTAATTCATCACTGTGTGTGTTCCTAATCCAACAAGATCTAACTTGTGATTTGTAACATGTGTGTTGTATGATCGCCACTGTAGGCAGGTGTAGCTAAACGACAGAAGCCTCTCTCTCCACTAGTACAGGTAAACCCTTTTCAGGCCTCCAGCTTATTTGCGTTTGCCTGCTGCTTGGATTGTGTCCTGCTCATTTCCTTCTACGTGCTCAAGCAAATACTCATCTGAGACACATTCACCCCTTCAAATAGTAAAGTTGGGGTGTCAAACTCAGCGTCTCCCCCCCGGTCATGTTGCCATTTTTGTTTGTCCTTAAATGTCCATAAAAAACACAAGTCTACGTAATATCTTTAATTTGATAGTAGTTGGCTGTGTAATAGTTTTTGCAACAATCTTTTCAGGTCTTAAAGAGCAGGAGAGGGCTTTTCTAAATGATAAACTGTTTAAATGTATTCACCGTAGGGCAATTTGTTTTTAGCATTCTGCTAAAACATGAAACCGCAGATGAAAAATAATCAATGATCAAATGCATTTTTTTCTGCCAAGAATATATTTTATATTATATATTCTTCAGAGAAACCAAAATGCATTTTATTGAAATTATGTGGTAATTATTTTATTTAAGATGCTTTCTAACCTTGCTTTGGCCCACAAAGATCATTGTACTGTATAAGCAGTTTATCAGGCAGAGTTAAAGAAAAAAACAGTCAGTCTGCCTGGATAAATGTGTTTTCCTCACAGTTTGAGCAAGTTCTTGAATATTTACATGTCTTGGCAAAACTGACATAAGCCTACTCTGTTGAGTTTGTAGTCACAGACCAGCTGTCAAAATGTCACCATCAGATCATCACCAAAACACATTAGAGTGTACAGATGACAAGGTTTAAAATGACCTAATGTTAAGACATTAATGACTAGAACTTTAGTCAAAAGGGCAGAACTGATAGCATGACTCAGCGCTTTTTCCCCACCAATGCTAGCATGAGCAGTGGAGTGAAGAGATGATGAGGCTTGTGTTTAAATGCCAGTAGTGACTTTTACCTCAGGTGATGAGGCTGATACTGTTGAGAGGATGATGTTGATAATTCAAGTAAGAGCTTATTTCCCCACTATAAACTACTTTTTAATCAGATGTTTTTTAGGGAGAGGTGACATGGGAGTGCAGTTGTACTGAATATTAGCATTGCCTCACGACCTCAGGTGTGGTGAAGTTTTTATATAACGGTTCAAAAAACACCATTATTTTCAACAGATTATGATTTGTTTGTTTATTTATTTAGTTTTCTTGCTCTGCCAACACATATCTTTCTGTGACTGGCTGAGCTAGTGCCAAGCTGGTGACCGACACTTGACACAGACAGGTTAATGTGCAGTGTGTAATTATGAAGAGTGAATGTACAGTAGTTTTAAATTGTTATTGGTACTATGCAGCCAAAAGGTGAGGCGAATTAACCATGGGAGGTGGTGGACAGTCTTGTAAATCTCCTGTAAAGTTTCTCTTATTGATGTCTTTGGTTGCTTGGTTGAATCCCAATTAGTGTTAAATGGAAAACTAGTGCTCTATGTACAATGTACAATGCCTTGTTCCACACCCTAAGTAGTACCATTGATCAGGGTTTAGAGAGGGATTCAGGTTTCAGCCTTGTATTAGAAACTAGTTGTTGTTGTTTAAGATGACATAACGTTATCAGATATGAATCAGCTTACGTGACTGACAATTAGTTTAATTAAATATTGTTTTGAAATAAGTAGAACACCTGTGACACGGAGTGATGCATATAGTTAAATGTCCCATTGCTGTTATGCTTCATGTGACCACTCTTGTAATGCCTCTCGCCGGTCAGATTACTTGGTCAGAACTAACTCTTAAAATACTAAAAAGCAATATTGTATAAAATACCTTAAAATAAATTAACTTCAATAACTAAATAGTGCAGCTTGTCTCTTAATTAAATATTAATATTTTGAAAAGGATCCATCTGTTTTCCGATTTGAAAGACAGTTCCTCATTAAACAGTCCTGCTGTGTTTAAAATGCCATTCTCCAACTATTTAGGCAAGCTGTTTCTGGTTGTGCGTCAGTTTCCCAATTTTAGCTTTGTGTCATAAGGGTGACGTGAATTGTACTCTTTTATAAATGTCACATCTTCTTTATTATAAAATGACACCTGCTTCTACTACAAGCGAAATGACTTAGCCTTTCAGTACTCACAGCCTGCCTATTTGTAGCTATGCTGACTTTGGGAGAAAATAGACTTATTCTTTTTCCACAATAAGGGTTTAGTTATTATATTATGCTAATACTAATGCCAGGTAGTGTGTCATAGCTTGTTTCAGTGTTACTTTTTAGGCTTGCAGTCTGTGAGATTAACACCTATGAATTAAACCATCCCAGTCTTGCCAAAACATGGAGTACACGTGTGTGCTTCAGTAGTATGCAGCTCAGCATGTTTCTTGTATATGTCTGTGTGTGCAAGTATTTTGGTTGCACTTTCATCCCATGAATGCCTCGATCCTTCCCCTTTCAGGGAACAAATCTGCTTAATGCTTGAACCCTGCTGACTTCAAAGCTAAATCCTCTGTTGTCATGCTGGTACGCTGTCATTGGAAGTATGTATGTGTTGGAAAACCAGGGTGCTTCGTCCAGTCATTATAGCTCTCGTCAAAGGACATGGGACATATTAGTAGACCGTTCTTTATCCATATCTCCTTTTCTGTCTTGTATTCAGAAACTGCTCGGTAATTCTTTGTTGAAGCTGGAGGGTGATGACCGGTTGGATATCAACTGTACTTTACCGCTGACTGATCAGGTATTTCATTAAAATTCCACAATCTTTTCATATTGGACAGATAATATTGACACCCCTGACCTAATACATTGTAAGCGTTCTGTAGAAACGCATGCATGTTTGACATTTGGTTAGTGCATTCTGCAAACAACGCTGTGTAATTACTTAATACGCTGTGTAAATGTCAAAACTGCCGATCTCGTCACTTGGCGTATTTCTGTTTTCCAGATTGTAATGGTGGGTTCAGAAGAGGGTCTGTACGCTCTGAATGTGATAAAGAACTCTCTGACTCACATCCCGGGCCTGACCTCTGTCTTCCAAATCCAGATTCTCAAAGAGCTCGACAAATTGCTCATGATCACAGGTCAGTACATACAAATATACTCCTTGTACATAAATCGCTGGGCATTTGCTATACTACTGCAATGCTATACTACCCCAAGTGCTGTTGAGATGTTGATTAGTTTTCTTCTTCTAATTTCATCTGTTTTCCTGATTTCTTTCTACATTGTAAAACAATGCTGAAGGCGTCCAAAATATGCAATAATCTCTTTTGAACGGTTGTTATTGAGATACATATGCTCTGTAATGACCTTTGTGTCTTAAAATAACAACTGACTGTTGTTGTTGCTTAATTATCTAATGTCATATGTGTTGTGTCATAATAAAAATAATAATAATAAAAAATATCCAGTATTCTTGAATTCTAGAATGTTCTAGAATGTAGAAAATCAATCCAAACTTTTGACTTATGTGTCCAAGTCTTCGGGGTAGACGACTTTGTGCTTTCAGGTTTTTTACCTATAACGTTAACTATAATGTCTTACTTGAAGAAAATAAATAGAAAACTGTTAAAGGAAATACTGTTTCTAACTAAATATGTACTAAATAATCTGTCTTTGACCGGAATCCGCTTCACATATACAGTAGCTGATTCTGTGCCGATCGTGCAACAGAAGCTGTTTGCATCCGTAGCTGAGAGACTAGGGAGCAGATTGGTCGTGCTCTGAGTGAAGCAATGGAAGCATACTTGCACTCTCACAGCAAGCCTCACCAACCAATCCGCTCAAGCAGCTAACGCTTTCCTCCCACCCACTAACCATGCGTGGGCAGTTCGAAAAGATGCTCGTGTCACGTGTCTCAGACGGAGCATGGGAAAGCCTTCTGGCTGGTAGCTATTGACTCATTTTCAGTGGAATTCTATTTGTAAATAAAATGGGTTTCACTCCGAGAAACTACCTGAGAGGAATAAATCTATAACACCACCTTGTTATTGAATAGATAATATCATACCTAAATATCTTTGACCTTTAAGACTTTATGAACGTCATATATTTGTTACTGCTTGCATGCTTTTGTTCTTTAAGACTGCATTTTTTTTTTTCTCTCTGAAAAGATGTGGTAATTTAAGTATTTATATCTATGTGTGTGTTGTGCAGGAGAAGAGCGAGCTTTGTGTCTGGTGGAGATTAAACGAGTGAAGCAGTCTCTGTCTCAGTCTCACCTGCCTGCCCAGCCTGAACTCTGTCCTTACATCTTTGAGGCAGTGAAGGGATGTCATCTCTTTGCCTCTGGCAAGGTGTGGACCCGGGGCTTGGATTGTACAGTATATCAGTTGACGAATAATATA
>JAOVVA010000031.1:7296142-7313022 GCA_028565275.1 Leiocassis micropogon
AGCCCCCCCCCCCCCCCCCCCCACACACACACGCACGCACACACCAGTGATATTATTGCTGAACAGATGCTCATAATGCTTTGTTTAGTACATCATTATTCATTCTGAGTAGTGTGATGACACTGCTGTTGAGAGGAGGTTTTGATCATCAGTGAAAAAGGGTAAGAGATTTTTAGAGTTCTGATTTTAAAAAGGACACAGAGGTGGATTATGGGAAGTTGGGAAACATACAGGTGTCTTCTGTATGTTTGTGATGTGAATGATTGATTTCCCTCACTGTTGTGAATGGTTTCCATTATGTCAGTGTGCACTGCATTCTCGTAAAACAGACTATATTTTTGAATGTGTTCTTTCTTTTTTTTTTTACTTTTGCTCCTTGGCTAGATCAATAGATTTTGAAAACCCTTTGAATACGTTAGGATTTCAACTCTGAATAATTGATTAACGCTCGTCTTCCCTTGCGCTACCCTTACAGCCCAAACAAGCGTGGCCCACCCACCTACAACGAGCACATCTCCAAGCGTCTGGCCTCAGGCCCCGTGCCTCAGGACAGCATGCAGCAGGTGGCCACACCACGCCGGTACCGCGAGGCTCGGACCGAGTTCCGCAGAGACGCGTCTCCCTCCGGACCCCTGGAAAGGGAGAAGTCCCCGGGCCGCCTGGTGGACAGGGGCATGGATACCCGACTGGAGCGTTCACCCGGCCGAGTGATGGAGCTGAGGAGGGAGAGGTCACCCGGTCGTGCATTTGAGAGGCTGCACACAGGGTCGTCCCGCACGCCAATCAACGGTGTCAACAAGGTAGCACTTCAAGAATAATACATTAAAGGAATTTATTGTAAATAAGGTTTTGATATGATGTAAGATCAAAGTATATAATATGTGTATGTTTTTTAAGGTATAACAAATGAGAAATAATACAGCTTACTTAATTTCCAACTGTGTGTGTGTGTGTGTGTGTGTGTATACAGGTATGGGATCAGTCATCAGTGTGAGAGAGAGAGTGAGAACAACACCGGCCATCTTTTTCTTGTAATCTTACCAAAAACAAGATTGTCGTAAGTCATGTGACCCAGCCAACTACCCCATGGGCAAAAACAGTCGTGTGAAACCCCTTGCTCAGTAATGCTGACACAGCACAATCTCTCACTGTAGACGCCTTATATAAGTTTAATAGTATTGGCACCCACCCGGCCAGCAGTATGTAGTGATACTAATATTTCCAAACTTCTTTGGAGGGGTTGCTCAGTAACATGGGTATTCATTTACCAGCTTGACATGGAATGATGTACAAATGGAGGAATATGACCCCGTATGACCCTTTACTCTTCTGTTCACTTCTGTTCTGTGGTGTTGTTTTTTTTTCTGTCCATGTTTTTTCCTGAGCCTGAAAGCAACACGGCACAAAGATCATTACGAGCACCACACCGAGTACCTTCTCTAATCCTCGGCATGATCCGAAACACCATGATGCTTTATTGAATAACCAGGCTCTGCACACACTCTTATGTACGTCTGTCTCTCCTCTTGTTTGTCTATACCTCCTCTGTACCCACACTACACGTCCCCTGTTGAAAGAACTTTGTAACACTTCAGGACGTCCTGTGACACTTGTATATAAGCGCTTTCTTTTTTTTAAAAGGGAATACTAAGGCTGGTTAAGCCATGTCTATTTTTGTTAATGAAAAAAATGTATTAAAAAAAAAAATTTGCGAGAAGCTCATTTGTAAACATTTCCTCTTGAATGTCCAGACGAACCATGCCGGACCACGTACGACGTCCACGCGTATGCTTCAAAGTGGAACATTTAGCTTGAGGTCTGTTTTACTGGTGTACGTGATCATCTCGTTGAAGCTAATTTGCATCTCTGCCGTTTTTTCTTTTTCTTTTTTCTACCACTTTGCTGCCCGATCAGCTTCATTAAAGTTGTAAAATATATACCTATAGTGTTTAACTGTTGTTTCTCAAAGCACTAGAAGACAATTCTAAAGCATTGTGACAATGAGTTTTTTTTGTTTGTTTGTTTTTTTTATTATGGTTTTCTTTTTTATGGCACAGAACGAGAACGACAGCAGTCTGTTAAAGTCGTATGTTATTTAGGAAGGTGCTGGTTTATTACTCGAGCCAGCATGGCCTTTAACCCTCAGGATATGAATGAATGAACAAATGAATAGCAGAAATATGAGCAGAGTACTATTGGAATGAATGCTATACTGACGTGATCAGCTACCCATAGTACACCGTTCCAGCAGTGAAGCGCTGAGTCACTATGATAGCCATTCGTACCGTGCTGTCTCACTCTGTAGCATGTAAACTGTGTGAGGAACAAACCAGTACACAACTTGTTCCCTTACAGCCTCTTGTTTCCTTTCCTTGTTACTTGATGCACTTCCTCCATTGTGCTCTTAACGCCGATGTCCCACAACTACTGACGAGTAGCTTTTCTTGTAGGTTTTTCTTTTCTTTTTTTTTTAAATGTAAAAGCATTAAGTATACTACTAACTATTAAAAGAAGCTCTATCTTTCTTTGGGTGTGTTGTCTTTCATTTATGTTCTTAAGTCTGAATGTTAAAAATAAAAAAGCGGAAAATCTTTAAATATTTTTTACTCCAAATACCCACAGGATTAGAATAACCAGGGACCACCTGATACAGAATCAAAATACAGTTAGAATCAGCACCTAGGTATCGTGATATCGTATCACATTTTTATAAATATGCTGATAGTAAATAATTTTTTTAAAAGATTTTGTTACACCTCTAAACAAACAGCAAATAACTGTTTGTGTAAAATAACGTGTGAAAAATTGAGTCTGCAGGATTGTAGAAGAACTTGCACATTTTACTACATCAAATGCAAACATTAATTTAACATAAATGCAAAAATAAATTTGAGATCAGTGTGGCGTTACATGAATTGCCCCTCAAAAGAATAACAATATGAAAACAAATCGATTTTTTTCCCCCTGATCTGTAGTGTATATTGGTGAGGAAGACCGACCAATTATTGTTTTTTAAGGAACAATAAGAACAATGAAAGGCAAGCATCAAAAAATCTTTTGATCAATCAAAAATAGTTTTTCTTTTTTGCCAAACAAATAGACCATTAGGCCATAGTCATGCTCATTTATCATATATTCATATGTTATCTATACATTTCCATACAAAAATTTACCTCAGAGTATCACTAAAAATATTTCAGCATTTAGATGGCTGAATGTTTAAATTATATATATTTTTTTAACTCTTTATATATATATATATATATATTTATTTTTTTTTCATAAACGTTTCTAAAACTCATACAAGGTGACAGATTATTAGAATATTGTTGCAGGAGGAAACATGACTGACGTAGCACTGCATATGCTATTGATGAGAACTGAAAATAGACGCAAGCAGTAACAGGTGTAAAGTGGCACTGAATATTTTTTTTTTTTTTATCAAATTAAAGTTTACATACCACAGCAGTTTGAAGGAAGACGATCTATACCGCTTATCTGTACAGGGGTCACTCGGTGCACTGCATGAGGTGCGGGCCATCGCAGAGCACAAGCATGGACGCATTTAAAAACACCCTCACATACTACAGGTAATTTGGAAACACCAGTTAGCCCTAATCTGCATGGCTTTGGACTGTGGGAGGAAACCGGAATACCTGGAGGAACCCCACCAAGCACAGGGAAAACATGCAAACTCCAAACATACAGACTGGAAGTTGGGAATCTCAAATTATTCTTCAGGAATAGTTCCAGTTTTGTGGAGTAAACAAGATTTTAAGAAGATTTTTGTTTCTTGCAGCACATCTCATTTATTTCATACAACTTTAAAGTTGCAAAAAGCATTGTGTGTCTTATTTTAGGTATATTTCAATAAAATAAGCCGAATATGTCTTCAGCTGCATAAAAGTCGATTCCTCTGCAGTAACACCAGAGCTCATTCAGTGGGGGTCAACACTTATGCATACAATTATTACATATGTTTTTTTTTTTTTTAAAAAAGGTTTAAAACTATATTATGCCCCTGCCCGTTTATATCATGAGCTATTGTATGTAGATTTATGACATTTATGTACGTACATACACAAAGTGCTGTGTTTGTGTGCAATCTAGTTTCCACACAATCTGATTGCGTGTCCCGTCAATGAACGCAACGTTTCCTTGCCCCGTTTCTAAATGAAAACAGACTTGCTTCTTTGCGAGCCTGATTAAAAACACGGTTAAAGCCTGTGATGTTTGGCATGGCAGTGTGTTGTGCTTTTATTTTATTCACTTAAATGTTTCAGAGCATCCATGACTCCAAAAAGCAGCAGCAGCAATAGTACAGGAAGAAGTGAGAGAGGAGGAAGTTATAGCTTTTACCAGCGCGCGCGCGCACACACATCTTGTTTGCTATTTGCAGCAAAGGAACATGACCACGGTTGAGAAGTTAAACAGCGAGCCAAAGGTGTGTGATCTGTTCGTGTTTCTCTTAGGCTTGCTGTGTATTCAGTTCATCCAGCAGTCCAGCAAAAAAAAAAAAAGTCCAGAAAGGCTTCAAAAGTGCTTCATTACTCAGATTGAAAGATTTTAATTTCAGCATATACACTGTGATCTTTTTGACTGTACATGGCGTTATATACACACACATCTGCTATTCACATGAACACAGATAAGTCGTTCTCTGGAGTTCCACATGGCTTTATATGATGTAGCACTGCATATAGAAAAAGGCCTGGGGGGAGGGGCGGGGTCACGCAGCTTAACGTTAATATAGAATCCACATGGCGCGCAAGAGATAGAGAGACGACCACTTCTAAACATTAATAATAAATAATGATCAATGTTTTTGACGCCTTAGTTTGGGGATTTAAACCTTCGTGTGTTCGCTGTTGGAAGTTATACTAATCTAATCTTCCCACGTGAAGCCGATTTAGTTAAGATTCCTACAAGACGAGCGAGTCATCGCTCTGCGTATAAAGTATTTCTGGTTCAGTTGGAACTGGCTGTGATGGGTTTCTCCAGCTCCAGGTCAGCAGGAGGCAGCACGGGGGGCACGGACGACGGGCGGAGGTGCCCGTAACAGGCCTGGCACACGCGGTTCGGTTCGTACATCTGCTGACTCGTTGCCTTGTGGTCACAGCAGCTGGCGCAGAAGACGTTCCCGCAATTCCTAAAGGGGCGACAGTAAGAGGGGAAGGAATATATTAGTCTGTTTAAACAGCTGGAGTTTTTGGTTGCTAGTAAAAGTACATGTTTGTTTTTTTTAAGTTCTAATGCCCAGTATGTGTTTTTTTAAAGTACTTCCCCCCCCCCCCCACTAGGTGGACACAGTGGTGCCAGCATTATAGTATTATGACTTAGTGTCCTTGCTATGATGATAGAGAACTTTTTTTTAAACTTATTAAACTCAACCGTTCTCTGAAGTGGCACGGCTTCTCGTAGCACTTTCTTTAAGTTTCCACCAACTTCTAGGAAATATCAAACATAAGACAATGGCAAGCCAAGAGGGTCATAATCAATTAAGTGCATTTCATTTCCACTACAAAATGTGGAAAAGTTCAAGAAGGGGTAAAAATGTATACACACGCTACTTTACGTATAGTATCTGGAACCACAATTTGTTCCCTCTCCCTGCCAGTATGATCGTTCTAGCTATGTTGGCACCTCTGTTATCACTGGTTGATGAGAACCATAAATATGACCAGTAAATGTATGTATGTGTGTGTGTGTGTGTGTGTGTGTGTGTGAGAAACAGAGACAAAATTCTGCTTTGGAGTAGGAATGGAAAGGAGAGAAAGGGACAGACGGATGGAAAAACAAACAGTGCATGCGTGGAATAAAAGAGGGGAAGAGGAATCTCACCAGGCTTCCTCAACAGGTTCTCTGGCACTGTAGGGAGAGAAAGGGAGGAGACAGAGGACAGGATGAAAAGTCACAAAGAAAGAAAGAGAGAGAGAGAGAGAGAGACTGAGAGGACAGCAGAAGGCTTGAACTTACTGAAGAACTCACCTTTTGTTCATCGTCTGAGACTACACTTCACTCGAGGTGAATGCTTAAAGAAAAACTTAATCACTGTCCACATTAACTGCAGCGCGTGTGTGTTTACCATGGACAAGAAATGAGAACAAAAAGTCTGAGGGCCGTTGTTAAAATTACCTTGAACAATTGAGTGCTGTTCATGTTGGAGTCTCATCACAATGGTGTGATTATTTAATATATATAAAAAAAAAAAGCAGCATTATACTGTAAGTGTGCAGTGTTTTGGAAGCGTGTCTCTCTCCCTGTCTCTCTCACTAAAGGGGACCATTCAAATCTATGCCTGTGGTAATCACACATACTCTAAACAAGTGGTGGATAGAGATTAGACCGAAACATTTTTCTTTAACAAGGCCGGGATTAGCAAACAGGAGTGTGCTTCGAGGTGTAACACGTGTAAGAGACAAACAGAGAATGTGTATTCGTGCGAGATCGCACACTGTTCTTTACCTGCACTGCTGTTTTCTAGCAGCTAGCCAGAACTTGCTCTCACATCTATAGCAGTGTGTTGGAAGGTGATCGGGATACCACCGAGGGACCTGAAAAACAAAGAGAGCACATCAACACAAGAAATTGTTTGACATGTTCTAGTCAGTCGTTTCGGTTAACTTTGTTTATCATCTAAAATATCCTCTAATTCTCATCCGCCTGCAATATATATACAATATATAATACAGTTATTAAAATTTTATGCAAAATTCACAGTTTTTAGACATTCAGATGGTTAAAAAAAACACAACCTTTTCCATTTTTGTATTGGCTGAGGCTTTTAAATATAGTATAATATAATATAGTTTAATCCCCTAATGTGACCTCATAAAAGAATTTATTTTAAAAAATCATAATAATAAAATATACAATAAATTAACATTTTAAGTATACATAAATGAGAGTTAATACAAAACACAACAAATGTACATACTACCCAACCCAACTACAATAATTTTAACACCAATAAAGTTGTTGCAGCTTTAAATTTCAGCGATTCTTTTCCCCTTTTACACACGATTGTTGCAACATTTGTTGTCTCCGTGTCGGAATCCTCTGTTGTGAAACACAGCCACACTTAAAATGCCTAAAGCTAAACATTCTAAATTTAAGCTAAGCTAAACATGCCTGTGTAATTACTGCATTTATGCGGATCGTCCCATTTCCCGGGCAATGACACCATCCGTGTAAATGCGGTAATTACAGTTACTTGCGTTCACGTACATTTTCTCAGTCAGAAAATTATTTTTCACATGCAGCGAGAGTGACGATGCTCCTTATGTCCGTTTTAGAGAACCAGACAAATATTTCAATCCATCACTCAGGCATTTAAGTGCCACCGAACAGAGGCACCGAAATCTGCATTCTGAATCAGCCCTTGTATATACATACAGTACCGGTGATATACTGTATGTATCGGTGCCATATTGGCATCGGGTTTTGGTACCAACTCTAGTGATACAATCACTAGATGGACAATCTGATCTTTCTGATTCATTTTTTAATTTGATTTTTTTTTACATTTCAGACACATTTACATAATTTTATTGTGCTTTGCGACAATCACCATTGTTAAAAGCGTTTTATAAATAAAGTTGAATTGAATTGAAACTTGAATGAAACTACCTGAATGTACTGACTGACCAGGTTACCATAATGCATGTTTTTTCCTTCACTGATGGCTCGGCCATATTCCAGGACTTTGTGAGATTGTGATCGAGTGCTTCTGGGAGCATGAGGAATCATTTTCACACATCAACTGGCTGCCACATTGAGCACCGCAATCAAACAGATTATTAGTGTGGGACAGTGTATATGGATTTATTTTCCAATATGGTTCATAGGTTGAAGATTTCTATGAAAGAACATTCATTTCTATTTATATTTCTATTGTATTCGACCAAAACATGATATCAGTGCTAAAAAATAAATAGATAAGTGTTTCACCTAGGTAAAAAAAAGTTCATTTTCAGATAGGATCATATAACAATTTTTCATAATACTTAATGCTACGTATCTCACGATCCATGCTGCGTTTTTTTGTTGTTGTAAATATTCATACGCATTTTATTTTTATCAGATAAAAGGAAACATTTTCTCAATACAATGCCCTTTTATGTTTGTAGTGTACGTAACTTTTTTTCTCTTCAAATCTTTCATGATCTTAATTGTCATTTAGATGAAACTTGGCCAATTTAGGTTTCACATAAAATGACTTAATTTGTTGATTGTTAAGATATTGCAACATGAATTTGACACTATTACCGACACTACAGATTTTTGGCTTTTCAAGCAACACTTATATTTTGTCCTATTTGCTGTTTGCTTCACAATATAAATAAAAAATAATAAATAAAAAGATTTTTTTTTTTTTAAATCACATCTTCAAAGTTGTAGGCATGTTCTGTAAATAAAATGATGCCAACCTTTAAACAATCCATTTTATTTCCAGGTTGTAAGGAAACAAAACGTAAAAGGGGGGGGGGGGGGTGGGGGTGAATATTTTTGCAAGGCACTGTACATTAAGGTATTAATTAGTAAATCTGTATTTGCCTTACTGCTGGAAATATGAGCTTTCAATTTAATTTCAAAGACCTGCCCCGATTAATGCGCTGTAGTTTCTCACTGACGTATTTCACCATGTTTTATTTTTATTCTGAAAAGCTCTAGTCTCGTCCTCGATCCAGCTGCACAAACTCCTCTTTCTGACAGAAGTGTTTACTTTTCAATTACTTGTTAGCATTAGGGAGCTTAAATCACATTACCCAAGACATATGAATTTCACTCGGTCTGTTTGAAGTAGAACGTGTGAATGATTATTACACTGTTTGATACTTCAGCTCAAAGTACAATAAAAATGAACAAATGAAAACTGCTTTATTCTGTTCAGAGCAGATTCCAAGATAGTGGTGGGAATACATGCTAGAGGGGGAAAAAGCTAATTCACTGTGTGGTTTTGTTCACACCCTTGTTCATGGCTAAAGGCAAATTAGAGTAGCCAATCCAACGTACTGGCAGGTTTCTGGATGGTGTGTGGAAACGTGAAGACGGGGAGAACATAGACCTCTGGAGAAGTGAAACGAATGTGGAAAGGCAGCGCTGTTCGTTTTATGGCCATGTTGAAATGGGCACTAGGCGTGTTTTTTTTTTTTTTTTCCATGGCTATTAAACTGATGCACTACAGGTTCTATCAACTACATCAGTGATCATGTTGAGCAATAAAAACTCCTACAACATAAGAAGCGCTGGATGGAGATCTGCTATCATCCACTACTCCTCCTCATCCTCCTCTCACAGATCACTCGTTCTTATCTTCTTACCTGTTTGTCGTGCTGATCCTCGTTTTCCCAGGTGCTCTCAGAGAAGAGCTCGGGGCTGCAGTGAGACAGATGTACGGCCTCCACGTTATTCTCTCCGTCTGGCACAGGAGTCTGGAAGGAAAATTGTTCTTCATATTGAGTCTGCTCCTTAACACTGACATTTCGTTTTGTATCCATCAGGAATAAACAGATCAGTAATAATGTACACAATGATTCTCTGTATAACCTACACATGACTACACATAAATGAATAGCGATTCTCAATAAGATTAAAACCATCTCCCTAATATTGTGCCCAACAGAGGGGTGTTCTTGGTCTGCAGCAAGGTTTTGGTAGGTGGTACAGTGTGCATCAAAGTAACTCCCATGTGAGAGCCAAGACCCATGGATTCTCAGCAGAACATCACCCTGAGCATCACTTGGCCTCTGCTGGATTCTGCCTTCTTCCCCATAGTGCATCCTGGAGCGACCTGTTCCTCATTTAATGACACACACACGCACACACTCGCACATCTAGCCATCCACATGGTGCATCAGGAAAAAAGAAATCGATCAGACCAGGTCCATGTACCTGTCCCATAATGTGATGCATTGTGTGTTCTATCATAGTCAGCATTAACTTTATCAGAAATTTAATCAGTGACACTTGAGTTCCAGTGACCCTGTTCTCCATTCATCCTTCCTTAAAACACTTTGTGTCTCTATTAACCGCTGCATACTAGAAACACAATGGTTTTGCAGATGCCCTGACCCAGTCATCTAACTATCAGCTGTTCAACTTCAGGAGCCAACTGTTTACTTGCTGGCCGATATACCCCCCTTCACTGTACCAAGATCTCACTCTACCTCATCGTCTAAACCACTTAATCCTGTATCGTGACCGGGCCTAAAGCATATCTCAGGAGACTTGGGGCACGAGGCATTGTACAATCTGGACAGGGTGCCAATCTATTGCAGGGCACAAAGACATTCACACACTATGGGCAATTTGGGAACGGCAGTTAGCGTAATCTGCATGTCTTTGGACTGTTGGAAAAACCGGAGTACCTGAAGGAAACACTACAAGCACGGGGAGAACATGCACACAGAGGTGCACGGTGGCAGTCTGTACACATCTGTAGCGAGATAATCGACGCTATTCCCTACACATGTTAGTTATTTCAATGTTACGGTTGACCCATGTGTATTTCTATTGTTAACGGATTTTTAATTATGGATACAGTTAGATTTCACTTAAGGATACATTGACTTACAAGAAATGGACATTTATTCATTTTTTTCGGCATTATTAATAAAAACATAAGACTGCTATGAACTAACTTGTCTCACGGACATTCCACAACATAACATTACATGTAATAAAAGATGGTTAAAAGTAAATTTGAGTATTTACAGTATCCTTGAAGTGGAAACATTTGCATATAAAAAGTGGTGTTGTGCCATCTCTAATCCATTTTATAGTGAATTAAGAATCGGAATAGAAAAGTATAGTGTGTGTGTGCGTGCGCATGCTGCATTCTCACCAGTTCTCCACTGACGTGCAGCTTGTTCAACAGCGCCTGCACCTGCCTTTTCAACGTCTCCACCTGCAGCTGATGTCCCGCCTCCATCTGCCTGAGGCGCACCTGCACGGCGTCCCTGTGAATACTGAGCCCGTCCTCGCCCAGATGAGTGCCCTGAGCCGGTGCTCGTCCGTGACAGCCCAGCTGTAGAGACCCGGCGCTTGCTGTGGATGTCTGGCGGCTCAGGGATTTCTGTGAGATGGAGCCGTTAAGACGGGGAAATTCGCTGTTACACACGGAGCTGTCGGTGTTTGCCTTCGGAGACAGAGGGTGTAAGGGTGAGTGGAGTGAGCTGGGTGTGTTTAATGGTTCTGTAGAGTCTTCTTGTGGAGAAGCGAGGTGCAGTTCCAGGTTACTGGCTAGACGTTTAGGAGATAAACATTCCTGGTTGGTAGTGACGCGTCCTGTGGGAGGAGATGAGGGAGAGACGATTGAGGTTACGGATTCCCCAGTGGAATGGTTCAGCACCGAGTCACGCACCAAATCCTCACCGTTCTGTTCAGGTGCCTCGTTGGAAAGCTCGACTAGACAGGGTGCGCCAACAACAAGGGTATCCTGGTTTGCTAAAAAAATCCCGTTTTCTATTTCAGAGTCTGTGTGCTCCTTCCCGTTGAGTAATCCTTCGTTTGGAATCCTCTCATCCGATCCGCTCGTTTCGGGATGATGTGTATTACAACAGGCTGCTTGCTCATGGTTCTCCTCAGGCTCGGTCTCTGCCGTTCGTGCCTCTGATCGAAGGTGCTCCTGCCACGTCTCATTGAGGTTAGGGTCACTGCAGCGGCGGTTCGAGGCCAGCAGGTTCATTCCCTCGCAAGCCCTCAGCAGGTGGTCATAGGAACGAGTTTTTGGCAGTCTGTAGGAAGGGAATAGATCTGTTGAGGTCATTTATAGAAGAGTGTTACCGGTCAGATATGAAAGGGGGGGAAAGGAGGATATGATGACTTTTAATAAAAACTAATTATTGTTTTTAATCAAGATTAATTAATGTTTTGATATTGAATGTTCTGAAGTCCAAGAGTTACGAACAAATTCCGTTCCTGTTCTCAAGCCTGACAAAGTTAGTCTTATACGTCATTGACACGAATATACAATGTAAAGCATACCAATTCATTTGACTAAATCTGTCCCCCCCCATACATCATGTGGCCAAAAACTGTAATGTAATCGTGCCTAAGGAAATGAATCTTACAGTGAAATGTCTGTGCGCCTTTAAAACGTGAGTGGAACCCCAGACGCCATTCTGTCTTCCACTTTCTTGGACTGTGAAATCCGTTTTGTTGAGGATTTTCCAAAATGAGGATTATTCACCATCAGGAGAGCTTTACAGGACGACCGTTTTCGATCGTTGTGCTTCCGGACTGATTCATTGAAACCGGTGAGGACGACTCATTTTTCCCGCACCCCCACATACACACATACAATATACCAGACTTTAGACATTTTCAGTGTGTTCGTGAATGTTTAAAATGTCTAAAGTCTGGTATATTGTATGTGTATGTGGGGGTGCGGGAAAAATGAGTCGTCCTCACCGGTTTCAATGTTGTAGTGCGGACTGGGTATTCCGCTGTGGCGACCCCTTGCCGGGAGCAGCCGAAAGACTAACAACAACGACGAACACACTGAAAATATTGTATATAATTGTAAATGTTGGTATCTGGTACACTGCAGTGTCTATTTTTTGTATAATTCACGTGAGCTACTTCCGTGATTGAACCGGAAGTAAAACCGTGGACTGTCCGCGACTTCGGAAATCCGTAACTTGAATGTTCATAAGTCGGGGACTACCTGTACAGTATAAAACTCAAGAACCAACAATCTGAACATGGCCGACTGCTTCATTCTACCTGACGTGCATAAACAAGGGATTTAAAAAAAAAAAAAAAAAAAAAAAAAGGAACTAGCAAGCGCCTTAAAGCACCATGGGGACACCGCACTGGTGACCTCCTGTCTAATCAACATCACACATGTCCTGTCTAAAAGACTGGCACAACAAAGTTTCTAATGTAACTAATCCCAGCATCAGTAAGACAAGCAATAAAAAAAAAAGTTGATGTCTGGCCAGCTGTATTTACACAGGTCATTATACAATGTAAAAAAAATTAAAAAGAACAGGACAAAATAAGTGCAGGCAAAAACAGACATGGAAAGAGGAGGGGGCAAGGCATGTGGATCTTTTCTGTATTAAAACACTAGTTACACAACTGCTGCGTTAACGTGCGTCAAAAAACTTCCAAATGCATCTGGGGTTAATTGACCTTTAAAGATAATGATTGCCAAAATCACACAAAAGAAAAATGCCCTCATGCACCACCACAATAGAGGTTGCTAAGTTACTGGTGCATTTACCTGCCAGGAGGCGTGTCCTCAGGTGAGGCTGAGGCAGTAGAATAAGAAGCACATGACTCCTCACAAAGCAAGGAGGGGGCGGAGTTAGGCAAGTAGACTGCACTCCACAGCATTAGGTTCCTCACATGGCACACCGGGTGGAGCACCTGTCAGTAGACCAGACAGACAAGATATCTATGAGTTAGAGGGACAGGACTCTCCTTTGAATTTTTTAAAACAGAAACCATAACCTCAATAGACTATAGAGTGTATAAACACACCAAATGGGATATGCAATACAGTACATCTGGTCTGTTTGTATAAAAGGACAATTTTTAGGCTGCACCTTGAGTTTAATTCCTACTGTTCAAAAGTTATTAATGTGCCAGATTTAGGGCACTTAGCATGCTCAGTCTAGAATGTTGTATAAGCAGCAGTGTGAAGGAATGCCCTCAGCTCATGCTCTCTAAAGAGAACTTTTTCCTGCTTTTTAAATGCTTAATAGTTGTTTTTAGCAGATAATTATACAGTATATAAACATGAAGCAAAAAAAAACACAACATATCGTCACGATAGTACGAACACACCACAGTCCTTGCGCTGTGTAGGTGTGGCACTCATTTACATTTTTAGTGAAGCAACAATCACAGGGTGTCCAAGCTGTCATAGCTAGAAATAAGACTTAAAATGATTAACAAAAGAACCTGAGTCTTTACAGTAGTGATGGCCAAAAAAATTTATTGTTACATTTTGTGTGGCGATCCCCAAAAAATGAAGAATATTTTTTTTTATTTCTATATGTTATTGCAGATTGAGGTGTCAAAATGTTGTTGTTGCTCTACAACCCTACGGTGCAAACTATTCACAGGGGCAGCACAGCATCCTGTGTAGTAGGAGCAAATTTTGTGCAAAGTTTGCTTAGAAAATCTAAAAAATAAATAAATTTTTTAACAGGTTTCGACCTACTTTTGATCACAGGGATTATTATACCACCGATTTAAACATTAGATGCAACACAGAAACCAAAACGGCCCTAAAGCAATGCTTTTATTAGCTTCACTATAACATTTGCTGAGTGCTATTTAAAATCTTATACAGGTGTCTGGACCTAGACACCTACACGCACGCAGCAAAATCGGTATAAACCCAGAACAGACACGGTACCGTCTCCGAGTGAGGCGAGTACAGGATGTTGTGGAAGGTTCTGTTAGCTGGCTGAAGCAGAGACCAGACGGAGCAGGTGTTCTCTAGTACGCCCCTCTCCTCTCGCTCCTTCGAGCTGTTGCACAGGAATGTCCCGAACAGACACGAGTAGGTATGCTGCACCAGCTTCACCTGCGGAACACACAGTCATAGTTGGTGCTTAAAAAAAAAACATTCTAAAAACAACTTTCATTTAAACGTCATAATTTGCAATTAAGCATCATTTCGCATACATTCAGACAATTAATTCCTCATGAAAGACATGTCTGCTGCAGTGTATTATTAGACCAGTGGGTGGCATCTTTTACCAGAAAGGCCTCATTGAACTGGAAAGAGCAGGGAAACTGCCTCTGCAGCTGGTGCACGCAGTCCAGCCACTGCAGGAAGACAGGACAGCGCTCGTTCACGTCCCCCGAGTTTTCCCCGTGTCCACAGCGGTCAGCAAACTTATGACCGAAATCCAGCCACTCCGTTTCCACCAAAACCTGGAAACCCTGCAGAGATGAAAGAGTCACGGAGTTTGTGTAAAAATGGATTCCAACTCTAAAAAGTGGAAATACATTTCCAATTTTTAAATGGGCAACTCCTCATAGATGATTGATTGAGAATCAGATACTGAAATTCCTCACCTCTACCAGTGACTAACTGCCAGCAGATTAAGCCAGCTAGCTGTCAGTGTAGGAAGGACTAAGGGCATTTTCATGTCATATATTTATAGAAGCTCGGCATTTTTAGATATAGAGATGCTAAGTAATTTCTTGATCATTAAAACATAAGTAATGGATTAAATACATCATCTTTGGTGGTTTATTAAGGCACTGTACTTAAATGAAACAAAAAAATAAATAATAATAACAATATAGAGCTGGGCAAGAAAAGACATGAAAGTACGTTACATCACACCATGAATGAAAAGCATGCCAGGAATTCCTGCACGCACCTAAAGGCTCTTAAAGGCTTATCTCTTTACAAGGTCACAAGGGTTTATTTATATATGGTGTGCTGGTTGATAGATATGCTTCTTATTAATCACATGATTAAAAAGAACAAAACAGCACTAAAGAAAAAAAAGAAAAAAAAAAAAGATGAGAAGTGAGTAGGATCATGTTAGGATTTCCGTGTGTGTGTCCCCTCACCTCTATGGTTCTGTAGTAGGGATCGAGCAGCATTTTGGACAGAGCCACTATTTGTGGTGTGCGGTCCCAGCCATCAGAACAGTGCACCAGAACGGGCCTGCTGTCCCGATCCACGGCGTTCACCACTAACAGAGACGCCTTCAGCAGCAGAGACAGATGCTGCAGCCATTTAGTGCCTTCTAGGGCAGACAGCCAACTAAGAGACAGAGGGGTAGGGTCGGAAACAGAAGATAAATTACACATACTGTGGGTTGTGCAAGTATTTACCCAACTGAAGGACACATTTCCACATTCTGTAGTGTCACAACCTGGAACTGAGATTTAAGTAACAAATCTAAACCTAGCTGTTTCTCTGACCCCAGTCTGGTCACTGACTTCAGGTGGATGACATTATTTATGCAGAGAAACAGTTACACCATATTCTTTCCATTTAGATTCTTGCATAGCTCCTGCTGATGCCCTTAGTTTGGGCATTTACTCTAACCAATCCTACAACCTACAAGAAACATGTGTATTTATATTTTGATCATGCGACACTGATTTCGCACAGGGCGAGTCTGTTTAACTAATTATGTGACTCTGGTTTCATTCAACTATTTATATGACTTACACGACAGCAACTAATTTTACAGCAATACACTTGCGCAAGAACATTTGAAAATAATCTTGCGACATGTATAGACTTTCACAGCCACTTCGATTCTTCTTTGTCTTTCGGCTGTTCTCTTTCAGCCGAGGGTTCTCTTATCATCTGCCTCCATCTAACCCTGTCCTCTGCACTCTCTTTTCTCACAACAACTAACTTCATGTCCTCGCTCACTGCATTTATAAATCTCCTCTTTGGTCTTCCTCTAGACCTCCTTGCCTGGCAACCTCAGCATTCTTCTATTGATATATTCATAGTCTCTCCTCTGAACGTGTCCAAATCACCTCAACCTCGCCTCTCTATTATGGTTTTGTCTAGAAAACAAAATGTGGATACTTGTATACTTGAAAATACTTGTAGAGAACAGTGTAGAATTTTTGTTACTTCAAAAAAGTAACAACAAAGCCTCCGAGTGGCAGTGGTAAAGTGCTCGCCCTATCATCCGGGGAGCGCTGGTTCGAACCCTGGGTGATGCTGTTTTCCTCTCACAACCGGAGGCACAGAGAGAGCTGATTGGCCGAGCTCTCTCAGGGGGGAGGGATGAAAGGTACTTGCGCTCCCACATTAATCACGGCTCTACAGCCAATCAGAGGCGTCTGTGAGCTCGCGCTAGCGCTTTCCTCCGAGTGTGTTACTCCGCCCCTAACGGTGCGTGAGCGAGCAGTTCGAAAAGATGCGGTCGGCT
>JAOVVA010000031.1:7328316-7349047 GCA_028565275.1 Leiocassis micropogon
ACTACTCAATCCGTTATTCAGACTTAAAATTCCAACAGGTGTGGGGGCCCTTCCTTCGCTTTTTTCATATACATTTAGTTTGACTCCCTTTTTATTTAATCGTTTGTTTTCTTTTCCCTTTTTGTTGTTGTTGTATGCAAAACTAAAAAACTTCCAACTCCAGGTTCTTTTTTCGTTTCTCTCCTTTTTTGTTATGCCTGGCGTCTAGCCTTTCCTTATACTTGTAAAGCTGGCTTGGAGCTATGGAGGGGTGGGGTGGGTGCTATAGGGATTTATAAGGAGGTTTTAAAATTCTGTATTGAAACATTACTTGTCTACCATGTAATATCCCTGTTTTAAAATCAATAAAAATATTGTTGAAAGGAAATGTATATGACTTGGACAACCATTTCTGCGTGGTTCATTAATAACAAGCGAAGTGTTGCGGTGCAAATGCTTTGAAGCTGATCTGAATACCTGCCTTTTCACCATTGCTGTACATGAATATTCTTGTCTTATTTTATCAATAAACAAAATTTGTTTTTTTTATTAATAGGATTAATCATTTGACTGTAACTCCACAGTCTGAAATATCAAATATGATAATTCAATTATTTGTCACACGTACCTTATGGCATAGTGAAAATTTGCATTTAATTTTCCTGTTAAACAATAAAAGTAAAGAACCAAAGAATGTCATGCAACGACATAACTATACAGCAAAACTGTAGTTTCCAGTGTTTTTTTTTTATTTTTAGAAATGAGCTGGCAGAAAGGAGGACTGCCAAAATATCTGTTATTTTGGGTTACATTTCATGTCACAGACAGCGGTACTCAACCTCTTGGAGGTGAATAAGATTCAAGATCACTCTTTAACTTTAACAAGTTGAATATTACCCTTAATATTTAGCACAAGTCCGAGATTAAGTTTGTATTGAAATTTTGACCAAAAAAAAGCCGACATCTTAATCTAACCCTTACACTCTGTTTGGCACCAAAAAATTACTGAACATTGTTTTATATAATTTAAAACATACTGAACATTGTTCATCTTATCATCTTTATATTTATAGTTTATTTTATACTAGGACTTTTTTTCTAATTCTGTGAAATCTGCCTAAAAACAATCATTTTGTACAGGTACTGTCCTCCAGGCACTCCCTATGATCATTTATACAAAACTTCTATTTAGGATTTTAGAGAACCCAGCTATAAAATATAAATTAAGGTAAAATATTTTTGTGCATTTTTAATGTAATCTGTCCGGGGGTGATGGTCTAGCTGACTCGTTCACCATATTTGTAGTGTACTACAAATATTACTGAAACCTTTAATATAGACTTATGTAAAAAAAAAAAAAATTTTTTTAATTAATTTTTTTTTTTTTACAAATTCAACACTGGAGTCTCTGGGCCTTCGAACAATAAGCCAGTAAAGAACACGTCTTTCATCAACATGTTAGTCTTTTCCTATTTAAGCAGATAGTGCTAAACCACAATGACCTGTGACTTCACATCGGTGGTAACTGTTATAGGGGATGTAAGGTTGTTCGTTGTTACCCGAACCTTCTTGCAACCTACAGGCACTCTCACACAATCATTGGGAAGTGGAAAACCAATCAGCCTGCACCACGTCTCTGGACTGTGGGAGGAAAACCTGAACACCTGGAAGAAACTCGCCAAGCATGTGAAGAAAATGCAAACTTTACGCACCCTGACTGGAGCCGTGATGTCAACCCTCATCCCTGGAGGTGTGTAGCAACAACACTAAACACTAAGCTGCTGCGCTGCCTGTTAGTGTTTTTTCACATTGGAAAATTTTCCTGCATTACTTCAAATATAATTAGACTACTTGCTGGTTACCAAATACTTATAAACTACTTACTTGAATACCAAAACTTCTGTTAACATCATCACGTTTATACATCATCTGGTATAACAACACAACCACACTGTAGAGCTGCAATGCATTCTGGGAATTTAAATCTGAAAAGTCATACCACATTGATGAATTTTAACTGACACGGTGAAATAACGTTCTCCCCACCCCCCCCCCCCCCCCCCCCCCCCTTTTTTAGGGAGTTTGCTGGGAAATCTCACGCTTATCAAATACAAATTATAAATGTGAATTAATATTTCCTTTTAAACACCACTGTAGTAGGTACCTAACAATGTGACGTAACAGGAGTACAAAGCTGCTAGCTATTGAAGCTAGCAATAAATTAGCATGAAACACGTACAAACTGGTAATCCTAGTTAAAGGGGATTTTTTTAAAGGGATGACATTAGCGTTTCAGAAAGAAAGAGAGAACATGCCCCTATGTGCCAGCCCTGTTGCCACGCCCATGGGCAGAAGCTGCAACTACTGATAAACTAGTAGCGTCGTGTAAAATGTGGCTCATGTGATAAAAAAAAAAAACACCCGGTTTTGTTTGGCACTCTGTGTACGTGTATATGTGTGTATGTATACTGTATGTGTGCGCGTGCGTGCGTGTGTGCGCGCGCGTCCTTGACAGGCTTGTTGTGGTCTGCATCGCTAGCTGACGCTAAGGCACCGCTTTAAGACATTGAAACAAAGTCTCTTCGCGCGCGCACACACATACATACATACATACATACATACATACATACATACATACATACATACACACAAGATTGACACACACACACACACACTGGATACATTCTTCATTTCTGCCTACCTGTTATTTTAACCCTGCAGCTAAGCTAACAATGCTAAAAACACTGCAATGAGCGCCGGCTGTCAGACTTAGCCCAGTGTTAAAACACACATACACACGCTAGCACACACTCAGTAGTGTGTCTCTATGTGTGCGTTTAAAGCCCCTGCACTGTGTTCAGTTGGAGTGCAGTAGAGTAGCGGGTTTAGAGTCGCAGCCCGTGTATTTTTGTTGTGGTTCACATGAGGGCGGAACCCCGTCAAACAGGCCGACGCGGCCTTACATGTATACACACAGCCTGCTCGCTCACACTCACCTCAATTACGTCCTTTTCAATTACAATTCACTCTGTCCGCTCCTTTCGACTGTATATTCGAAAAACAAACCAAATCCACAGCTTGCTCTCGGGAAGGAATCTCTCTCTAAACAGCCATCGCTCAACTAACTCTCTTTTGACTGCTGCGGAGTCGGGACGTGATGTCATTACGTCAAAACGTCCTCTACGGGGTGCCGACGTAACGACGTACGCGCGCGACTTACGTTGTAAACAAACGAGCGTGGCGGCGTCTCTGATTGAGGTGGGGCGAGTAAGGGGAATGGAAAATACCAGAAAAAAGGGAAGGAGGGTGCGCGGGTGAAGAGACTGAGAGAATGAGGGATGGAGAGAGTGAAGGAGGAAAGAAGAGAGAGAAAGAAGGAGAGAAGGAGAGAGGGATTGCAGCTGGAGTGTGAATGGACAGAAGATGGCTGAAAGAGATGGAATGAAAGGAATGGAAGAGGAAAAGATAAAAATTGGGAAATAGCACAACCAATAATGTTCACAATTCACTGATTGGTGATACTCATGCAGAAGATTAGTCTTTTGTAAAAAATAAATTAATGAATAAATAATAATAATAATAATAATAATAACAATAATAATAAAATGACACATAAAGGGAAGGCGATCTGGAAAGATTAGAGGAGAAAGAGTTAAATCTATAAGAAAGATTCAAGGAGTCAGGGTTAAGACATTAGTTTACCAAGTTGCCCATGTTTGGGCCTTGAGCAAGGTCCTTAATCCTCAACTTTTCAGATACTGGGATAAATATGTAAGTCGCTCTGGATAAAGGCATCTGCCAAATGCTGTAAATGTAAATAAGTCATCTCAGGAATCATGCCAGCTGTGTGTCAGTTGATGAAACAACATAGATAGATAGATAGATAGATAGATAGATAGATAGATAGATAGATAGATAGATAGATAACACATTTCATTTCATACTTCATGTTTCCATCATACGGCTGCCATCATACCCACACACCATATCTTTACCTACATACTATAACTATATTTTATACCTCCTCTCAGTTTACATTTACATTTTGCACATCTTGTAAATCCTGTGTGATTTTATGTTTTTATATTTCTATTTTAATTCTTTTTTATTTTATTATTCATTTGTAAATTTGCATATTCCAACCTTCATTTTTATTTTATTAATATATTTTTTATTGGAAATTCTTTAGTTAAATTATATTAAATTACATAAATTGTAGTCTTTAGTTAAATTGTATTGTCTAGTGCAATTTTTTTCATTGTAGTGAGATCTTTCTATTCCATTGTATCTTTCTATTTTAGGTCACAGACAGTTGTATAAGCATTTCACTGCATATCATGCTGTGTATAATTGTGTACATGACAAATAAAATGAAAATTTGTTGGAAACAACTTTATTCTCACTACACAGTAAAGATCCTCAGCAATGAATTGCAGTTTAGCATCTACCAGAAGTGCAAATAGTAGTGTACAGTACTCTGTAAAAGTCTTAGGCACCATATTATTTGTAGTATAAATGTTGTTATACAGAGCGGCCTGAAAAATTAATACACACTTTACGTACTGTCACAGTTATCTATGTCCTTTTTTTTAAACTCGAATTGAATTATTGCAGCAATGTGCAGTATTACGTTTCCTCTACAGATGTCAGTAGTCGATCCATTGTTGATGCTATCATGTGAAAATATTGGCATTGTGCAACCTATAAGGCAGGTTAAATAAGTAGATTTATAAATTAAATGGAAGCTAAACTAAAAGAAATAAAATGTCTGAAGTCAGCCAGAAATTGTTTTAGAGTTGATAGTCTATCTGTCATGATAGTGTTTGCAAAGGTAAAATTACAGCCTAAAGTGTTCATGGGTTATATGAGCTATGAGGTTATATATACCCCCACCACCAGGGGTGCTGCTAAGGGGGTAAGTAAGGATGATTCCATGGGCCCCTGAGTTTCCAGGGAGCCCATAAAAATGCTATGCAAATTGAACCGGGCTGTTTTCATCAAGGTTGGGGTCCCAGTATTTAGCAGCGCCCCTGCCCACCACTGAGGTGTTTTAAGTGCCGAAAATATTGACACGTAGCAGCAGTGTGTGTGTGTGTGTGCAGAGACAAACAAAGGTGTGGCAGGTGTGCCGTGGAACATGAATATGGAAAGTGTGAGGTAGGAGCTAAACAAAAATGTTGCAACCGTGGAGGAGAACATATTACTGCATATGGAGGAAATGAAATCAGCAAGAGAGCATCAGAGGTTCAGAGAATTTAAACTGCACAAGGATTAACATATGCTGAAGCCAGGAAGCACGAGGCTTATGAAAGCATGAATATGGGGAGTAAGAGAGTGCTGTAAGAGAGAAAGCAAATAAGGAAGACACATTATCATGAGTAAAAAATTAGTTTGATCTTTTAATGGTGGATGTAATCAACTACTCAGCACAAATTACGATTATTGGAAATGCAGCCAAGAAATACCTCGGAATCAGGGGACTGAATTGGGAGTTGGTGAATGAAATGCTAAATGGAGGACCTACAAGCTCATAATCATAAAGTGGTGGGTTTAGACCAGGACACACCTCAAATAATGTGTGATAGAGACAAACCACAATGGGATTTGATTTTACAAGCATACACTACAGTTGGGAATGACACGAAGAAAGACACAAAATATGTTGTGATTAATAGTGGGAAAGTAGTAATAAGAATATGGACAAAAAAGCAGGAGAATATCTAGTAGTAAAAGGGTAAAATAATATGGTGTGGTGACTTCAATGTACATAGCACTCTATGAAGAAGCAGAGTCACAGATACTAATGGATTAGCTGTCAAGGACTTCATTGCTGATAAGGGTTTACTCTGTATAAATAATGGTAATGGGACTCGATACAATAGAACGCAAAACAAAGTGAGTGCAATTGATCATGCATTGGTTTCTAAAGAAATCTCTCTCTCTATTTGCACTGCTTATCTTGTGGTATGAAAAAGTTTCAAGTGGAAGAACATCACTGGAAGACGACGTGAGATCAGGAAGACCTTTAACAATCTCAACCCCTGAAAATGTCGAAACCATTCAGCATCTTGTGCATCGCTGGAGGACAAACCACAACATTGCTGACATTATCAGTGTGTCATATGAAACAGTGCAGGCAATCCTCATTTAAATTTGATTGGAACATGCGCCATGTTGCTGCCAAGTTCATCCCAAAGGAGCAGAAGGGACAATGCGTCGAAGTCTGCCAAGAACTCTGGCAGCGTGTCATGGGTGACCCGTCCTTTATTGCCAAGGATCATTACTGGTGCTTTAGCAGCCTTTTTGACATAGAAAAAGCATTTGACATGATATGAAAACAAATTTCTTTATTAAAATGAGCATGCTAGGTGTCAAGTGCAAAATGGACAACTGGGTGTTGATTTTAGAGGTTAAAGTCAGTGCAAGACATTCAAAGAAATACAGTATACAAATGATATGGTACACCACAGGGTGGTGTCTTCAGCCCTTTACTCTTTTATAGAATGATAAATTACATATTTCAGTCAGTTGGGAAAAAAATAGGAAAGTGACTGTATGCCGATAATGTAGCGCTTCGGATTAGGGGAAGAAGAAATTTCAAGTATATAATGAATAAAATGCAGTGCGCAATAGACAAACGTAATACACATAAAATTGAGATTGAGCAGTTATTTTACATTATGGTCACTAGAGGGGGTCACAATACTGTTGCATGTTTTCCAGAGAGGGCAGAGCCCTAAAAGAAAACTTTCTTTCAGGGACAAGAAATCTCGATAAGCAATGCAATGCCAGAACATAAAGTGTTGACTGACCCCCGCCCCCAAGCCCCCTTGTACCCCCAAGTACCGGTGCAATGTTTTTTAACCCACAGCACAAGTTAAAGCGCTAGGTTGTTGGTCCAGGTTCGAGCACAGCTGTCGGTGGGTTGCCACTCCATATTACCCAACCACTGCGTGCAGGGCCGTGCCCAAGCTGGGATAAATTGGGAGGGCTGCGTCAGGAAGGACATCTGGTGTGCAAGCTGGGTGAGGATTGGATGGTCCCTGTGGCGACCCCCCGACGGAAGCAGCTGAAAGAAAGTTATGAGTATATTCAGTTGAACTATTAGCATTGGAATGGGTGGGGAAAAGACTATCAACACAGTGTGTTAATTGCATCTGACAGCTTGTCAGCACTTACCAGCATGGGGTCAGGACATTCATCTAGACTGGGCATACTGTTTAAAATATTACATACACTGTTGAAAGTGCACAATAAGGGTGTGGATGTTTCTTTTCTTTGAGTTCCAGCTCTTGTAGGAGTTAAGGGAAATGAGGACGTGGATAAGTTAGCTAAACAACCATAAAAGACACAGTTCAAATTAGAAATTCCAATAAGTAGGTCTGAATTCAAGAAACTCATTAAGGACAAAATCTGGCAAGAATGTTGGGACACATGTGACACATGTAGACACATGTACAGCATTCAAAAAACATATAGATATCAGTAAAATATGGAACAGGAACCAGACAGAGGAAATGATCTTAACCTCTAGTGAGTTAATCAAACTTAGCATTTGACTGAAAAGACTTTGATATGGTCCTCCATCCATCAATCTAGAAACCTCTGCAATCCAACCAGGAACAGTGGAGGCCAGTGGTGACCATTGTATTAATTCCCATTCTTACAACCATGGTAGAACCTCCAGTCAACACTCACATGGTATAAGCAATTTGCAAACGCCAATTAGCCTAATCTGCTTGTCTTTAAACTGTGAAAGGAAACCCACCAAGCACGGGGAGAACATGCAAACTCTATGAAAACAGGCTCGAGGCAGGAATCGAACCACTACACCACCACTCGTTAAGAAAAAAAAAAGAAACTTTTAGAATATAAGCACAACTTTTAAGCATCAGACAGCTAACCTCCCTGAGTAGCACTACAAAGTGTATGTGTGTGTGTGTGATTGTTTAAGTGCTGTATAGAAGCCAACGGTGTGACTGGAACTGAGTAAATATTAGTTTTTCCTGATAACAGGAAACAAAGCACCGTGAATAGCTAGCTTGATAGAAACATAATACAGCACTTGATTGTGAGAGCTGAGACTATAGACAGCTCTATAGTGTACTTGGTCCAATAGCCTATAAAGTGCCACTGCTTTGTGTGCTGTAGTAAGGTACGTGAACAACGAGGGACTGACAGTAAAATTGGGTCAAAAGTCATCAGTTGATTTGGAATATCTGACTTGTGATTGAGTCCAAGTTTACATCCTAAATCTCAAGGCAAATGAACAGATACATGTAAATATGGGAGTAAAATTTACTGTCACTTGTTAGGCAAATGTAGCTTGCCATTTTATCAGGTACTGTACCTGTTTACCATATAAGTGCATTTTGTAATATAAGTAACCATCCACCCTCTCTAGCTTGAAAAGAGACCAACACAGAACAGATATTATCCAGTTGGTGACCTTTTCAAGACGTTTCTCACTTGAGTTTGAAACAGAACATACAAAAAGACTCTCATTGACTCACTATTCTGTGCAGGGTCACGGGAGGCTATCCCAGGCCTGATAAACCCTGGATGGGGTGCCAATCCATCACAGGGCATACAAGCATGCACACGCTACGGGCGGTTTGGAGTTACCCGTAGGAAACACACCATGCACAGGGAGAACATGCAACAGACTCGAAGTGGGAATTGAACCCTAGATCGTGGAGGTGTGAAGCCACAATGCTAACCACTTTGCCACAAAACAGATCGGCTACAGTCAAAAATCATTTAACGAACCAACCAACCATGTTGTGTAATGCAGCATGGCTTTAAGCAAAGTTACTACTCAAAAGTTTCGTTTATTATATTTCATCAATTCAATTCAATTCAGTTCAATTTTGTTTGTATAGCATTTTTTTGTGGATAACATGCGTGAGAAATTGTGTAAAAAATCAAAATGATCAGATTGTCCCTGATGAGCAAACTGAGGACGACAGTGGCAAGGACAAACTTCCTGAGATGACAATAGGAAGAAACCTTAAGGGGAACCAGACTCGACAGGGGGATATCAGGTAGCAGGGATTGTTTTGCAGTCATACTGTGTGTTAGGAGGCTGGAGGTTCAGTTTAACAGGAGATGTGTTTAAGATAATATGGAGTCCCGTTTGTTATTGGAGGCTCGGGTACAAACCCGTAGGAAATACAAGTCCTGAACTATTGAGCGACTGCGGTATGGAATTACTAAATTATTGAATTAACAGTACGTCCCAAAGTGTTTTATTCCTCTTACACCTTACAGTGATAATTTTTTTAAATAAAATCATTTAGAGTGGCATTTATACTAAACTTTTTGTAATTTCTTTACTAGCCTCTCTATTTTCTCTCTATAAATTTAATAAGACAAAAAAAGTTGTGTTTTTCTATGGGGTGGGGGGATGTTCCATGGCCACGACTTACTTAAGGCGTGAGAACAAGATACTATGCTGTGGACATGACTTACTAAGCCATGGAAAAAAACGAATTGTATAATGCGTGCCTACAAGATACAATTTCGTGGCTACAACTTAATAAAGTGTGAAAACGAGATAGTTTAATGCGTCCCGAATAACCTCATAGCATTTAGCCTCTTGTAAACTACAGACCAATTTAAACTGGTTTCGCTTATAACTGTTAGTTTAGATGGTTGATTATATTTATTTACTCACTGACACACAGCATTATTCCAAAACAACAATCATCCTGTCACATCTGGGACATGAATGATCTCATTACAATAAGTCATGGCCACAACATAGTATTTCATGCTCATGCCTTAGTAACCCGTGGCCACAACATAGTATCTTGTTCTCACAGTTTAGTAAGTCATGGCCACGATGTAGTATCCCATCCCAACACGTTAGCAGGTCATGGCCACAACATAGTTATCTCATGCTCATGCCTTGGTAACCCGTGGCCGCAACATAGTATCTCATCCCCACGCCTTAGTAAGTCATGGCCATGACATAGTATCTTATCCCCACGCCTTAGTAAGTCATGGCCATGACATAGTATCTCATCCCCACGCCTTAGTAAGTCATGGCCATGACATAGTATCTCATCCCCACGCCTTAGTAAGTCATGGCCACCGCATCATATCTCTCACACCTTAGGAAGTACTTCGTTCTCATACCTTAGTTTGTTATGGCCACAACATAGTATCTCATTCTCATGCCTTAGCAAGTCGAGACCACAGAATATTTTTCCCCACAAATGTCTTAATGTCACATGTCTTAATCCTTAATTACTAGATTATGTGTAGAGTTCACCATGTGACTCTGTTGTTACTATAGAAACCACGACTTTGATTCATAATAAATATCCAAACCGGTGATTTCTACTGAAGTACTGTCAGAGCCGCTGTTAGTGAAGTTAATTAACCCTTTCTGACCAATCAGAATAGGGAATTCAACAGCGCCGCGTATGAAGAAACAAGAATTTGCTAATCGTTTCGTTCCCGTAAATTAACCCTCCCACCTAGGAGGAGACGTGTGTTCATTGGGCCGTGTTTGTGATTGACAGGTGCGGGAGCCAATCGTCATCCAGGGAGGCGTCAGTGGAATTTCAAACCTAAGGAAAACGGAAAGTAGGGAGGAAAAAAAAAAAAACTTTCCGAGGTGTACCGGTAACAATGTGTCAGTCAGTGTGTAGCCTCGGTCCGTGAGAGGCAGCTGCAGGCCGGGATGTGGGTGAGAGTCTCCACTGCGCTCTGTCTTAGGATTTAAGGGTAATTTCGACATGTTTGGTGCGGCGGTAGTTTTTTTGTTTTAACGCGAATACTACGTTACCCAGGAGGAAGGCTGCTCTTGAAGATTTATTTGGCTAGCCAGTAAACAAACAAACAAACAAACAAACAAACCGAGACCTGCCTGTTTTGCTTGACGCGTTTTCCTTTAAACACACACGAGAGAGAGAGACATGGCAGGTGTGACACTACAGGTAAGGTTTTGGGTGTGTACATGTGTGTGTGTGTGTGTGTGGGAAACATAAATGTTAACTTCTTAGCATTTAAGGTTAACTATTACCAGGTTAGCTGGCTAGGCAGGGCTAACTCACCTGGCCTGGGGTGAAGCCATCAAACACACTGGAAATCATTCAAATTACATACAATGAATGTTTACATGATTTAAAGTCATCTAAAACAGTATAATAATAATAATAATTAATATTGTTATTGGATAAGTATTGTTTAACTTATTAAAAATACTCTTCAGTGTAGAACTAATTTTGTTTTTTAAATGCAAAACCAACCCAACAATACCTGTGATATAACTGAGTGCAATTTATGCTGTCTGCTTTCTCTGATTTTAACTGTGTAATGTTTGTAATGAGTTATCTCTTGAAGCTATCCAGGTGAGCAGGTTTTGTAACATCACTTGTTGTTGCAGATGTTTTTTTTCTTTGTCCCAGGACTCACAGGACAAACCTGGACCGAATGTATTAGGCTGTTTATTATATAGATATAAAATAAGCGAATACAGGATGGGATGAACGCAAAGTCCTTCTCGGAAAATCGTATCTTAAGAACTATGCCGAATAGAAACGTGAAGGTTGTGGTTTAATAGGTATCTTTAAATTAAATTATAGGCTTATCTCGAATAGGGTTTGTGTATTACTGTATATTTCGGCTCATCCTGTACATTATAGGGTTAGGGTTAGCTAGGGTTTGTAGTAAAAAAGTAAAAAGCTTTGTGAGTTAATGAATCACATTTTCCGGTGATTCTGGAATACCGTAACCATGTAGAACCATTTTTTTCTAAAAAAAAAAGAAAAGGAAAAAAAAAAACTGTCCAGATCTGTCTTTCTACATTTGCCCTCTCTGGACTGGGGTATTTATGTGCTACTAGTCATCAGTACGGAGATACGAGTTTCAAGTTAAGCAGGTTGAACCAGCTCTGGCTTCCTCTTGTGCAGATTGTTTTTACTTCCTAACACTTGTCACTGACTTTCTGCTCCATCTAATTTTTATTTTCAATCAAACTGTGTTTAAAAACATTAAAGCAATGGTTTGCCAGTTAAAAACAGTATTTTAGGCTGTATTCAGTCTTCCTACTGCCATTTTCTGTGATTGCAGGAGTGGGAGAAATGTTAAATCATGATTTGTTTTTCAGGACATACACCGTATCGACGGACACCATGATATGTGGTACACCTTAAATACTAGAGTTGCGCGATTAAATTGATTATTTTAGTCTTTCACTGATCGATTCATTTTATTTAATCAATTAGTAATTTTGGAATCAAACTTGGAATCAAATCACATGTTTAAAATTATTTAGGTAAACTTTCAAATGGTAAACATACACTGTGATTCAGTTTTTTGACAGAAAATAGAATGCAAGAGAATCACTTCTGTGGAAAAGGACCTAAAAAAGATTGCCAACTTCTAGTGTTGCATAAAAAAAATCGCTATCATAATATGCACCAGTGCAATTATCTAATCTCAAAAGGCTGCAATTTATTACAGGTAATTTTCACATAATCAGGAACTTGTGTCAAGTTTATCAATAATTTAAGTATTTGTTACTTTCCATATTTTATGCTTTACACTCATTTTTAAAATTGATACAGATCCTTTTCCTCCCTCACATTCTACACACACAGCTCCACAAAGACAAAGCAAAAACAGGTGGTTTTAAGTGTTTTATTGGAAAAATAAAAACAAAACAAAAAAAATCATAGAAATATTGCTAATATAAGTCTTCAGACCCCTAATTAGTACTTGTCTACTTGTGAATGCTACAAGCTTGGTACACTTCTCTTTTGTAAGTTTCTTCCATTCTTTCTGGCAGAATCGTTCAAGCTCAACCATTTCATTGGTGCACAGACATTTTCAGGTCTCTCCAGAGATGCTCTATTGGATTCAGGTCTGGAGTCTGGCTCGGTCACTCCAGGACTTTCACAGAGTGGTTCTGAAGCCACTCCTGCGTTTTCTTGGCGTTATGCTTCAGGTTGTTGTTGGGTTGAAAGGTAAAAACAGTCATCCAAGCCTGAGATCCTGAGCACTCTGGAGAAGGTTATTACTACTCCCTTCTGTTAGGCTCTCCTGTCTCCACAAGGGAACTCATGATCTCATTTATAGTGACCCTTGGAATCTTGGTTACCTCTTCGACCAAGGCCTTTCATCCCTGATTACTGTAGTTATGTGTGGCCAAATCTCTTCCATTTGAAAATGACGTAGGCTCCTGTGCTCTCGGGTGCTTTCATTTTTATTTACATTTCCATTTACATTTAAGCTTTTGGCAGGTGCTCTTATTTGTAGTGACTTACAAAAGTGCTTTGAACTTCATTGCAGGCAGGGGTAGCTCGATGGTACCAGATCAAACTCACCACCACCAAGTTGCCACTGTTGGGCCCTCAACCCTCAACTGCTCAGATGTATAATGAGATAAAAATCTAAAAAGTCGTTCTGGATAAGGGCGTCTGCCAAATGTAACTACTTGAGAAAGTTTCTTGTATCCTTCCTCAATCTGTCTTGACACAATCCTGTCTCGGAGGTCTACAAATAATTCTCTTGACCTCATGGTTTTGTTTTCATTCTGACATACACCATTTACAGTGTATAATTATGTTCAATTAACTTAATTAGACACAGGTTGACCACAGTCAACTTGTAGAAGCTTCTCAAGAATGATTGATGGAGAAGGATGCACCAGAGCTCAATTGCAAGTGTCATAACAAAGGTTTTTTTTTTTATATAAAACTGCTTTTTTTTTCTTTCTTTAAATTTTTTTTTTTATTATTAAATAAAACAGTCACCTGTTTTTACTTGACTGTGTGAATGATATGGAAAAATCTGAATCCGTTTTAAGATGAACGTGAAACAAAATGTGGAAAACTTGAAAGGGCCTGAAAACTTTCCATCAGCACTGTGCATAACTGTAACTACAACAAGCACTAATTGAGGCACATGGGGACAGGAATCACTCTTCCCCATGCTCATGCTGTGAACGTTTTCAGTAAAGGAGCAGCAGCAGAAAATACAAGTAATGACTGAAGTTTTTTCACAAAATCAACAGTTAAAGTTATTACTCCATGGCTAATGTAGTTCCTTAAACAAAGAAAAAGTGTTGCAATGATTGAGGAGGGGAAAAAAATCTTATGGAGGTTATGGACTGCATGAGAAGGAAAAAGACCCTTTTCCAAAGACTGAATTTCAATGCCTTAGGGCTAGTTTCAGGTCATTTGTATGGTTTCTGAGATGTGGTTAGGCTGGAGTTTGCTGAAACTTCACAACCATGGTAAATTATTTATTTATTTTTTATTTTTTGGTTAGTAGTTAATTGGTTTCTGTGATCAATTTATCTGGTTCCCCTCCACCTTCTCTTTTAAAGCTTATATCATGGTTATTTGAGAAACCTCAAGTCCTCTTACTTTAAGAGTTTGAGTTGAAAAAAGTGAAAAATAAAATGCAAAATTCTTTTAAAAAATGCTAAATGTCATTAAAGAAATTCTCTTCCCTAATTTGGTCTGGTCCGTTCCCGCCCACTCTCTTCTATCATGCTACTTCTACCAACCAGGGAGGGTGAGGACTAACAGCTGCTTCCTCTGATACGCAGTTTTGCATCTTTTCAAAGTGCTATCTGCCCTGTTCATGTGTGATTGACAGGGGAGAGAGAGTGGCGCCATCACTCCCACCCTAAGATCATGGGTGGATCATTTTTCTCTAGGGCAAAGATGGCTTTATGGTTTTACATTTGTTATACCCTGGAGCTAGGTTGGATTCTTTTTTATTGTGCACCTCAGGAATCTTTTTTTTTTTTTTATTAAATCCAAACTATAACCTTGGTATAATAATTCTTCTTTTTCACACATAATGGGTATACATATCAGTTGTACTTTTGTAACATAATAATGTGACGATTAAGTTACTATAGATGATGAACAATTCGTCTGGTGAACCGTGGCAGTGTAATATCAGTCAGAGTCAGTGATTTTGCTATCTGATACATTTCTGTAGGGTCGCTGCTTGCGGGGTTTGCCTGATGGCGACCTGCTCGACCCGGTATTCCAGCAGCGGCTAGAAGATGCCCGTGCTCTGCTCAGGCAAGAGATCCAGCGAGAGCTCAAGATCAAGGAGGCAGCGGAGCGACTGCGGCGTGCTGTCACCAACAAGAAGAATGTCGCTGATGTAGAGGGGCAGTTACGCGCCTCCACTCGCAAACTGGAGCAACTTCACTGGGAGCTTCAGGAGCTGAATGCAAGGGCCATGGCTACAGAGAGAGAAACCACCACAGGTGAGACGTTGGGTATATAATGCTATAAATCCTAGTGGCGAGTGCTGCAGATAACCATCAGCTCAATCTTAGACTTTTTATTTTGGTTTTTATAATAAATTTGTCTCTTCTTGAGAAAACTGGATAAATATTGGACATAGTGTGTGATATGAGACAGTATGTCATGATCGGGCTCACCTTCTTGAACCTTCATACCTTTCAGAAGGAAGCAATTATTATTTGAGCTTCCACTTATTTCTACTAATTTTGTCCTTGTAGTTGTGATTTAAATGAGTTCTCAATAGCTTTCCCAGGGAATAACAAAAGCAACACTCCTTTATTGCTTTCATACTTCAGCATTTTATGAACCTAATCAGATTGTTATTTTTGCTTAAGACTTATTTAAAATAGATTGTCTTGTCTCCCCTCCCCCCCCCCCCCCATCCTAGACGCTGCCATTTCTCCAGACCCATGCCACTGGGAGGACGTCACGTCTCCGCTGGGCAGTCGCATCCGCACCCTGAGGAAGCAGCTCAACATGGAGCTGAAGGTGAAGCAAGGAGCCGAGAACATCATCCAGATGTACGCCAGCAGTTCAGTCAAGGTGAGGAGCTCCTGCAGCACCTTGTCCAATTAGCACTTGGCACACAAATCAGTGCCCTGACAGAAAGCACATGTCCATTCTTATCTTTCAGGTTATTACTCATGTTATTGTTTTCCCATGTGATCAACAGACGTATCTGCTGCCTTTATTTTGTGTGACCTTGACTTGACTTTTAAGCATGTTTCAGTCGGCCTGAAAGTTTCTTCTTGCTGTAAGCTCATATTAGAAGTCTGTTGCCAGAAACGTGAAAATGTAAAACGTTTTGAAATGTGAATCAAAGAAATGCCTTGAATGTGGGAAAAGGGGCAAATCTTTATAAACACTTGGATGTGGTAGAAATATAAAGAGTGATTTAAAGAGATTTTTCTTTGAGAGCCCCAGTGAGGGTTTCTCTGTTGCCATGGTAACAGAATGTCCAAAACTTTATTCTGTTCTCTTTGAATGGGATGGTAAACTGTAGCAGCTTTTTGTGCTGTACAATATTTTTATGTACAAAGTAGTTCATAAGTGAAGGCCAGCTTTATTTTCTACCTAAAATATTTACATACAGTAGGTACGGAAAGTATTCAGTCTGAATAATTAGGCCCACGTGATATTTCTGTTTTTCTTTTTTAATAAATCTGCAAAAATGTCAACAATTCTGTGTTTTTCTGTCAATATGGGATGCTGTGTATACATTAATAAGGAAAAAAAAGAACTTAAATGATTTTAGCAAATGGCTGCAATATATTATTATTATTATATGTATAATATATTTAAAAAAAAAGTTTTACTAACGTTTTTTGAAATGCCCTTAAAAATTGGGTGCAGATTTGCTGTAATATCTGTTCATTCATCATAACCGTCTGGACCAGTATTAAAAGTTTTTGGCCTCATACGTGAAACTCTCCTCCCCCCCCCTATTTTCCTAAAGGTTTTCACCACACCCCTTCTCTCCCCTTTTTTGGCCGGGTGGACTTATGACCTCTAGTAGAAAAGACCTTGTGCTTTCTCAGTCCGCACATTCCTAACTTCCTTTCTCCTGCTGTTGCTACTGCTGCCTTCGTAGTACTAAATATCCTGGCAGGTTCTGATTTATGCTTCTACTACCATACCGAGGCATGCAGTACTGAGTTCAGACCCCCCTCTCTCTCTCTCTCTCTCTCTCACACACACACACACACACACACACACACACACACACACACACTTACCTTTAACACGTACCTCCTGTCCTGGGCCTGGCGACAGCATCGGGCCATGTGACTCTGAACCAACCAATACTGTAGCTCTTTTGTGCGGGCTAGCCAAGCTGGAGAGAACAGCAGCAGCACCAGCACACAGTAATATACCTCTAGTGAAGAGAGAGAGAGAGACCGAGAGCTCTATAGAACAGGCAGTTTGAATGAATCCGAAGGAGCAAGGGAGTGCAAGAAAGAATGATGGAGAGAGAGGCAGGATGCAAGGACACTAAACAATAATAAGAAGGTGAGAAATGGCTTTTCAGCCAGTGATGTCGGATAAGATGAGAACTCTGCACCTTGGCTCCAAGCACAAGCAGTCCAGCAGCGTGACCGGGTACGACTAGGGGTGAGAGGAGGATATCAGCAGCAGGAGAAAAACCTCTGATGGGGAGAGCGAAGGAAAAGGGAGATGACATTAAGCAGTCTAAAAGTCCACCAAAGATGACTGATGAGCTGTTAAACTGCCTAGAAAAGGGGAGAGCGCTATGGACGGTAGTGTTCCTTTGGATTTTTTGTGCAGTGTTTATATGCCTGTTGGTTTGGACTTGCTTTTTTATGTTCTGCATGTTAAAAAAAGAAATAAATCCAGAGACAGTAAAATGGCAAGACATTAAACAAAAAAAAAAAATCTAAAACAAACTAAAAAATTTCATTCTTGGCTTTATTCTGACCTCCAGACAGCTGTTTTATCTCTGGCTTGAAATACAATTGCAATCTTTCATTCCATTCAGTCTAGAAATGCATGTGAGATTGCTGAAAAGGCACTGAAGGACATGCATCTCATATTTCATATTGGAGCTTTATTTGCACAAGGTTTTGAATTTCAGAAAATGAAGGCACTGTCCTGTGACTACAGCTGATTGTTGCTTCACTGTTTGATCATTGTTTACACTGGCTTTACTTAAAGCTGCATTCTGTAATAGTTCAAACACTGCCCTCTATATGCAATACATCAAAACAGTGCATGTCATCTGAGCTGTGCTGATTTGCATTATTTGTTCACTTTGAATTTCTTTTGTTGTTTGTTTTTTTTCCCGCAAACTGCATTTTTTTTTTTTATACTTTCTAATTTTAGTTAATTTCATAGATATGCCTTGTGTTAATTATCATGGCTAATAAAACTTTGCAGGCAGTACAGCATGTGTTTGGGTTTGCTTGCCCCTTAACTGGCTGTAATGAATATAATCACTGAAAATTATGGGAAGCTATAAAAGACCAGTGCAACCAGTGCAACTGATCTGTTTGTCATCATATTACTTGAGGAAGGTCATTCTCTGCTTTCTGTGCTCACGTTGTTTTCTCTCTTCCGTGTACACTTTTTCTTCCTCTCTGTCATCTTTCTCATCCCCTGCTTATTGATTGATCTCCATCCATGTCCGATGCTTTCTCTCACTTCCCCCGTCTTTATCTTCCCTCCACTTATCTGCCAATCTCCCTCTCCAGGACCGAAAGATGCTGTCCACAGCCCAGCAGATGCTGCAGGATAGTAGGACCAAAATCGAGCTGCTGCGCATGCAGATTGTTAAAGTGACTCAGGCCAGAGAGGGAGAGCGCGAGGCCTCAGAAACAGACGGTGAGCACAGACAATCAAGGACTCTCCATCAGTTCTACATTACGATGTTCGCTACCATAGTAAGTCCCCCAAAAATCTAGCGAGGGTAAAAGCTGCAAAAGTGATCAAACAAATCTTGCACAATAGGATTTTTTTTTTTTTTTTTTTTACTATTTTACATTCCTTGAAATCCACTAGCAGCCTGTTTAGTGTAGAAATGTATGTTTAAATGCAGAATATGCGCTCAAGGTCTTTTATGTGATATCTTAAAATAGATCTAAACAGATGCAGCATTAAGCCCCAGGAGCATACTGCTGACAGACATATGTCTGTCATTTTCCGTCTGCTTCTTTTATTCCGCAATTATGAATCTGAGATGGGAGTTAAAGAGCTTGACATGTCAAAATTTGTTCTTGAATAGGCAGGGTAATGCAGGTCAACCCAAAGACAGTTTTTAAAATTTTTTTTATTGCATGCACAATTTTGAAACCAAAGACAAACATTTCATAACATAAGAAAATTACAGAACATAGTAATTTTCCTTAATCACAGGTCTATCTTGAAAGGACCTTCATTGTATTATCCGATATGGAGAACACGTGTGCTCACGAAGTCTGTTCTAGAATTCAGATGACTTTTTTTTTTCTTCTTTTTTTTTTATCATCTCATACAGTGCAACAAGCAATAATGTAAAACACTGCTGAAATTACAAAGAGTAAAAAAAAAAGTTTTTTGCACTCTTAGGTCGGCCTTCTGAGACCATCACCCCACTGGAGCTGCGGATGGAGGAGCTGAGGCACCATCTGAGGATCGAGGCTGCAGTGGCTGAAGGGGCCAAGAACGTAGTGAGGCAGCTTGGAGGCCGCCGAGTTCAAGACCGCCGCGCCCTCGCTGAGGTGTGAGCTTTGGGATCATTTAGATCTTTTAATTGTGTTTTGTTGAGCAGTGTTAAAATTGTATGTATAGGAACTTTACATGGCATGAAGTTCGGAGTACTGTGATTGATCTGTTACTCCTTACCAAACCTTATTAGTCGTATAAGGCACACATTACATTGCCTTAGCAATCCATGGCTTTTTAGATTTTGCAGACTTATAGAATGTTAAAAAAGGCAAATTGGATAATTCATGAACACTTTCATGTTATTAAATGACTGCTAATCATACTTGTTCTGTAGTTGATCCGGTCTCATGTGAAACATTTTAAAAGATACTTTTAAATGTTTTATAATAATTTTCACAGTAATTCCATGTTCCAGTTTCTGGGAAGGATTATGATGGGCTATTTTTCTGCACATTCTTTTGCATTTCAGTACTGAATTTGAATGTTTTGAAATATGTCTTCAGGCTCAGGCTCGTCTGCAGGAGTCCTCTCAAAAGCTGGATCTTCTGCGCCTGTCACTGGAGCAGAGGCTTATTGAGCTTCCTGCAGACCACCCCAAACTGGCTGACATTAAAGAGGAGCTGACTGTGGGAAGCTCGCCCTACATGGGCCTGCAGAGGGACCGCCAGCGTACTTCACCATCTGCCTCCTCATCCAGCTTCTTCAAACCTGCCAGTCTTACAGGTTTCTTTTTTTATTTTCTCACGAAGTTCTTCGTCGTGATTACCCCTCACTATAAGAATGCAGCTTCACATAATTCACAGAAGCTCTTGCATAATTCATCCCTACATTGTCTCCATAGTTAAAGATATTGCAGTATCACGTAGATAGTTGGTGAGATGATCACATCTTTACAAAGGGAGGTCTGAGGATGCACTACTTCAATTATTGTTTGAATTTTAATATGAGAAACCTGAAGAAATATCAAACTATTGATTCCAGATGTTATTATGTTTGTGATTTTGTGTGTGGCTGCATTCGCTGAACATGGTTTATGTGCTTTTGTGTAGGTCGGCTGGAAGTCAGATTAATGGGCTGTCAAGATCTGTTGGAATCTGTGCCAGGCCGCTGTCGCGCAGCCTGTGCCTCAACCTCCCCCAGCAGCCCCTCGGAAGCCAAGTCTCTGAGAATGAGGACCGGCCTGTCCACACGCAGCACCAACGGCAAGATGGCTAAAACCGACGAAATGTCCAGTAGGTCCTATTGTCCTGATTAAAACCACATCAAAGCAGAAACTGATCAATTTGAGACAAAACATTTAAATTGTG
>JAOVVA010000031.1:7357957-7368100 GCA_028565275.1 Leiocassis micropogon
AGGAGCGGCTAGCGCTTTCCTCCGAGTGTGTTACTCCGCCCCTAATGGTGCGTGAGCGAGCAGTTCGAAAAGATGCCACGTGGTTCGGAGGAAACGCGGGATAGTCTTCGCCCTCCCGACTGAGTGGTAGAGGGAGCCTTAATGTGGGAGCCACCTAGTGACGGGGAGGAATTGGCTACGACTAATATTGGGGAGAAAATTGGAAATAAATAAATAAATAAATAATTAAATTAAATTAGTGAAATCTTCTTTGTCACAGCTGCTGCAGAAAAATCCAGAGAAGCGACTCGGTGCCGGCGAGCAGGACGCTAACGAGGTGAAAAGGCACAGATTCTTTCAGGTGACTTTCCCGGACACTCGTGATACACCTTCCCTAAACATGATTGATAATGTATTTACACTCAGTTGTTTTGTAACCGCGCAGGGAGTTGACTGGGAGGCCTTGCTAGCCAAGCGAGTGAAACCTCCGTTCATGCCGAGCATCAAAGCCCCGGGTGACGTGAGCAACTTTGATGAGGAGTTCACCCGCCTAAAGCCCGTGCTCACTCCTCCGCACACGCCCTTCCTCCTCACAGCCGAGCAGCAGGAGATCTTCGCGGATTTCGACTTCTCCTCGCTTCACTGATTGCCTGAGACTCAATGGACGAGCGGAACGTGACACACCGAGGCTCTGTCCTAATCCTGCCCGAGCTCTGTGTTTTTTTTCCTTTTTTCTCTCTATCTATGCAGTTGAACCAAGTGAAGCTGATTCACTGTCACAAAGCCCTGTGCTTTTTTTTTTTCTCTCTGCTACTGGCTACACTGGTTTGGGCTTGAGCTACATCTGAGTTTCTTCTGATGAAGGAAAGTAGCAGCTGCAGTGTCGCTGTAACTCGCTGCTGTTCTGCCTCCGAAATGAAAGAGAACCTGTCATCACTGTCAGCTAAGCTTTTTCCCATACTGCAATGCCTTGCGACTGATTGCCTTTGTGTGTGAGTGTTTGCGCTTGTGTGTCTGCTGTTATAGTAGAAAAACCATGCTGTATGAGATTTTTACTTTTTATTTATCCCCCCCACTGTTTGACTTTTCACCTCCCACAAAGCACCGGTGTCCCTACTGGTTTTGATTCCAGCCGATTCAGATCCACGCCTCACTGCACCTGTTTATTCAGTGCATCGTTGGGTGTGGATCCTTCTTGGTTGGTTTGAAAACCTGAGCAATGGAGCTCTAGAGGCTTGTGCTGTCTGCATACAACTGCAGCTTTGTTCAAAGAAGCCACCAGTCATTGCTTGTTACGTTTATCCTTTCTCTCACTCATTATAGTTTCTGCAGAGCTCTGATGCACTCAAGCTGAGTAGAAAAATGAGGTGTTGGTTATGTATGGATGAAAGGATTTATTATTTTTAAAGATTTGCCCCTGAATGAAGCGTTGTACGTATAAGCACCAGAGGTCATGAATGACCAAATGCTTGGGGAAAAAAAAAAAAAAAAGGACTCTAACCTCATTTCCTAGCTATTGCGTCTGTAGTGTAGACAGCACATGTTTCTCTACTTATTACTTGTAATTGGAGGGACAGTGACCTAGCAGGTAGCATTTACAGAGCTCCAGTGCCGCTGCAGGTGGGTTGATCAGCTGTGCTATATTTAATGGAAGTCTAAGGGCAGTTGTTGAATCCTAAACATCTGTAGAACACTAATGAAAAAAAAAAATCTGAGGATTAATTATATTGATTTATATCTTCTCATTTACAAATTCACTTGACTGAACACTTTCTACTTTTCTTATACATATTTATTAACAAAATTTAACAACTTCTCTAAACTTCACATACACAGGACATCACATCTCTTGTCCGCTGAAGTCGTTCAGTTAATCCAGTTGTAAACGCAACTGCTTAGTTGAATGAGTCCTGAATTTTAAAGGTGCAATAAGTTGTTTTGCTAACTGATGTTAATTAACTTGATCAATGAAATCCAAAGTAACCTACATACTTTTCCAGAACACACTTTAAATAGTCACGTGACTGTTGTAACACAATGATATTTACAGTATTTAACATTCAATTTAACAAAATTTATATATTGTACCTTTAGGCTAATGAAATTTAAATGTTTCAATCCATTGGCTCAGCATGGTGTGTATGGCTCATTTATAGTCTCTCTGTTTATTTTAAGCATCTAATGTGTTTGTGGCCTCCCAGCTCCCTATCGAGCCCTGTATCATGCTCTACACATCTTGTAAGTGGATTTGTCTAGATTTGTTACTTTTTTTTGCTGGTAATTGCTATGATGCAGAGTTCTGAAGTAATAGTTTACTACTGAACAGTGATACTGTGAGCAGAAACACTAAAGTATTTAAATGGGACTTTCCCTATATACATGCCAAATGAAGGAAAAAAAAAATATATGTGTGTATATCCAAACTTAAAGGAAGGGGATGAATGTATTTTCACAAATAAAATACACTGTCTAGATTTGTTCAGTTTATTGAATACTGCCACTGCGACTCGGTACATCATTGCATGTCACAAAAAACCTTGCATAAGCAACTTTTAATCAAAGCCATGATAATACAAGTCTATTGGAATTCAGCACGAATACCGAAACAAACAGTCAAGTGCAAATTTGTTGGAAGTGACTTTAAAAGGAGAATGAAATTATTATGAAAGTTATTGCTTGTTCCTTTTAAGCTTTTAAAATAGCTCTCTATTGCACAGAAGACATTCTAATGGTTTGATCTGTAAAGGAGCGACAGTACTGAATGTATTGCAACGGTTCAAAAAACATAGTAACAAAACAGGTTAAAAACTGAAAACTCATATACATGCTCTCTTTTAAAATTGCTTATTCATAGGTAGTATGAAAAAAACAGGCTGTATTTATACAAAAATAATTAACAGGTTTGTTTTGTAGTATTTTTATATACAGACCCTGTGTGATTGCTAGTCGGATTTTTATCAAGTTTTGTGGTATTGTTAAACATTCTTACAGCCAACATTAAAAACCATATTTGATTGTCAGTTTCTTAAATTCGGAACAACAGAAATTGCAACATGTATATAAAAACAAACCAATGACACAAAAATTTCCCAAAAAAAAAGATCTTAAAGTAACGTTGTCTTATAGGCTCTGAGGTTTGCACAAGTTCACCCAGAGCAATGCAGGAATGAGTTGAAGGAGTCTTGGTATTCCTGATGATTTAAAGAGCTCTTATGAGTTATTAAAGAACTGACAAGATTTTAACTGAACCCTAAAAGTCTGTGATTTTGATGGTACAATTATATCTAGTTTTTAAATGTATTTTATTTCCAGCTGTGATTAACAGAAAAGAATTGTTCCCTCACTACCTTGACTAAGCCGATCTGACAGCTTATAACTGGAAATCCATGTCGGAAATGTTGTAGCTTTACTGTTATGAAAACGCTGACCTGCAGACTTTGTCCAAATATGCTAAATAGACGTCTACTCACAGAAGAAAAATTCACCATATCAACACGTTTACATAGTGCATCTGATATACAGGGTAAACTGTTGTTACTATAGAAACGAGCTAGAACAAGTGCATGAAGTGGTGTGAACAGGAATCCACACTGTCTCGTCTGACCAATCAGAATCAAGAGATGCTTTCTGCACCTTTTCTATTAAACTATATTTATGATCAAGCGAAATTTGTGCCTTAAAACAACATTCAACACACCTGCCTGATAAAACTATTCAAACCTGCATCGAAAACCTGATAGAAAATATGCAGTGTGTGTGTGAACCACTTTGTTCATTTTAATAAGTGCTTTATGCAATAAGTGCTTTTTCCACTAAAACATTTATATTAATATAGGGGCTATAAATTATATAAATTATATATATATATATTTTTAGTATGCTTTAATTAAACTTTCCACACTGAAGAGTCTAAAAATTATAGATTAGCACTTTTCCAACCCTGCTCCTGCAGGACTTCCTGCCTTACGTTTTTTTCACCTAATTATTTAAATCAGCTAATTAACATCCTATAGATATGAACTGTGCAGAACAGGGAGTCGTCCAGGACTAGGATTAAGGAACACTGCTACGGAGAAAACTGATGCTGCTGTAACAATTCCACACCAGTCACTTACCCTGTCTCTATCATCATGTTAAGCGATGTTTGTGCTCCTTAGCTTTATTAACCAGATGTTTCTTTGTGCCATAGTAAAACACGACACGAGGTAATCTTGTAAAGATTTGTAAGTTAAGTGAGTAATAAAATGATTTTAATCTTTGTATCCCGATCGTTATCGAAAACGAGCGCTTAATATTGTAGCGAAAAAATTAATAGATCTGTGACGCCGCTGAAACATTCTCCGCTTTAAAGATTACGTTTAAAAAAATGTAGCTGCAGGGCAATGATAACATTTCCGTAGCCATCCAAATCTCTTGATTAAATTAGATTTGCTAGAAATGAGGTTCTAACTACAGTTATGTCCATGCATTTAAGAAGAATCACTACAGATCAGGAGGAATAAAAGGAGTGTATTTGGAGCTGTACTTCTAACCAAGAAATAGTGGTGGTATTGACTTTTCTATTGTTCTGTAATTCTCTATAGTGTTACTGTACAATGTGCAGGTCGCTTGATGGGGGGGGGGGGGGGTGTCTTGATCTTAATTGTGCTTTAAGCGGGATCGCAGCCTTGCCTGAAGTAGACTTGCTCCCACACCACCGTGCTCCACACGCAGAAGAAGCTCCAGAGGTTGCGCAAGGTACCGCGGTCGAAGGGATTCTCGTCGATGCCGCAGTGTTTGAGGTAGGAGATGCGGTGACGGGACATGAACTCCCAGGTGGTGGTGTTCAAAGACACCAGGTAAAGGTGGGAGCCCAGCAGGAGCAGCACGGTCAACGCCAGCAGCGCCACCACCGCGCAGGTCACCAGAAGCACGCTGTTCGATTTCAGCCACACCTGCCACGTCGCGGCGTCGCTGAAGCCCGACCTGAACGTGGAGTAGAATGTAGATTCGGGTTAATCGAGGATAGCGATGATTAATATTGTGTGTAACTGTAAACATTGGGAGAAAAAAAAAGTAACACACTTTAAATTAAAAAGTTGCTGAGATCAAACCGAAATAAAACACTTCAGTAAAATAATTAACGGTATTTTTACTTTGTCTGAAGATTTTTAGTATCGTCCCAGATCGGCATTGTGTTTTTTTTTTCATTTTTTATTTTAAACTAGGACTATGTTGGGTGGCACGGTGGCTTCGCACCTCCATGGTCGAGGGTTTGATTCCTGCCTCGGGTCTGTGTAGCTCCGGGTACTCCGGTTTCCCTCTACAGTCCAAACAGATACAGGGTGGCTAACTGATTGGATTGAGTGTATAAGTCACCCCGTCCAGGGTGTACCCTGCATAGTGTCCTTGGGATATACAACAGGCCCACCATGACCATAGCTGCGTTCCAATCGGCCTGAAGTACCCTGCGAAGTACACTACACGGTGTTCAGCCGTGTTAAGTGTGATTCCAAACCGCAGGGAGCGAAAATGTTCAGTTCAAAGGGAACTGCGAACGGTGTAGGGAACGAGTGTTCAACTGGTGTTCACTTCACCGGAGAAGTCATTGCGTCTTGCTGGAGCGTGAACAAAATGAGGCTCGAAAAAGGATTTATATATTTATCATATCAAAGACGACATCTTATAAAAGGACACAAATATTTAGTGTGCGAGTAATCTGTAAAAAATAAATAAATAAATCTCCGTACATCTTTAATCAATTATTATTATAATTAATCAATAGATTATTTACAAGTTATACACGTTTCAATAGTATGTTTTATAATGGTATCAGTTTTGTTTCAATAAATATTCAATATTTAATGTCCGTAGTGTGAAATGTTTTTTTGCCATGGTAACGCACGGAGGAAGTGACGTCAGCGCTGGTGACTTCGCAGGGTGTTCCGAATGGGGGAGTTTTGTCGAGGGAAGTTCCCTTCACCGACATTCACTGCGTAGGGAGTAGGGAGCACCCTGTGAAGTACACTTCGGAAAGGAACGCAGCCCATGCACAGGATAAGCGGTATACAGAATGAGTGAGACATCTATGTTGTGTTTGCTTTGTTACACACACTCACCAGGCCATGTGTAGCCCCCAGAGCAGCACGACGAACTGCACAGCCAAGTAAAGCACAAACCAGCGATGGTTCCTCTCCCCTACGCAGTTCTCGATCCACGGGCAGTGATGATCATAGCGGCGCACGCAGTGCTGACACGTCTGGCAGTGTTTGGATCTCATCGGTTGCTGCGAGAGAAACATGGACGGTAGGAATAAACCATACAGAGGCACATGGTATAGACAGAACAAGTTAAAAAGGAGAGTGACACACACACACACACCTGTAACAGGCAATGACCACAGCGGCGCTGACGGAACGGTTTGGATTGTGGAATCATGTCCTGTTGCTCCTCGGTGAGGCCGAGAGTGAACTGCAACAAAGTGTGTATCGAAGTGTTAGAATAAAACTGAGGAAGAAAATATCAGGGCTCTACAGACTTATCATACTTAATCTATATGAAATGATACCACAATATGATCGCGTTTAGTAGCCCATGATAGATATGTACTGTACTGTTCATTTGTGTGTATCAGAGTTATGGACAAATCTGCAATTATTTACGGCAATTTAAAAATATCTGGTTCACATCAGATGGCTCCAGAAGGTTCCAGGTTCAAACCCCAAGTTCCCACTTTAGGAACCTTAAGCAAAGCCCTTAACCCCTTAACATTCAGACATATAATAAGATAAAAAAAATTTTTTTTAAAGGAATTCGCTTAAGAAATTGGTATTTGCATTGGCATTATAATAATCCATTCATGGTTGTTTTTCAGTCTCTGCATCAACACCTTCCAGCCAATCAGAACCGAGCATTCATTATAATATTATATATATTATATATATAAAGCATATATTCTTGACTGTGGTTTTTATACATTTTCTATCCAAGCCATGTCTTCTCTCGCATAATTCAAAATACCGCAGTGCTGCAACTGGATACTACAGGCTTCCAATCTGACCGTTACAAATGCAATTACAGCTGTGAATAGCAGATTCCAGCCATCAAGCACTGGCCTGAAAAGCAAAAAATGCTTCCTGGAATTATAAATGCTAAATCTGTCATGTTCATAAAATCAATGCTAAGAAAAATAAGTTTTAAAGACGTTATCTTTTTTTTTTTTTTAACACATTTCTTTAAGATTTTCATATACATCAAAAAAGACAGGAATGCTTTTTGAAAATCTAAAGATATTGCAATAAACATGATGCAGACAGGTAAACATTAGTTTTGTTTCGAAATGTACGCGAAAGTGTGCGCCGCTGGTCTTTACGTCTCTTTGTAGAATCTGTTACCGTTCGCTTGCGTCTCTTTCTTTTCAGCTGTTTCAGCCAAGTTTCCTAATCAAATATTTTACCAAGCCCTAGTCATGTGACTCGAGTACACCTTTTGGAAAATGTTTGAGAATAATTTGCATGTTAAAAATGTGTTTTTTTTTTTTGTTTAACGTATTATTTTGGGGGATTGTCATGTTATAATTAAATAAATATTTTATTCTGCATTTAAACATTCAGCTATTGAAATGAGAATACATTTATTTTTAAACAAATCTACTGCAGAGGTGTGTTTTAGTTCTGCATGCTTCATTAAAAAAATGTTTCTAGTCATGTGATAAGAATATAAAACAGCTTGGAAACATGACTGGTCTGCAGTAGTGTCGTATAGCAGATCTGGCTGGTTTCTTTGTTTCAGGCTGTTTACATTTCTCCAATTAGCTCTGCGTCTTTTCCTCATAAGGCATGCAGAGATTCACCAGCAGGGTTGGGATCAGTTCGGGGAGAACGCTGGTGGCTCATGGTTTTACACCACAGCTTTAGTTTCCTAACACAGATAAAGTAAATGAACAGTGTTTCTGCAGAGGAGTCAGTGCCACTAGTGCAGTCACCATTTTAGGAAGCCCTTCTTACACACAAGCCAGTCTTTTTGTTGAGGCAATGAAATGTACAGCCACCAAATCAGACTCTGTGTAACTCATCTTGTCATACATACATATTATAGATCAGTAAAGTGTGTTCTATAAAAAAGTCCCATCACTCAGTAGCTGCTGTTCATATAATCATAATAAAACCTGAATGTGTATGAAAGGTGTTACCTGGAGGTCGCAGTCATCGGCCAGCACGAACCCGGGATCCATTAGTGACACGGCGAAGTAGAGCAGCACAGAAAGCAGCACGAGGAGCACGAAGAGTACGGGCAGCGTGAGTCGACCTGCCTCTTCCTCTCTACGGAGATCTGTTTGGGAAAAAATAATTATTGGATTTAAATTGAATTGATTGATTGGATGGATGGATGGATGGATGTGATTGATTGGATGAATGGATGGATTGGATGGATTTGATTGATTGGATGGATTGGATGGATTTGATTGATTGGATGGATGCATTGGATGGATTTGATTGATTGGATGAATGGATGGATGGATGGATTTGATTGATTGGATGAATAGATGGATTTGATTGATTGGATGGATGGATTTGATTGATTGGATGGATGGATGGATTTGATTGATTGGATGAATAGATGGATTTGATTGATTGGATGGATGGATGGATAGATGGATTTGACTGAGTGGATGGATGGATGAATGGATGGATGAATGGATTTGATTGATTGGATGGATGGATGGATGGATTTGATTGATTGGATGGATGGATGGATGGATGGATGAATGGATTTGATTGATTGGATGGATGGATGGATTTTATTGATTGGATGGATGGATGGATGGATGGATGGATGGATTTGATTGATTGGATGGATGAATGGATTTGTTTGATTGGATGGATGAATGGATTTGTTTGATTGGATGGATGGATTTGATTGAATGGATTTGATTGATTGGATGAATGGATGGATTGGATGGATTTGATTGATTGGATGGATGGATTGAATGGATTTGATGGATTGGATGAATGGATGGATTGGATGGATTTGATTGATTGGATGGATGGATTGGATGGATTTGATGGATTGGATGAATAGATGGATTGGATGGATTTAATTGATTAGATAAATGGATGGATGGATTTGATTGATTGGATGGATGGATGGATGGATGGATTTGATTGATTGCATGGATGGATGGATGGATGGATTTGATTGATTGGATGGATGGATGGATTGATTTGATGGATAGATTGGATGGACAGACTTATTGAACTTTAACAAAATTCTTCTTTTAAAGAATACCATTCTATGCAATAGGATTTTCCTTCACAGGAAGTAAGAGGTCCAAATGTTCATGTGTCCAGCATGACAACAAAACGCATAAAAGCAGCCTACACGTGAAGATCCCTTTTTGGCTCATTCGAAGCATAAAATTAATTATACTAATTAGGTAGTGTGTGTGTGATGCTGGCATGAATGTACTATATGCATGCAAGGATCACACTTGTGCAGTGGTGCTGTAGTCAGATAGGACATGGCGGTGATCACGGTAATTTTTAACTGTTCCTACGAGGTGAACTACTGATGTAAATGTGTGTGTAAGAAACGTTATTTAAAACTCTAACCACAATGCAGCGTCTGATGCACTCAGACCATAACCGTGTTCACCACAGAGCAAAATTAATTGTAATTCTGTAGTTTCTTTCCTCTGATGGAGGGAGTGCAGGGTGTTTAACAAATCACACATAGCAATAGATAGATTATGTACATAGCAAGTCTCCATGATGAAACTGACAATGATTGTAGGTGTAACTAATAAACCGGCACTCGATGTTTGACTGAGCTGCATTAAGTGGTCATGAATAATGCATCTGGACAGATTGGAAAACACCAATGTGGGGCCTTTCTTTAACTGTCCAGTTTGGGTGAGTGTATGCCCACTGTAGCCGCAGATTCCTCTTCTTGACTGACAGGAACTGAACTTGCTGAAGGCAAAGTATCTCGTTCCCGCGCCTTAGTAAGTCACGGCCACAATACTGTATCTCGTTCCCGCGCCTTAGTAAGTCACGGCCACAATACTGTATCTCGTTCCCGCGCCTTAGTAAGTCACGGCCACAATACTGTATCTCGTTCCCGCGCCTTAGTAAGTCACGGCCACAATACTGTATCTCGTTCCCGCGCCTTAGTAAGTCACGGCCA
>JAOVVA010000031.1:7368200-7397112 GCA_028565275.1 Leiocassis micropogon
AGTAAGTCACGGCCACAATACAGTATCTCGTTCCCGCACCTTAGTAAGTCACGGCCACAATACAGTATCTCGTTCCCGCACCTTAGTAAGTCACGGCCACAATACAGTATCTCGTTCCCGCACCTTAGTAAGTCACGGCCACAATACAGTATCTCGTTCCCACAGCCTAGTAAATCATGGAAACAACTTAGTAAGTCGTGGCCACAACAAAGTATCTCGTTCCCATGCCTTACTAAATCATGGCCACAGCATACTATCTCGTTGTTTTTTCTTTACACCATGCTGTATAAACTCTAGAGATAGTTGGGAGTAAAAACCCCAAAAGATCAGTTTCAGTTCAGTTCTTAAACACTCAGACTAAATCCTGTCACTATTCCATGACTAAAGTCACTCGATCCACATTTCCTTACTTGTGATGTGATGTTGGATTAAATGATTAGCAGAAACATTGTTGTTTCCTTGTGATATAAACGAGATATACATACAGATGGACTCACCTGTGTCGTGCAGGAAGAGAATGAGCGTTATAACCCATGTTAGGAAAACATGAGCGGTTCTGACGAGAAATCCTGAGCCGAACACATTTTTAAACATCCTAGCATATTTAGAGGTACATTTTACACAGCCAGGGATAACATTACTTTGTACAAACATTGAAATATCATCACAGGTCCGACATGTAGTGCAGCTCCCAGAGTCTGAACCTGGACTTCCGCTGTTTATGTCACGGCTCAGCTACTGCAGATCAGCTTTCATAAGCACTGCCTGACTGACTCGCTCACGGTAGATCCGGAAACTCCGCGCTAGGACGCTGTATGAGACGGCTACCCTAGTAATTAACTTAATATGTGCTAATTTTCTATTATATTATTAATTATAATGCTTTAATTACATATAACCGTGTCTGTATAAAGCTTTTGGCTACTTCCGCTTCACTAGGTTGGTGACAAAATGAGCGCCTCCTATTGGCCAAAATCTGTCACGTGACCACTTGGTTGGTCCACAGTAATGTTTGGATTGGCAAAAAAAAAAAAAAAAAAGATTTTAGTTTGTAAATACAGAAATGCAGAAAATCGTTAACAAATTGATGCATAATAGATCATTTATTAAAGTCAGACTGCTTTTCTTCATCTCTCAAAATTCATGATTGTAATAATACATGTAAACAAATATGTATAAAAATCTCATTTCAGAGGGTTTCATACTGCAGGTCCCTTCTTCCAAAGTCATTTGATTAAATATAAAAAGTTCAGAAAAATAATCTGAAATATACATTTAACTGTTGACATTATTGTCATTTAGCAGAAACGGGGATTTCAGGGTCCTGTCTTTGAGCAGCTTCTCCAGATCCTAAAAAACAGAAAGGAGAAAGAGTGTATGAATGTGTGTCTCTATGTGCAAGTAAAAGTTAACAAATAAATAAATGAATAAATAAATGAAATATATTAGAAGGAGAGGTGAGATAGCTATAGTAATAGCCCTCTTATGGGACCTGATATCCACTATCACTTTATTTGATATCTGTTGTGTAGATCTGTGCTTTCTTTTAATAATATGGATTTCAGTCCGTTCCAGAGAAAAGTTCTTAAGGTGAAATTTCATACTGCGAAATGCATTTCCCATAAGAAACAACGTAAACGTAGATAACCCGTTCCAGCTACCCAAAAAATATTACTAATATTACCACTTTCCAACACTAACATTATATTTTTGCATATAAAAAGCAATCAAAATATTTGGAAAAGACAATGAAATTAAGTAAAATCTCAAATAAAAAGATGTTAAACCTCACTTAATCTTAATTTATGATTCCTCTTGGCATCAAATGCTTAAAAAATTATGGTTCTGCATTTTTACTCTTGCGAAACTTTCTCTCCGAATCACGAGGGGAATCCCAGTGATGCAAGGAGGTCAGCTGACCATGTTTAAAGAGAGCCATGGATACACCAGGAGGCCAACGCTCCATTGATGTTTATATGAATACGACTGGTCGCCATTTGCTTTCTAGCGCTGCATAAGACTGTGAATCCTTCTGTCTCTTTGTGAATACATTAAAATTGGATTACTTACCATTGGGGCAGATTGACTCATAAAGCCGGTGACTCATAAAGCCCCCCCCCCACACACACACACTCACACAAATTTTGTATATAGTTGTAAATAGTCATATTATGTGCACTGCAGTGTCAGTTTTGTATAATACACTATTGGGTTTGGGATATCGAGCGTTTGTGTGTCTTTCGGGCTCTTGGACTTTGTTAACACCAGCAGACGAGATAAAAAGTTCTCTGTTTGTGTAATCTTACAAACATTCTTGGGACTGATGATGCTATGTCATCACTAAATAAAAAAAAAAAAAACACACACAAAAAAAACTGATGCAAAATAATTTTGATCGGCAACCAGAGGTACGCACAACTAGATGCAAGGAAGTACGCACAACCAGCTTATTCGCACGTATGCGGAAGATGCTTCGCATTCTGAGGCAAAATTTTTTGCAAACTTTTAGTTTTTCAGGTGGAAATTCGCAAGGCAAGGCTTTTTGTGCTGAGGTACCACTGTATAGGAACTTATTTAACATGATCCCATTCAAATCATCAGCTAGTTAGTAAAGGTGCAACGATGCACAAAATTCAGTTCAACATAACTGATAAAGTACTAAACGTACATTACACTCTCACTCTCTCGTTGTCTTTCTCCCTTTATCCTGTATACAGGGTCGCAGGGAGCCCGGAGCCTATCCCATCCCAGAGGATGGCGTGCCAATCCATCACAAGGCACACACACACACACAAACAAACTACCCATGCAAACTCCATGCACAATTGAACCTGGACCCTGGAGGTGCGAGGCGAAAGTGGTAACCACTAAGCCACCGTGCTGACAATGTATGAAACAATTTAACAATAATTGATCATGTCGAATTTAAGGCTGGTTCTCAGGTTTTGGCAATCTCAAAAACCAGACAACCCCCCCAAAAAAATAAAAATGCTTGTTACTACTTGTTTAGGAAAGTGATTGTAGGCTTGAAATTATTTAAATATACATTTCACCTTATGTAAGGTCATTAGTAATTCATCATTATTATTATGCAGTCATTTTAATTTATAACGAGTATATTATCATTATACAGTCAGTTTTAATATACTGCTTGATATGCAAATGTTTAAAAAATTTGGTGGCTTAAACATGAAATGATTTTATTTTCTGAAAGATGCAGAAGGCCTTTCCATTTGTGACCGCTTATTTCTTTCTTAATGTAGATGAAGTATTATTTGAAGAAACAAAGTAGATGTTATACGTGATAAGCGCTATACCTTCACCATATAAAGAATGATACATGGTAGATGGTTAGAGGTAAGCGATTGTTCAAATCTCATACAGAAAGGAATTATTATCTCAGATTCCTCACCTCTCCAAAATAAGACACAAGTGGAGAGATCTCACAAATTGCTGGAGGATCACCATCTTGAGCTGCCCTGTAGATTAAACAAAACTTCAGTCAATATTTACCAATGCGCTTCAATTTTTGTAACAGTGTGAAATGAAGGAATGAACATCTAAGTGTTTATACGTGTTTAAAATATTACTGGAGAATTTTGCAAGTTATGTAAATTCCTCTTAATATCTAGGCAAAGTTTAAAATACTATAATGAAAAAAGCTAAATAAATGTTTCATCTAATACTTCCAGACACATGTGATTCTGATTCTCGATGCTGGCACCTGCATTCTGAAGTAATGGGGTTGTCATGCTCATCCACGAAGACAGCTTTGGCTTGCAATGCCCAGCGATAGTGCTGAGCCAACAGAGAGCGCCTCACTGTGGTCGGAGTGTCGACGGCCGCACCGTCCGCGTTTTTCAGAGGCGAGAACTCGTCCTCCCTCAGAACCTCAAAGGCAACAAATTTCCTGCAAACAGGAGGAAGGCGCTGTTTTATCGTAGGACTAGACAAAAAACTACCTGCAACATTAACACGAATAACACGAGTAATGAAGATTCACTTTGAAAACTGGAAGACGTCAAAGACAAACTTCTCCATTTTTATTCCGTTTGGTTTTGTAGGTTTCACAGGATTACCCTGTTCATCCACAAATGGCACCTTCTTGATGGCTACATGCTGCTTCAGTTTCTCCTGAAAATTCCTGAAAAAAAAAACAACTTTAATTTTTCAGGCGAAAGTTTACAAACTGCTATTACAGGGTGAATGAAATGCTTTCGCAGTGAAAAGTGGAAACATCTGATGTATGGAACTATTTCACAGTTTCTATAGGGACAGCAGACTAATCCCTGTTCTCTGATGAAGGTTTCATACACCACGTGAAACTAAGAAATCTGACTCATAGATTATGCAGAACAGAGTTAAACCACCGCCGTAGCAAAAAAAAAAAAAAAAAAAAAAACTCCAAGGCTAGCACAAATCTGTAACAGCTTTGGAATGACCAAAGAAAAATAACAAATACTCACACACTCATCGTCTATACCGCTTTATCCGTTGTATAGGGTCGGAGGAACCTGGAGCCTATCCCAGGAGGCTTGGAGCACGAGGCAGGTTGGTGCCCATTTATTAATACACTCATTCACATAATATGTGCAATTTGGTAACGGCACTTAGCCTAATCTGCACGTCTTTGGACTGTGGGAGGAAACTGGAGTACCCGGAGGAAACCCACCAAGCAGGGGGAGACTACGCTCCCGTGTCAGCGAAGCAAAAGTGTTAAATAAAACAGTAACTAAGGTTAATACTGAGCTTCAGTATTAAATAAATGTCTACTAGATAACTGTTCTGTTTTTTCCAAGTTTCAGCCAGGAATTTTCATTTACATGCATCGGCATGGTGGATTAGAGGTTAGCACTGTCGCCTTGCACCTCCAGGGTCAAGGGTTTGATTCCCACCTCTGTCTGTTTTTGTGGAGTTCGCATGTTCTCCCTGTGCTTGGTGGGTTTCCTCCGGGTAGTCTAGTTTCCTCCCACAGTCCAAAGACATGCAGGTTAGTGTGTGAATAAGCGTGTGAGTGTGTTTACATGTGTGTGTCCTGTGATGGATTGACACCCGCCTCGTAGCCTAAGTCTCCTAAGATAGGCTCCAGGCCCCCCGCGACCCTGTATACAGGACAAAGTGGTATAGACAATGAATGAGTGAGTGAGTAATGAGATCCGAGAACAAATTATAGAGGAGAAACATTATCTTTTTCTTTCTTTTTTCATATAAAAAAGTACATAAAAAATGCATATAGTCATCAGACCCAATAAATAAAACGTAAGTAATAATATACACAGTGTCACTCACAGGGCCACTTCCCGCAGGAAGTCTCTGGTGAAGAAGTGATTGCAGATGTTTCCAGCGTTGTACACTAGCTCGCCGCCCGGGTGGCGCTGTTCAGCAATCTCGGGCTCCAGCTCGCTGTATTCCACCACCTGGTACACCCCATCTACACGACACACTACACCCACGGGCTCGGACGGATACGCCTTCTCTACCACCTCAGCAACACGGAGGGAAAACAAAGAATTATGCGTGTTACTTTAGCTTCACACACACACACACACACAGCGGCTGCGCACATAAACGAAAACACGTATCTGTCAAGATTTACTTTTACTTTTTACAAAGGTAAAGTGCAGGTTAATTTGTTTTATTTTTACTTTATATTTTGTATTAATTCTTTTTATGTATTGATATTTTGGGGCTGTAGAATGAATAACTTGAGTTTCCATTATTTCTTATGGGGGAATTCGCTTTGGTTTATGAGTGTTTTGGACTATGAGCCCACTTCCAGAACAAATTATGCTCGTAAATCAAGGTTCCACTATATTTATTATTACAAAATTGCACCATATAGGATCTGAAACTGTACTGGATGTAGTGAAACTACTACCTTTTCTACTATGGTACCTGGAAAGACTAGAAAAGCAAAAAAAAAAAGAATAATACTAAAGAGTTTTGTCTCTGAATACTGAGCCAATGAAATAAGACAAAGACAAGGTCCTGCCACACAAGTCCCTTAGACACTGAGCAGCATCAGTATTGATAAGGAACCTTATAGAAGGGGGTTGGATGAGCTGGCAACAACAATCTTATTCCTAGTGGCATGAAGACAAAGCAGATGGTTAGTGGACATGATTAGAAGTGGCTCCTCTACTGCACTTTTACTGCCTCGCCGGCCAACTTACAACTGCACTATAGTTGTGTTACCGATCTTCTTTTCTCTTTCTCAATTAGTTTTAATTACCATGATGTTTTTTTTAACAAATGTAATTGTATTTTATAAATAAAGTACTTGCAGTGTCTTTATGTTTACCTTTTCTTAAATTTGAGAATAGGGGAACAAATATTTCTGCATGTGAATTATCTTTGTACTGCGTCATTTAGTATTAACAGTTACAGTAGTAGGATTGGTCAAATCAATACCTGTCCAAACTCACGTCTCACTAACCCTCCAACAACGTGAGAAAACGATGGCAAAAAGTAAAATCCTCATATTAGAGATGTATGTTCATTTATACCTTAGCACCACAGTCAGCTCCTTTCTTCACGCAGAAGCCAATGAACAGTGGATCAGCCAGTTTAACCAGGATGTTGTCGACACAGTAAACATGAAGATACTGCACGCCCCTTCTCTCCATATCTTCTAAGACCTTGTTGTCTAAAAGAGCACGATAAAGGCCTCCGTTTCCATCTGAAAACAACCAGACATTTGTTTAAGCATTAAATATGGATAAAAATATAATATATAATAATATTTGGGTAAAAGCTTCATTGAAACACCATGACGCCGTTTATATGGTTAATAATTGTGCACGTTGTAATTGTGTATTTGATTGTTTTGCAGATTTTTTTTCCAGTTACATCAACGTTGCTTAGGAAGGATTTTTCATATCGCAATATCTAAAAATATTTTATACCCGGAGCCATCGCTATCTTATTCTTCTTTTCCAGAATAACCTTCCCATCAAAGCCGACAGCCGGGATCATCCTCTGCTCGAACATCACCACGTTGGAATGGTCCAAGTCAAAGTAGCTGTGCTCTTTAAAGAACTTCTCTGTGGGCTCCAGGGTGAACTCACTGGTCATTATATACCTGTATACAACAATGAGAGAATGGCGTTATAATATTTATGGATTTCGGGAGATTTATGAACGTGCCTAAGGAAAATGAAAGTAAATTCACCAAGGCACTGTACACTTGGAACCACACTTCGCACTCGCCAACTCTTGCACCTTCCGAATCCGCTCTGCTTGGATCTGATACAGAGTTTTGCCACTCGGTAACCCGACGTCGTACATCCCCTTAGGGTACGCCACTCCGAGTCTGGTTCCCTGCCCGCCAGCTAATAGCAGCACGGCCACTTTGTTTTGGGCTATCTGTGAAAACCCTGAGTGAAAAAAATTTGATTAGTTACAACACTTAGTAGAACTCAATTTAGTTCAAAATCTCAGTGTTTAAATATAACTCGGAATAAACGCACCCTGTTACCGTCACCTAGCTCTGTTATACTTTAAGCACATTTTTCCAACACCACAGTCAAAACAGACAGATTTTTTTTTTTTTTTTTTTTGCTGCACCAAGAAAACATTAATGTAGGCTACAGGTTCTCACTTCTACCGCTTTATCCTGTATACAGGGTCGCAGGAGACTTAGGGCACGAGGTGGTGCCAATCCATCACACACATACTACGGGCAATTTGGAATCACTGCATGCACCTGGAGGTGCGAGGTGACGACCCTAACCTAATGTTCAGGTTATGTCAGGTTTATTACTACACAGCAATAAGAGTTTAGGAGAGGTCACATGACCTGACATGATCTCTTAAATACATTCCCATCCTTGATTTTTTTCCCCCCCTCATTTATTTATACTTTAAGTTTTTATATACAAGCCTTACATTTTTATTTTATTAATTTTCATCCATTTTATGAAAACTCTTATTATTATTAATTTATAGTTATTGTTTTTTTGGCACTCTTTAATTTCCTTAAAAATAAATAAATAAAATTATGAACCGGAAAAGGAAATCATGACAAAACAAATAAAGTTAAGAGGAAAAATATAACCATGCAAAAAAAAAAAACAAAAAAAAAAAAACACGAGAGATGGAATCCTAAAACAGTAAAATAAATAAAATAGAAATAAACATGCCTAATAGCATAAAATATAGTTGAATGTAATAAACAGGATGGGAAATGCACTGATATTACAATCTGTGGTGTAAGTGAGGGCTAAGTAGAGTCGCACCTTCCTCCTCCCAGTCCCGCAGTGAGCCCCGGTCACTCCTCCGCACCCCGCCGATGAACTCGGGCTCCACCGGCTCCATGCGCCCGCGCAGCCGCTCCTCCTCCTCCTGCCCTCCCGCGGCTCGGCTCGCGGCCTCGGCGGCGCTCCGGCAGTGTCTCTGCAGCTCCGCGGGCTCCAGCGCGCGCAGCTCGGCCAGAAACGCGCTCCCCTCCTCCGCCGAAAGCTCGGACCAGAACCGCAGGACGTGGCTCTGACCAGCCGACTCTAATCTCACTTTAACGTCTTCAAACGACAGCATGGTTCTGGACACGGTGTCATCAAACACTGGCAGGACTGTTACGAGAACACACACACACACACACACACACACACACCTTCTCCTCCTCTGGTGTCTCACCTGACAGACTGACTGCCACAGTGACCCTCCTCCGCTCACGAGGCTCAAGAACTGTCTTATTCGCGTTTTTTATTTTAAATATCACAGTTCCACCTTAAATAGTGATATTATTGTACCTATAGGGGGCGCACATCAACTTGTATGGAGTTTTGTTCTTTAAATAAATAAATAAATAAATGTAATAAATTGACCAATTGTACTGTGTGTAAATGTATTTTACCTGCAAAAACAGCCCTTCTTTTTTCACCCTAAACAGGATCATATTATGCTCAATTAAAAAATATAAAAAATGTTAAATATTTCAAAGGATCCCAAAATAAAGGCTATTGCAAAATGCTCCATGGGTGTCTTTTGGCTGCTCCTGTCGAGGGGGTCACCACAGCGGACCAGCCGATCCACACAACAACTTGGCACAGGTTTTTTGACACCGGATGACCTTCCTGACTGCATCCAGTGGCTGGGGTTTAGGCATTGGATGGGAATTGAACCGGGCCTCCATACATAGGAAAAATTAACACTTTGTAAATCATCTTCTAAATCAGGGCTCTGCTGTGCAGATTATGATGCCCTTGTGCTACCATTATCTGCGAATGGATTATGCGGTCAACTCGCTGCCGCTCCTCATGCTGCTCCAATGTTTCAGCAGCCCTTCCATATGCGCTACTGACTGATACATCATTTTTTCAGTTGCCATATTTAACTTAAATACCTGATGACGCTGCCTATTATAGCATTTTTGTGTAACGCCTGTGACACGCTCACAGTATGAGATAAATGTTTTTGATGATGCTGCCTGCTGTTAAACCAGGGATTTAATGGAACTACCTGTGTAAACACCGCTAATACCGGCCACCGCCCACCAAAAATATGCAAAAAAAAAAAAAGACCAGTGTCTCCATCTAGCAACCACACTTTTTTGTGCCAAGTTTTACGCAGCTAATTGAAGTCGGACTGTGCCATTTCACATGCTAGGTTGCTATGTCTTGCGTCGCATCTTTTACATGCTCGATTTTGTTAACACAACCCCTTGAACACTAAGTTCAGAAGAGTAGTGCACTACTGCATTTTGTGCAACATGTTATGATACTTGGGTGGTGTGGTGGCTTAGTGGTTAACACTATCGCCTTGCACCCTCAGGGTCCGGGTTTGAGGCCCGCCACCGGGTATGCGTGCATGGGGTTTGCATGTTCTCCCTGTGCTTGGTGGGTTTCCCCCGTGTACTCCAGTTTCCTCCCACAGTCCAAAGACAAGCGGATTAGGATAATTGGCGTTCCCAAATTGCCCGTTGTGTGTGTGTGTGTGTGTGTGTGTGTGTGAATGAGTGTATGTGTGCCCTGCAATGGATTGGCACCCCATCCAGGGTGTATCCCACCTCATGCGCCCTTAAATGTCCTCACTTTCCACTTTGCCCATAGTGTGGGATTGGGTGCGTAAAGGAGTGTGCCTGTGATCCATCCTTACATGATGTTTTGCCCTGTGTCTCCAGGGTGTCCCCTAACGTCCCTACACAGAATACACATGGAAAATAAATGAATGAATGACTGTATGGATGAATGTGTTATGGTTTTCTGCAGTGCATTAATGTCCCAGTTTATGCTCAGCATAATCCCAATGAAGGATTGCCCAGGATAATGAGTCTTAAGTAAGAACGCAAGACTAATGAGTGTGTGCTTCCTCTCCAGGAGAGACAGCGTGTCATTTAAGGAGGAACGGTGAAGTCGGGCAGGAAAACAACTTCTGCCTCTCAGCTGGAACTCGTGACTGGTGCGGGTGAGGGGAAAAAAGTAAAAAAAAATAAAATAAAACAGAGTGAGGGGAACTGAACGGCTGACTAAACATTCCAGAAACCCACAACGTTCAGAAGAAGCAGCTGGTTTGTGTTTGTGACGAGGAAAAACCCGATAAACGTGACGTTATTCTCTTATTTCTCGGTTCAACACAATAACTGTCCTCGGCTCACTTCCGCTACTCACTAAAGTCATGTGACCGCTCGTGCTGCGGCGCGTGCTCTTGTCTAGCTGATTTAGGTGGAGTAAATGTACAGTACAGCAGTGGTGTAGTTTACCTGGGACACAGGTGTACACAGTACCAAACAACACAGTTATAGTGTACTTATTGGCCATTACTATTATTGTGTGTAAAAACAAAAACATAGATTATTAAAATTAAATCCAAATGATGGAACCATCCATCCATCCATCCATCCATGAACCTCTGTAGTCCAACTAGGGACCGTGGACGCCAATGATGACCATTATATTTATTTCCATTTTTACGACCGTGAATCAACATTCTCATACTACGGTAACGCTGATTAGCCTAACCTGCATGTCTTTGGACTGTGGGAGAAATCCACAGGTGGGACTTGAACCCAGACCCTGGAGGTGCCGCCAATTACAATTTCTCTCTAATTAAAAGGAGTGTTGGGTGACCTTTGGCAGGGTTTCTGCTCCAATTTAGTTTGTACGATTCCCACCTCAGGGTCTGTGTGTATGGAGTTTGCATGGTCTCCCCGTGCTTGGTGGGTTTCCTCTGGATACTCTGGTTTCCTAACTGATGTTCCTATTTAGCCCATAGTGTGTGTGTGTGTGTGTGTGTGTATGCCCAAAGATGGATTGGCACTCCATCCAGGGTGTACCCTGCCTCGTGCCTTAAGTCTCCTGGGATAGGCTCCAGGCCCCTGTGACTCTGTATACAGGAGAAAGAGTTATAAATAGTGGGTGAGTGATAAAATACGATACAGATAAAGTAAATATATGACAAAAATAAGATAAGGTTTCTCCCACAATTCTCTTCCTGGGTTTTGGTTGTCAGGTGTCCAGTGCATTAGGAGTAACTTGGGGAAGAAGGGAGGGAAAAAATGAGAAATGGGTGGTTAACACAACGTAGTTTGTTTCTGTCTTCAGTTTACAGCAGCTATATGTACGTGGTGTGTGTCAGTGTGTAAGGGGAGGGGTGTGTAAGCCAGGCTATAGCTCTGGGAAAGAAGCTGAGTCTCTTAGTGTGTCCCTGAATGTCCTGTTTCTTTTGCCCGATTGAAGAAGAATCAACAGTCTGTGACCTGGATGGATTGAGTCTTTAATGATGTTGCTGACCCTCTTGTGTAGACGGCTAGCATAAACCATGTCCTGATTGGGTAGCATGGTTCCCACAATGCTCTGTGTAGTTTTTACAACATGGGCTAGGTCTCTCCGGTTCCCTGCAGTGCAGAGAATTCTCTCTATTGTGCTCCTGTGGAAATTCACTAAGAGCTGAGAAGGTACTTTGGCTTTCTTGAGCTTTCTCCGAAGGAAAGTAGGCAGAGGTTTTACGCTGGATGCCCTTCCTGACGCAGCCCTCCCATTTTATCCGACTTGGGACTGGCACTGCATGCAGTGGCTGGGGTTTTAGTCATTGTTTGGGAATCGGTTTTTTCATATGGCAGCAAGAACCCTTCCTTGACTTTATTGTTCTGTTATTTTTATTGTCTTTATTATCTTGGCAGGTGGAGCTTTAGAATGGATGTGAGAATGCTGCCATCTCCTGGCTTGACACACTGAATCATCTCCTCTTGCTTTATAGTGAGATAAACATTCATCTCAATGGTCATGCTGCAATCCTGATTCTGACATCCTCTGTAGGTTTAATTAAGCGTTTTCCTCCATACCGTTTCTTCATCTCTTTTGAATCTAGTGCTTAATTGTTCACACTCGCCATCCATCCTACTTTCACTTCATTCTCTCTGGAGTGACTCTTCCATTTAATGATATATTGATCCCACTCACACGTTCTCTATGCCATTTATCCTGTACAAGTAGGTTAAATAATGAATTATTAATAAAACATCTATCTATCTTTGTTACTTTAAATCCTGAATGCATTTTGTTTATACTGTTCTACAATGCCCTGTAGGAATACTGCAACCCTTCATGAACATTCTTTATATAAAGATAAATATAAAAAAAGAATAAGATATTCAAGAAGTGATATTTTGTGCTCAAACATATATTTAATTTTAAACTTTTTTTTTTTCATTTAAAGCAGATTCATTTTTTAAGGGTTTCTACAACCCCCCTGCCCCCCCCTCCCCCGCAAACTATAAAAGCCTTAGAATAAATGTCTTTCTATAATGAATAACTCAATAAGTTGAGACACTTGTATAAATATGGATTTTTGTCCTAATACTATTATAGATATTCTCGTGATCCTATTAACCCTTTTTTTTTTTTAATGATTTATGATTTTCCTTGTTAAACGCAAGGTCAACTTTTACACCCTTAAGTCCTCCCTCTTACTTATATGTATTACATCTGGAGGGCACTGTAAATAATCACCAGTAGAGACGTACATTATAGAAATAATTGTCCAGCTTATGGGGCAATGGCTACGTCTTTGATGACTAAGTGTGAGGGTTGAGTGGGGAGTGTATGGAGATTGAAGTTAGCTAGCTGACTAGCTGAGGGCTGGCAGATGTTCAACCTAAAAATGGAATGATTTATACAAAGTTTATCTTTTTATTTTCCGTAAGAATTATTTATTCACAGTTGTTTTTGGGAGTCATTCTTTAGAAGTTATTCTCAATCAGAGCTTTTGGACACATACTGTATAATGACAGTGTACTGTGTGTATACTTTCTCTTTGCATGTACACTCTATTAATATGGAAAGATGACTAAATCATCGCTCATTCACTCACTCATCGTCTATACCGCTTTATCCTGTATACGGAGTCACGGGGACTTGGAGCCTATCCCAGGTGGCTTAGTGCTTATATATAAATAATACTTATTTATATCGAATTGTGCAAAACAAACCATAAGACACAGATATTGGAAACTTGGTCAACCCTCCTGCCACAGAACTGAGCTGACCCCAACTGGCCCTATGGTGGTGCTATAGCACAAGTCTTTTGCCTGCCTTTTGGTCCATATCACCTGAACAACCAGTTCTATGAAAAATGCTTCAAGAACCATCAGCCCACTTTGATTTTTTTTTCTTTTTTTGCAAATTTTCATAGGATGCAAAAACTCTTTTTATAAAATGGTTTTATATTTTTGACATATTGTCACAAATGTGTTGTGAATTATTATTATTATTAAGATGCAGTCTCTCTTCAAGGTGGAGACAAAACAGAATTACTGCATGTCATCTTCATATATGCAATATACAACTGTTTTTGAAAATTGATTATCAGTCATTTTAAATGTTTGAACGAAGCGCAGAAAAGGAAACATTGATTTCTTTCCAAGTCCGCCAAGAGTTTTTCGTTTCCTCCCACAGTCCTAAGACATGAAGATTCTATATTGGAGTTTTACGATTGCCCACAGTGTGTGAGTGGGAGGGCGAGTCTGTGTGTGCGCCCTTTGATGGACTGGAACACCATCCAGCTTGTATCCTGTGTCATGCCCCTAATCCCCTGGGATAGGCTTCAGACATCCTGTAACCTGATACAGGATAAAAATGGTGCAAAATTACAACCTGTGTAAATGTACAGTACATGTTAAAGAATATCAAAAGCACCATTTTACTCACTCATAAGCATACCAAAAAAAAAGAAAGAAAAAAAACCCTGCATGTCCTGGATGGGACTGTAACAGGAGACGTGTGAATAGTTGTTGGACACTTCATGTATGCTGAGGGCCAAGAACTTATTTGAAATTGCTTGTACTGTATTGGACTAAGGGAGGATGGGTGATGGCGGTGGATATAAGGTCCAATTTGGAAAATGCTGTTCCCTGTCTATAATTGTTGTCTTGGCTGCCAACTGGCAATCATTCTTATGGCTCCATATCAAAAGTGCAATATTACTAATGAGGTATAAAAAAATATTTGATTTGTAACTGCTCAGTCCTTTGATATTCAAGAAACAATCCAGAATCATTGCTTTGAAATAAGAATATCTTTATTGAACTTTGTTCTTATATAAACATAAATAGACTTATTCTACATTCATTCACTTTAGGCATTATGTCAGGGACATCACACACTCCAGTACACATTTGCATTGATTATTACAACATTTCAGCTCAGTGCCATTTGAGCCTTGGGGTACAGATATTAACATACAGTCTCGAAGGAGAATTGCATTTCTGATTACAAGCTTAGACATGTACAATCAGACTTCTTTTAATGCACATCTGAAGGTTTTCTCTACATGTAAACAGTAAACTCCTCTAGCCTAATTACGTTATTTCTAACAATGTGACCAGAGGTTCTCATTCTTAGACACCCCATGTGTTTAAAAGCAGCATTCTAGTATATTTTCCAGTTTATTTTTTTTGCAAAAGCAGTACAGTACATATAATAAAAGGCTACCGGACGCTGGCTGCTGAAATTAAGGCGCTACGTAGCATACACATCAGGCAGTGTGGTCTTGTACATTTGAGTAATATTGAAGTACACCATCAATCTGCGTCTCTCAATCAAGCAATCACATCTAGCATACAAGCTGCCTCGGATTAGAGACAAGTGCAAAATGCAACAGTAGAAGCAGAGGCATAGACTATCTTGCTTCATCAGTTGTACACAGCGCACACATGCATAGAAATAATATTAAGAATTTAAAAGACAGGTACAGAATTCAAATCTTTTTTTTCTCCCCCCTTTTCCTTTTTTATTTCGGTAATCTGCAACTAGTTTTGCTGTGCAATTTTTTTAAAAGTTGAGACACGCTAATTGGTCTAACGTTTGAAATTATAGCACGAATGTGGTATGGTGTTTGGCAGAAGTTACTGCGTAACCGCCTTCTTCACCTTATAATCCTACACAAGATCTGTATGCTAATTAGAAACCACTTTTAATTCATCTGATGTTCTAGAAAATGCACAAATATGATCAAATATGAAGTATGATGATTTCAATCTTAATATCACTATAGTATAGTAAACTTGCTCTGTTTGATGAATTGATGGTCTTTTAGCAGCACAGAATCTGAACATCTAATATAAGTAAATAGCCTGTAGTTTTGGAAAAACCTTCATCTGTAGTGACTTGTCGTTCACCAAGACGGCAACTATGCTGCTTTAATATAGCCATATTAAATCTATAAAATGTTTAAGGAGCAGGGGTGGAAAATAAAATCTTTTCTGGAGTTACTATATCGTGATAAAGCTGTGTTGTCTAACACATCCTGGACTGACAGATCCTTCTCAAACATTTGATTCATCCTTTTTTTCCCCCCCTACATACAAATACCCTTTCAGTCCTTCTTGCTCTCATTCCAGTATGTACTCTAAAGATTCAAGTGTGTATCCCATAGATAACCCTAAAGTTCCTGAGGTTTTTTTTTCCTTTTCAAAGTCAGTTCTGTTCTCGAAACACAATACAAGGACGAAGACATGCTTGCGCGCTAACACTGCCATGAGAATAAAATGTAAAAGGCAAGACATCACACATAAGGTGCAAAACAGCTTGATTCTGAACTGACTGATTTGAAATTTAAGTGAGAAAATTCATGAACAAATTTTTTAACTATGTTCCTCTTACAGGAACTATAGCTTTTACATCAAAAGGTCACTCATGACTTTTCTTAACCTAAATCAGCTCATCATCCAGATCGGTGAAGGTGATTAGTAACGGACATAAAGTACCCAATTACCAAGTGTGATAATGAACGCAAACACAAAAACAAAGTCTTTGTACCAACCACATTTAAGTATTACATCTGCTGCGTACACATACTGTCTAACTTATTTCTTATAACAAAATAAATAGGATGTTTACATCATTTATAACATTAACACATGGAAGAAGAAAAAAAAACCCATGATGGATTATGATTTTTACATCAGCTACATAGACTGCTGATTGTTCTTGAAGGAACCTGGTGGGTCTGCACAGGATAACACCTAAACTATATTAATAAATTAAGTAAGACAACAACGATGATGAATGTAGTGCTTAAATATATGAAATGGAGAGTAGGACTTGGTGCGCTGGTTTTAAGCTCTTGGCTATTCAACACTGCCACCTACTGGATAAAAAGAGCACAAACGAGCAGCTAAAGACTCTTTATCCCTTTAAGACACAATGAACAGTGGTGCATCTTCTTGGTCCAAAGTCAAAACGGGTTAGGACATCTAGAGGAGATGGATTCCGAGGTGTAAAAACACATCCAACCCATCCACGTCCTGGGCTCTTAGTGTTCTTTGGTCCTACCCTCCTTGGCCCCGCTGGCATTCACAGAATGAGAACATTGACTCAAACCTCAGGTCTTGCCACCCAAGATTGCCTTGTCCCTTTCTCTCCTCAGTGCCAGGTCCATTTCGCATCCCGACAAAATTTCAAAAGGGAAAAAAATAATAATAAATAAAAAAAAATAAAAGGTCTTTCACCGGGATTGGACACCTAGTGTGATTTTTAGATTCTCGTATACCACGTAGCTGATGCTGACTGCAGGGATGACCTTCATGAAATTGGGTGCAAGGCCTCGGTAGAGCCCCGTTGCGCCTTCCGTCCGCACGATATGTCTGAACAAACTGCTCATTGTCATCTGAGGTGATCCGTCCAATGTAGCTGCTGAATAGAGACAGACACAGAGACTTTAGTGAAAGGTTGCGGCGAATCATTCTAAACTAGGCTTTAACATTCGGCCGGTTTCTCAAGTCATTTTGTCGTCGTGTGTTTTAGTATTATAATCATCTCTGCTCTTGCAGACACTGTGTGGGGTGAATAAACTGCTTACACCCTTGAGCAGAATCAGTTTATTTGTAAATCAATTTACTCTCTTGCTTTTTAAAGTTCACATATCCAGATATGGTGATAGAGTGTGACATGACCCACGGCGATCGATGCAGCCAATTGATTGACGTCTGTTGACAGTAGATATGACGCAAACTGGTCAAGGTAAACAGTCCCCGTAGTGAAAGCAATGTCTGGGTGAGTGAGTGTGTGAAAGGATTCGCGCGCTTCTACGTCACTGGGAGCGAAAAAAACATGTGTGGAGAATCGAATTTTCGATACAAGGAAAATACTACGCGATGCTAATGGTGTACAACATACTTCTGTTTACGGTTATTCCATCAATAGGATTCAAGAGACTTACCTTGAGCCTGCATGCGCGTCCTAACCAGGGCTAACGGGTAACTGGCTAACTGGCCGCAAGTGCTGGACATGGTGCCGCAGGCCAGCAGGACGAACACGCCAGGGTCCGCGCTGTTTGTGGCATACATCTGTAGCCACGAGTTCTTTAGAGTCTGTATGAAAGAAAGCATTGAGAAAGGAACATACTGTAAGTCTGGAAAAAAGACAAATGTCTTGCCTCCTAAACACTAAGCATAAACTTTGCTATTAATATTTACAGTATTTGTGTTTCTTTTATAAAATCACAGTTCCGTGAATTTAACTGCATCATCACAAATATTTAAATGATATTTTATACAGTATTTAAATGATTACTCCAGCATGCTTGAACACCACAAGTAATTAAATATGATGGGGTTCCTATAAATTACATTGAGAATAATGGATGCGGATAGAAATTGCTTTTTCGAGCAAATAGATTTCTTTCTTGGTTTCTTGTATAATATGTTGATATTAAAGCACGTAAACTAACTGTGCAGAAGCAGGAAGAAACGTTACCTACCTCATAGACAGCCAGGTCTATTCCAGCGTAGGGGATGATGCCGAGCATGTTGGGGATGTAGCCCTTGTAAAACGCTGTTAATCCCTCCTTCTGAAATATGCGTTTGGCGCAGTCCATGATGCCAGAGTACTGACCCGTCTTTCCAAGAGCGAGCCGAGTCTTCAAAACCTTTAAGAAACACAAGAATCTTGATTTAGACCTTTTCCAGAACCTTACAAAGCTGAGGAATTACAGCTACTTTAGGTAATGAAGATGTTTCGAATCATTTAATTAGGTTCTCTAGCACACTTTGCACTATTCTCTCACCTCCATTGGGTAGATGCTGCTCTGCGCAATGGCACCAGCCAGAGATCCTGCGACCAGCCTCTCCAGAATTCCCAGTGTCTCCTGATTGCTTCCGATCAGTCGCTTTATCTGACAAGGATAAAAGCAAACAAAATTAATACATGATCTGAACTGATGTTAGAGCCTTCTGCTCAACCTTATCATGTGGACGTAAATGAGGTTTTCCATGCCCTTACTTGCTCATAGGCCATGAACTTGATGGCGGATTCAGGTGCGATCTTTAAGACGTTCATGCCATTTCCTCGCCAGAGAGACCGTAGACCCCCTTCTCGGATCATCTGGGAGAAACCGCTAGCGATGCACAAGGTGTTCACACGACAGGAGTGCACCTAAAAATGTCAGAGAGGGAGTAAATTCGGTGAGGCCATTTGTTTTTAGATACATTTGTGTTTAATACGATTTATTTATTTTTAATCAATTTTGCTCCCTTGGCCAAAAATCTGAGACACGAAAGTGCTTTGTCAAAGGACAAAAAATAAGTAGTTAAACCTGTAATATCATCCAAAGTCCAGCTTTCACTGTTAAGCTGAATTGTAAAATGCAATACACAGGTCATTCATCTGTGAATGACGCAGGGTTGCTTGATTAACCAGAGACAGTCATTATAACCTTTGAACATACTCGTGCCCTTCTGTCCTATTTCTACAGAGGAACCGCACATGAATTCTGGCTCACCTTTTCCCTATTTAGTCACACACCCCACTTATACAATTCTTTCTAAATTTATTAATTACATTCTACAATTTTGATCTACATCTCAGCAATCTATACAGCATTAAGTAACAAAGTTAAGCAATGTCATATAAACTGTTTTTTGAATACTTTTGTATACTTGTGAGAGTAGTCAAATCTGCTAATAACTATAAGAATATAATAATAAATATAATAGCTTAGATAACAGGGGGCCGTTATTTCAACCCCAAAAATAAACCAAAAAAAGGACCAACTTGTGTGAAAGTATAAAAATTGTCAGCTTTTTTTTTTTAAAAAGAAAAAAAATCTAGAAAATTCAAGTACAAGTGCATTATGTTCTAAAAAGGATGTGTGTGTATGACCAGAGGGGCAAGTCCCTTTTGCATATTAATATTTGCATACCACAAACAAATTCCTTCAAGTTTTCTTTAACTTTACTTGGAACACAAACATTTTTTGGCACCCCTGTTGTGCAAGGCAAAACTTATAATAAGTTTTAAGTATAGTTTAAAGTAACTTATAATAAGTTTTATAATAATTTGTACTGTGCCCCCCCAGTGTTTTACCTGCATAAGAACTTTGAGTCGATCCAGTGGAGCCGTGCAGGTACGAGACACGGCACCAGCCCCGCCCCCCGCCACAAGGTGCCTCCACCACATCCCTGTTTTCTTCTCCTCTGCAGTGAACTCATCGGGCACCATCAAACTCTCCCCTACATCAAATATCTGCAACGACAGGTGAGCAGATAAGTCAGCCACATAGCAAAACCTAAATAATACATGCAAGCATTTTTCTCCCCTGTAGTACTTCTAATATATGGTCAATAATTTCTATAGTAAGAGCCTATACATAAGGAGGACTTGTATGATGCATGCGTCACATCTAATAATTACATTGTCTTGCTTCAGAAGATAAAGTGAACATCTGTTAGGAGACATTTATTTAACATCTATATAGATGGAGTCTCCAGTATCTGGACTTTATAAAATGATGCAAGTTTTCAATTTACGGTAACATAATTTTTGTCTTATTAGCTACAACAGTAAGGAAAAAAAGAAACAGTGAGTCTAGTGAGCGATTATAGTGAGTGAGTCTAGTGACCATTAATATACACTTTAACACAACTGATAGCGAGCCAAATTGTTTTGTGGACATATTACAGCATTAAATGAAATTAAAAAACACATTTTTTAAAAAGTGCATGTTTTATAAATTAATTGCTGGCAGATTACTCCAGTGTAGGAAGAACACACCACCATGTTTTATTCCTTACTTAAAGATTTTATACAAGCAAATGAGAACTAGGACCTAGGGTCTGTTTCTAAGTGATAATGATATGCCGGGTTTATCAGAGGAAGATGTGTGCCCAATTATCTGACACGCACATCCCATCAGCTTTCAATTTCATCAGCACTAAAGAACATTTAATAAGCTATTTGGTCACAAATCCCAGTATTCATTATATTAACATACTATACAAGTGATATACATCTTTTTAATTTATTTTTATTTTCAGTAAATGTTATGTTGCATAAACTTTCATTTTGCATGGAAACGCATTTTGTCTTTTGTGTTGAAGTAAATGCTCTGTCTGAGGGAGTCTGCTCAAATTAACTGAAGCTATAACAATAGTCTGTGTTTAAATAAATAAAATAAAAATAAAAGACCAAATTGAGCTTACTGTTGAATGCTTCCAATACAGGATGATCTCGGGTATGTTGTCTGCAGGGTGAAGCAGGTGGTAGTCCCGCCATTCGTTCCAGTCAATGGTCATTGTCCCATTCTTGTCCATGCTGTTTGAGGGGGAGGACAAAATAAAGAAAGGATTGAAACGAACATCTACTTCCTGTTCCTGCTAATAAGTCAGACAATGCACCGTCTTCCTGAATCCCATTACGTGACATCTTACTCATAGCCATATGGATGGGAAAACAAGTTATTATACATGCATTGAAATTTGAAATTCAAAACCCTTTTCTGATCTTATCTTCAAAGCGCAAAAGCATTTTGACGTGCTTCATTAAAAAAAAAAAAATTCAGCATTAAGCATGTTACTTTATCCTTATACCAGCATCAAATCAGCAAATAAAATAAGCTCGACTAAAAACAAAGAGCAAAGATAATGTGAACGATGTGGCAAGCCAGGCAGGGAGAGAAGAGACAAAGACGGAGAGAGGACAATTTACTTACTAAATTATGGGAGCAAAGACATGGCCCATCCTAATTCTGAGAAGACACGGCAAAGAGGCAGGGCAGAAAGACAGTGTGTGAGGTGTGAGACAAGAGAGGAACAGGGATGCAGCGGGACAAGGGAGGAAGACAGATCCACAAAACAAATGTACGCATAAAGAGATTTGCCGATCTTTACAGATTTCCCTGAACATACATGGATATTAAATGTTATAGGTAAACGTTACTACTATTGTTAGTCACTAATGCTTTAGTGGTGTTAAACAAAACCGAAACCCTGAGAAACACCCTGTTCATCTAAGACAAGAAATGATAAACAGACCTCCTGAGGATTTTCTCAGCCTGCTGCTCGGAGATGTGGACTCCCAGGTCTCTGAGGGATTGCATGATCTCTTGCGAATCAATGCGCCCTTAAAAAAAAAAAAAAAAAAAAAGAGAGAGAATGAGAATCTTGGCAATTTAAAAACAAAAAAAATAATAGTAATATTTTTTTGCCACTGCTTAAAACGATTTTTTTCCCCTCCACAGAATTCGAACACAGGATAAGCAAACAATCCTCACCGTCATTCTTCTTGTCCAAACTTTTAAAGACCAGTCGTAGCTTCTTCTCGTGGTCCCTCAGGTAATGCACAAACTCCTCAAAGTCCAGCTGGCCATCCAGGTCCTTATCTCCAGCTTTCACAATTTTCTGAAATGACACAACATGCACAATAAGGCAATTGGATCAAAGGTGAGGAAAACATCCCGTGGAACACGCGGGATTCTGACAGTCACCGAGATGATGGATTTTGGAGAGCTGCTGCCATATGGGATCTGTTTGACCAAGGCTGCTTTGAAAGGTCTGCACCCCATCACAGCCATTAAGACTGTTTGTACCCAGTGCAATAATAAGTTCATTTAGCGGAAGAGACTCAGTCTTTCAGGAGCTGAGTGCTTCAGAGGGGTTCTGGTTTTGAGTCATTGAGTTTAAAGAGCTTGTGGAATAAACACGACCGGAGATGGAGAATTATTAATGTTTAACTTTACGTTTCACCAGGTGATTGACATCATTATGCTTATATACATATTTATTCAGATCTTACTTGGAATGTGCTATTGTTCCAAGAATGTAAATGGCTCAACTATTTAATGTGGACCTCTATCAATTTACCTTCCTGAGACGGCAACCTTGATGGAGGCATTCCAAGAATTTACAGATCTCCTTTTACATCTAACCTTTATCTTTCTTATTTTGTGTTGAGCTGGAATTTATACAGCAGATTCCTTGATCAGCACTTTCACAGACCTGTTATCAGCCGTGTTCACATTGTGTTCCAGGTGGCCTGTGAAGCATTGTGCAATTAACGAACCAATGGACCCTAAGAGCTAAAGGCACTCGGCAGAAATACTCTTCTTCGAACTATTAAATTTTTATCATATGAATGTAGACCTGCTAAGCTTGAAGATGAATGATGAGCAGTCTTGAAAATGGGGCTTGGTGTAATAGTAAAAATGAAGTAAACAACCAATGCAACTGTACATTTTACATAACAGACATGGGTGACATTTTTTTACCATTCATCCATTTACAATTTAACTGCAAGCAAACTAAACAAAATCAAAATCTAATAATCATTACCGTTAAAAATTATTTGTCTAAAGTCTTAGATAGGACACGTTGTTATAAACCTACAGAAAGCAAGCCTGCAGAGTCAAGATGAGGGCATGGTCCAAAAGGTTATAAATGTAAGAGATGGTGAGGTGAGCAGGGCTTACAGGGTATGTCAGTTAATACCAGCGAATTAATACCACCTCTACAACTGTAAATTACTCCAGACTCGTATGTTGATTGGGTGATTTGCCACATTTATCCGGGGATGGACTGCTCTTTTTATATTCAGCATATATTCATAACTTGTTGCTTCACCTGCGTGATGGTTTGCACGTCTACATTAAATAATTATCACAGTGGAGACCATAATGAGAACTGAGCCAGGGTAAATGTACGGTAGTGAACTGTTAATTGACTGCAATACAGGGTTTCCCTCTTATCATCACTTGATGTATACTTAAAAAGCCAATCAAGTCTGAGTCTTACCGAGATCAATATTTAATATAATATCTGGGCTATTATTATAATTTAAAACACTACAGAACCAAATATGTGCGACATAAACTAGTTTTCACATGCTATTGCAGTAACACTAAGCTGTAAGCAGGAGAAAGCTACAGACTACCACATGTTATATCATTTAAGACCTTCAGACTAGTGCTGCCAAATTAAGCTCCTGGATCACATTAACACTTACATTCTGAACATACAAGACCAGAGCTGAACACTACTAGGTTTCATACTACAGGGTGTCCCAAAAGTCTCTGTACATAGTAAAACACGACTATTTCTAAAAACACAAACCCCTAGATAATTGCCATTTCTATGTAAAATCACACGCAGGGCTTTTTTCCCCCCTCAGGATGAACTTGTGTTATCACATCTGGTGATATGTGTGCATTATGCAAGTTAACTTTTGTGAATTGATTCCTTTAGATGATCTTTGTGCTGTATATCTTTTTTTGGCACACCACATCATTGTATTATTGAATATGCTTTTCTTTTGTCAGAGGCATTCTCAAGTTCTACCTTAAAAACATTTAATATTAATATGAATAAATATGAAACATTTTGAAAGACATTTTGCTAAAAAAAATTTTACATTCTCTATGTTGAGTGTTTCGGGACACTCTGTACTCATCTGCCGATGTTGATGAGGCACATCAAGTCCAGGTTGGACAGTGCCCCAACACACAGACAAGTGGGTCAAGGTGACGTCAAGATCAAGGTACAGACAAGAATATAAAAAGAAAAAAAAAAGCCCTCTGAACAAACTGTGCTGATCTCTTAAACAATTACATGGTGTTACAATAAGCCGGAGTAAAAGGATTTATGTGAAAATGCTTAAGCAGATGAAAATTAGAAGAAACTGGGACTCATGACAGCTTTTTTTTTTTTAATAGGTTCCTATGTCTGTGCACCAATTAATTTCTATCCATGTTCAATAGTCACTTTGAGAGTTCACCTGTAAATGTTTTACCATAAGTATTTCACAGGTCCTGACATTGTGTGCGAATGAGAAATAAACATGACAATGGCGAGAACAATAGTAAGGATCAGGACACATTTATAACATAACCATTAGCATGGAAACGCTCACTTATTGTCTATACTGTATTCGGGGTCACAGGTATCTGGAGCCCATCTCGGGAGACATGGGGCATAAGGGGTATGTCCTGGGTACACCCTGGACAGAGTGCCAATTCATTGCAGGACACACACACATACATACAGTACTCACAGTGCTCATTCACACACTTATAGTGATTTCAGAACATGTCCCAAAGAGAACTAATCTGCATGTCTTTGGACTGTGGGAGGATACCAGAGTACCCCGAAGAGAAAAAAACAAAAACAAAAACAAAAAAAAACACCAACCACGAGGAAGAAAAAAAAGAATTTTTTTAAAAGGCAAACTCTATGCACACAACCCTGTAGGTGCAAGGCAACCAGGTCCTGGATTAATGCTGTTAATCCAAAGGATCCTGATTTGGTACAAGAATAGAGTTGATCTACGCTCATGACTGAACACAGGTAATCTGGATGATCCTAAATGCCATCATCACCACCACCAAGTGGAATTAGTGAGAGAGTCTAAGCATCATAGAGACACAGAGGAGGATTTAGAAAAGAAAAAAAAACATGTAAAAACTCGACAAACAACCAGAAAGTTTGGTACATTCTAGGTATGTGAAAAGTAAAATCCAAGTAGGAGATTCAGAAATAGAGGTTTGAATGAGTTTACCTGTCTCCACTTCCGGTATGTGTTAAACTCCTGAGACGGAAGAACCAAACTCAGCTTGAACAGAGGATTCAGCGCCGCCGGTAAACTGTTAGACTCGAAATATTCACATTCGGTCGGGAGCGAATCGGACACAGGCACGTACAGACAAAGGCACAACATTTCCGGTAAAAAAAATAAAATAACAATAATACTAATAAATAAATAACCGATTAAATAGACGTTGATAATAAATAAGTTCAGAACCGCTCTGCGGAACTGCGCGTGAAACAGAAAACCGGCGCGCGCACCGCCCTATTTAAAGCAGCGTCATAACCCCGCCTCCCGACGCGTAGGGAAACCCTGACGATTGGCTTAAAGCGTAAACCATCCTCTCATTACGTACTCGTTGGCGGACGTCGCTCACCCGCGTGCTCTCATTACGTCGAGGGCGCTCAATGGCTGCTTCAGCTTCAAGGCGTTCCTTCCTCGTGTCGGATTTCACACGTTTTACGGGAAGAATGATGTCAAGCTCGTGCTAGAACAGTTTGGCCTTTTTTGTACAAAAAAAAAAAACATTTCCACGCACATATCTATATCGCAACATATTAAGAAGTAAGAAGCTACTGATATTCACTGCTATTATTAACACAAACATTATTCATTAAAATCAATTAATCAATCATACTAAATAGCTAATTAATAGTATTAATACCACAAATTCTAATCTATACTATTATTCCCACTAATACGCATTCATTTTTACAAATATTCGTCCTCAGTACACTATTATGGCCAAGATTGTTGTCCTGAGGACACTGGGTGGGCTGGGAATATGACCTTTAAGTGACCCCACAACAAAGCATGGCATGGCCCCCTCGAAGAAGAAGAAAAAAAAAAAACATTTAAGGGTTATAATTTTATGCAGACAATTCACACAGACAGATGTGTTTTTGGTTGTGGAAGGAAACCAGAGAGCCTGGAACAAGCCTACATGGACAGGGAGAGAACATGCAAAACTTCACAGTCAGAGTGTGGTTATATGGCTCTAATTCGGCGTAGCCACAAAACGTCAAGCTGAGTGCTAGAGTAAATCACAGCCACGCTGATGATCAATACAACATTTAGCCAGGTACCAGAATGCTGCTTGACCAATCAATTTAACTGTTGTATAGTATATACTGCCTGACTGAATGAAGTATTTAACTTAAAAAAAGTTAAGTAAAGGTCTGTAATAAAAGTCTTTATCCTGGAATATGCCTGTGCCATCAGGGAAAAAAACTCCATACAGGTGATACTGTATATACATAATATACTGATTCAGTATATTCAGTTCATCAGCTGACTTCATTTTATTGCTATTTAACATGAATGAGCCTAGACCTGACCAACTGAAGCTACCCCAGATCATAATGTCTCCAGAGGTTTATACAGTGGGCACTATGCATGATGGGTGCATCGCTTCATGCGCTTATCTTCTTACCCTGATGCACATATTGCTTTGGAATAGGGTCAATCTGGACTCATCAGACCACATCATCGTTTTTTCTATTGCTCCAAAGTCCAATCTTGTTGCTCCTTATCAAATTCAAGCTTTTTTTCTGATTAGTCCAGGAAGTGTTTATTTTCTGGCCACAGAGCTGTTTTGTCTCAAGGCTATGAGTTCTCATCACATTGTGTGCATATGGAAATGCTCTTACCTTACACAATTAATCATCTAAAGTCTTTTCCTTTTATTTACATATATATATATTGTTTTTACACCATGTAACTTTTCTAAGTGTTTTAGTGATCTCCATTGATGATTTTTTTTTTCCTGACCACATTTCTTCCATCAGCACGATCCTTACAGGTTTTGATGATGTGTTAGAGGGTTGTTAGTCCAGTTCCAGACATTTCATATCGCCTTAGTTATTTTCTTTGCTTGCTGCAGCCCAATAATTTAACCCTACTGAAATGGTCACTTTTTCTGGCACGGTAGTGTAAAATTTTATGTGCACAATTTTAAACTCCTAATAGAATTGTTCAATATATTGCATGGAAAAATGTTAGTCCTTGTCTGTGTGACCCATATGACAAAATCAAATAAATAAGGAATAATATAGCAAAGCTCTATATACACATGCTGCAGCTCGTCACGCCAAACTGATCAAGCCTCACCCGGAGTCATTTTCTGAGAAGTGTCCTTTATGTTCTACGAAAGACCCGGACACACCTCACCTGAAATTCTTGCATACGTGTGTTTGTATAATTTAAGACCCTAGGCAGCAAGTTGACCTTTCTCCTTGTATCACTTGATTGGACACGTCACCATAAACATTATATATTTATAATGCTGGCATTAATCTCTCCATAGACTCTAGATGCAGACAGATAACCTTTTTCGCAGCCCAACATGAAATACATTCTCAATTATCTTTTAATCTTTTGTTTGCTGAATATGAACAAAATCTTTTTGAAACTTTTTTTGTTTCTGTAATGTAATGAAGTGACCGTGATACTGTGCTATTTTAATCTCAGCTCATTCAGAAGCAAAATGAAAACAATGAATGAGTGAGTAATATTTACAGTGACAAGCAGATGTTGACAGAAAACAGGCTGTAAACTTGTACTTTTGCTGATCTACATGAAGATAAAAAGCACGACTAGGTAATAATGCTACTTGTTTTAGATGTATAAACAGGTTAGTGTAAAAGTGAGATTTCTTTATTGAAAACTGAAATTAGGTAAATGAATTTGACTGGGAAAGGTACAGGCAGTGTAACACGATCCACTTTTATGCAATATGTTACACGGCAGTATCTGCACTGGACGTTTAACGCTTGAGAATGTGAGAATATGTTACATAATATGTCCCGTAGTAGGGATAAGAATGAGATTGCTCAGTCTTAAACTGATTATAGTGATCATTGCAGCCTCCATTTATCATCTTCACTCCATTCTTGTTTCTCCTACAACAGTGTGAAATGTCCACACCTTGCTTGGAAAAAAAGACAATTTTGCCAGTTAGGCTTTGCAGATCACCACAGTATTTAAATGTACAATATAAACATGGAGTGGAGATAAATGTAAATACAAGTTAATTCCAATTGCCTTTAAATATGTTCCTTAATGTGCATAGTTTCTAATTAAAAAATTCTCAAAACATCTGGTTACTTGTTCAACAGCAAAATGCAGCTATATATAGGAGTCACGAGTGCTAAACAGTACTCTTGTACTCTCACCTTTAAGCTGGCAGTAAAGTCTGGTGGGCCCAGGAAACTGCGCCAAGCTGAAATCTGAATCGTAACATTCTGTCCTGGTACATTTAAACGAGCCTGGCAACCTTTACTTCAATTAAAAGCATGTTGTGGACCAGATTTGATGTTGACACGGTGCCTCAGGTTATTTAATAATGGAATGGCATTGAATGGAATAGATTTTTTGTGCAGTGATTGATTTTTGAGCAAACTTTTTATTTTTATGTCATGGTGCCCATTCACCTTTAAAAGTTTACCCGATTCATTTCAGGTTCATGAAGGTCAGGGGAACCTTTTACAATACCTAAATCTGAACTGGTTTGATGACAGAGATGGCTACTGGAAATGGAACCGAGCCAAGTTTCATCTTTCAAAACAAATACTAGTATCCATTCCCGCATAACCATGATGTGCGCTAAAACTTGCATCAGCAAAGTC
>JAOVVA010000031.1:7397212-7410867 GCA_028565275.1 Leiocassis micropogon
GTGATATATATCGTTATCGAGGTAGAAAATTGCTTCTACCGTGATAGAAGATTTTGGTTATATCGCCCACCCCTAGTTCCACTGATCCACATGTTTGATTTGGCACAGGTTTTTACACTAGATGCCCTTTTTGACACCTACCTCCCTGTTTTACACATGCTCCTCGTGGCTGTGCACCACAGTTGTGGAATTGGACACTAGTCTTCTGTGAGACAGATGGACCCAGGCAATTATACTTAGCATTCCCTTTCACTGTTTGAAGGGTTTCCCTGCTAGAAAAGGTTCCAAGCAGAGTCTGTGAACTTTACAACAGTTGTATCATGTGATTAGACATTACATTTAAAAAATATATAAAAAAAACATTTCAAATCCAGTCCAATCCAGCACTACAGGACGATATAGACCTCAGTACAGATGCTCAGTATTGGGCTGTTATATCCGTACCTGACACACTTGTACAGGAAGTATAAACAGGTTCATTGACCTAAATTATAGAGTATCCTGACTAGGGTTGCATGACTGGTAGAAGAGTAAAGCTTTGTTAATTTCCTTATTTTAAACGAAGACATGAGAGATCTAATTTAAAAAATAAAAAATAAAAAAAACTTTTCAGAATGCCTGAAAAGCATTTTCTTGCTTGAAGGATGAGGTGCAGTCAAACATGGCTCTTTTTTCTCCCGCTCTTATTCACAAACAAATCTAGTAGCAGAGCTACTGCAAAGGATTTTCAGGGGTGGAAATCCACTTATATCCTGCAAGTTCCTTATCATCATGCAGTGCACAGCTCATGGTTGCTTAGCAAGGGCAGACGCCAAGAAAAACAGACAAAGCGGTTCCCACGTGTTTTTACATTTTTTGTTTGTTTGTTTGTATTAGGATTTATTGCTATATCAGCTTCTCAGGCTATTTCATGGCAAGATTCACATCAAATATTAAGCTGATTTATTCGAACAAATTTTATATTATGTTATTATGTAAGTGATTTAGAGAGTAGTGGGAAGGTAAAAAAGGATATAATAGATCACATTATAGCATGGTCTTGGTCAGAAGAACAAGATTTTATGTTAGGTTCTTTAGGTGCACTTTAGATAGAAATTGTAAAGGTTTTTCTGGTTTTGTCTTGCAGAATATGTTTTTGTCTTTTTTTTAATTTTTTTTTTATAAATCTTGTTCTGGTAGAAATTGTTTTCTTATGGTATTAAAACTTGGGCAGTCCAAAAGTATGTGTTTTATGGTTAGGGTAGTTCTACAGCGCTGACATTTTGGAGCTTCTTTATCCTTTAATAAATAAGCATGGGTAATATTTTTATGGCCTATACGGCACCTTGTATATACGACCTAGTTGTGTCTTGATTCGAATGGGTGATGACTTCTTTTTCCTACCACTGGGTTTATTTCGAATAATTAGTTATACACTTATTATAAGTCAGTTCCAGATTGATATTAAGCTTTTCCAAGCTCCAAGGAGGTATTGGGCAAAAGTGTGTCTAACTTAGGATGTCCAGATTTATGCCTAAGTTTTCCATGTGAGGTCTGGCGCGCATACCGAAAGGTTTGATGTAGTTTGGTCTGGCCTCATACAGATGCAAATATTGTGGGAAGAAGATTGGATTAAAAGATGGAATTTGTTTTTATCTTTGTTGCATACTGGAGAGCTAGTTTCAAGCGTCTTATATGAAGAGGTGGTTCATTTGCTTCCAGTATAGACTTTGAACTGGTGAGGTCCTGAAGGCTCCCAATGTGAATCTCAGTCCTTGGTGGTGGACAGTGTTTAGAATTTGCAAGTATCATTTTCTGGCGAATCTATACACGATACTTCCGTGTTTTTAGGTGCGACATGTGAACGTCCCATAACTGTGCATAGCAACACATGGCATACCATCAGTAATAGTACTTACTATACACAATACACTTAGTACACTACATAGTACACTTGCCAATTAGAGCATTTTAATCAGCCGACCATCAGCGTCCTTTGAAGGACACTTTTAACAGCCAACACATCAAGCATTCTGTTAATTATTTTTGAGGAGGTGTCTATTGCAGTATATATATATATCATCATCATCATCATCATCATCATATTGCCCAGGCCTAAGTTACATCATCAGTGAGTTTTTCAAACGTTGTTTGAAATGCATTCCTTCCATTTCATCAACCTTATGAAATTTTTCATTCCTTTTGTGTTCAGCTGCGACTCCCTCAAAATTTCACAACCCTCTCCCTCTGGACTCCTCAGAAATCGTACCACAATCATCCTGTTCTGCACTGCAAACCCGCTGCATAAACCATTAGTGTTATTAACATGTTATACGCAAGTGGTCCTAATTATATTTTCCCCCATTTGACTGAAAGTGGACAGATCTTCAGTTACAACTGATCACCCTTGGTGTGACGACTTACATGTCAGCAGTAAATGTAGGAGGCTTACTACTGGCAAAACAACATGACAAAGGAGATGAGAAGTAAATCAAATCACAAAGAGCACTGCTACCACTGCCTGTTCGTGAGGGCCATCAAATCACAAGCACCCTTTTCACACAGGTAATGTGCTATCATGCTGCTTGTAGAGGAGGTGTGACGTATAACATGCTCGTTTGCACATTTGCACGTGCACTTTATGTTGTCTCTTTTGTATTGCACTTGGATGGTTTTCTGTTTTTAAACATTTTTTAAATGTCAATCTGTCTAGTCTCAGCTATAGTCATCTAATTAGGTTTCTTAGTTAGCTAGTTAGTTTTGTTAATTTATGTTGTATGTAGCACCTTGGTCCTGGAGGAACTTAGTTTCGTTTCACTGTGTACTAAACTGTATATGGTTGAAATGACAATAAAAGCCTTGACTTGAACAGCTGTGGCGTCTAGTGTGCTGTAGAACGTGCGCCAAAAAAACAGTGGATCTGCTGCTTTCAAGACAGAAAGGGAGGTGAACTGAGGGGTTTCTGCTAGAATTTAAATCCCTCACCAAAGTCACTGCCTCCCCAGGTCATTTCTTATTTCCTAACAATGCTGAAAGACCTGCTGCACTAGAATTGGTTCTTATGCCACCGACTCTCACACTCTAGCCCATCATATATAAAACCAAATACATAGGGGTAAAAAAATAAATAAATGTTATCTGATCTTTTAGTGCTAGAACCAGCCCAGTGCTGTCAATTATTGCACTTGAAACATAAAAAAAAAAAAAACCTGGCCCGACTGATCAGTCTCAGCTGATCCTTGAGTGCATTGTTTCTGACGTACTACAGCATCTGGTCTACTTTGTACAAGATATCCGTGAGTTAGCTGCTTTTGTTTTAAACCTCCTGATGGCATGTCACACACGTCACATGTCCCAAAACGTCAAACCCCCGCTCCACAATCAGGGGTGTTCTCTCTCTTTCACCCAGATCTCGTCTTGCCCCCATCACCAGGTCTGCGTCTGGAATAAAGGTGCGACAACAACCACCCCCGTTCCTGCCTCTGGCCCTTTCATATTTAACACTTGAGACGCAACAATGGCACAATCTTCTTGCCCTGAACCGGCTGTGTGTAAAATGAGCTACAAAATAACTAAATCAAACAACTATAAACCTACCACAATTGTTAGATTTTTATTTATTTAGATTCAGAGCATGACCTTTTCCTCAAAGTCTATCTATCTATTTCTGCTTAGAACAACAATGCAATAGTATAAAAACAGTTTATAGAGAATCATAAAGAAATCCATTCCATGAACTGTAATATTTTTAAGATTAGGCAGTCATAAGGTAACACAGACGAGTTTTATTAGGTCAAGATCCTTTAACTTATTAAAGAATGACCTTTAAGTGAAGAAACTACCTTAAAGTGGTTCATGCTGAAAGAAAAAAAATGATTTCTTGGGGTTTTATATTTAGAAATTCTTCAGGTGTGGTTTTGAAGGTACTTTTTCGAGAACGTGGTGTACTGGTAAGTATTGTCGCCCTACACCTCCAGGATCCGGGCTCGATTCCCGATCTGGGTTTGATTCCCGATCTGGGGTCTGTGTGCATGGAGTTCTGCATGTTTTCCCCATCTCTCTCTCATACTTGTGGGTTTCCTCTGTGTGGTTTAACCCCACAGTCCAAAGACATGCAGATTAGGTTCCCAAATTACCAGTATTGTGTGGATGTGAATGAGCGTGGGAGTGTGTGCATGTGTGTGGGCCCTGCTATGGATTGACACCCTATCCTGGGTGTACCCCCACCTCGTGCCCTGAGTTTCCTGGGATAGACTCGAGGCCCCCTGCGACCCTGTATACTAGATTAAGCGGTATAGACGATGAGTGAGTACAAAACATAAATACAATGATCACAATTGGCCTCCATTGTCCCTAGTTGGATTACAGAGGTTTCTAGATGGATTAATCTTGTACATATCCAGAGAACATTGTGAGCATGTTAGTTATTTTGTGTTAGTGTGTGTTCATGACACTCACCCTAAGCTCATGCTCGGTGCGATGGAGCCCAAGTTTCTTCAGTCCAATAGTCAGGTCGTTCACACAGATCCCTCCGTCTCTGTTCACGTCCAGGATCTGGAACAGGACTTTGAGGCGATGCTCCTGCTCGGGGCCGCCACACACCCCGCAGACCACATGCGACTCGTCTCTCATAGCTGAAGCCAGAGTATAAACCCCAACATCAACCCCAGTAACACCGCCGCCTGGGTCCGAAACGCGGTACTCCTCGGAGCGGCACTGGCAGAACACGTCGCTGAGAATCGGCGAGACAAACGAGCCCTGTCGGTGCATCATGCGACACAAAGCGCGAGACTCTACCGAAATGAAGTGAACTCTTGAGGAGTTTCAACTGTTAGCGTGAGAAAAAATAAAACAACAAAAACAAAATGTTTCACGGAATTCCGAGAAGATTTAATTCAACTTTTCACAGTCTTGAAAGTCGAAGCGTTGAAAGCTAAGCTAACCGGCTAGCTTTATCTTTACTCTTCAACTCTCCGCTCGTTCTGGGAGGAAAAAAATATATATCACTCACAAATATTTGTGATGAGGTAAAACTGTCTGTTTGGATTGTTAAAGATCCAATTTATTGTCCATAAGATAGCAACAGAGCTGGTTTATCGGCGATATATATAAGCGATATCCGTGTAAAACTGCCGTTACACGTTACACACACAAGTGATGAGGTGGAGGCTAAGCGCGGTCAGTCGCTAAAACGCAGTTTTCACGAAAATAAGCGCAAAATATGGATTCCAACACTAACACGCTTATTTCTTATACCTATTCGGTAAAAAATATGAAAATAAATAACCGTTATTTTTAACGAAAACCGCCGAATAATACGGTTTGAATGACCAGCCCGCTGACAGCTGATATACCGGCGCGGCTACGAGTAGGCGGAGCTTAACGAGTAAAGGAAACGTGAATGACTTGCGAGGAAAAGGGCGGGCTGTTTTAAACAAGCATGATGGATGGGCTCGCAAGCCAATCGTATTCTTTAAACCGGACCATCCTCATTCTAGCCGCCGGTTAGTCACGTGAGGGAATTTGCTGGCATTTTCCTTTAGAAAAGAATGTACTGAGGCATGTGCGCGCGAGACAGGAATGCTAAAGTAGCTCAGGTAGCTTCTGGCCAGGGTGATAAACCAACAATTACTCAAATACTTGACCTCTACTTGCAAAATTGCATGCATTTTGTTCTTTCAAGCTTGAATATCTTTAAATAAGCAGCTGTTCAGGAGTGCCTATTGAAGTGTATAAACTTAAAAAGAAGAATCCATAAATCAGCTATTTGAATATAGATAGTAAATATAGTAAAAGATAAGCGCAGTACACCATGTTTCTAAAGGTACGGGACATCTGGTACAAATGTCTGTCATCGGCGTTGGGTGGGAATGTAAACTAGGCCTTCACATGGCAGGCGACAAAACCTACAACTAAGCCACCAGTACCTTCAAAGGATTGAGAAGTTATGAAAATGTGACATTTCCTTTCTTGTCCTCACATTTTCAGACAAGCAATGATGTCATTAATGTTATATAGAAGTAAATCACTTCAACACACTGGATGTGACGCACTGGATGGTAAAATGATGATAACATTTCCGATATTGTTTTTATATTGCTACATTTTACATGCAACTGTGTGGATCAAGGCGGCATGGTGGCGTAGTGGTGGCCTCGCACCTCTAGGGTGGAGGGTTTGATTCTCGCCTCAGGTCTGTGTACATGGAGTTTGAATGTTTTCCCTGTCCTTGTTGGGTTTCCCCCGGTTTCCCTCCACAGCCCAAAGACATGCAAATTAGGTTTTTAATTTGGCCAAATTAGGCCTTCCCAGATTGTCCATAGAGCATGAACGAGTGAGTCTGTATATGTGTGTGTGTGTGTGTGTGTATGCCCTGCAATAGGTTGGCACCTTGTCTAAGGTGTACCGTGTCTTGTGCTTAAATCTCGTGGAATAGGAGGAGTGCGTCTGTGACTCTGCCTTCAGAGCCAGTGCCGTTTTCTTTTTTTTCTGTTTTCCATTGTTTCCATGGGAAAATTCATGCAACTCAGCCAAGAATGGAGAAATAAACATTATGGACCTCCACAATCCTTTTCCATCTTAGGAATAACCGAAGGTACCACAAGCATCTCTACAAACAACTGTTTGGCAATTTACAATATCGTGACCACACAGAAACTGCATCCTTCATGGAAAGACACACAAATTTTACAAATTCCCATTGGCAATTAAAATTTTTGTCCAAAAGTGAACAACTGAACCCCAAACAAACAAACAAAGGACCTGGTGAAGGAGCTGGTTGCAGCCTCTATTAAGAGATACAACCTTTACATGCAAAGACTCTACACAAGGAAAAAGACCCTACTTCAAGACCTTTAAATGAATGTTCCCTGGTCAAATAAAACAAAATATTAACTACTGCGTTATACAGAGTAGTGCTATGACTGGAGGATTTCTTTCTTTCTACTTCACATCAAACATCAGAATGGAGAAAAAGCATGTTCCAGGAGAATGACCTGATTGGCTCATGTAATAACCTTTTACAAATATTTTGAGCAGAAACGCATCTCAGCATGCACAAAGCACCAACAATCAAGGTACATGGACTATAACAACAAAACACAATATTGGGTTCCATTCTCATCAGCCAAGAACAAGAATCTGAGACTATCATGGGCATAGAAATGGAAGATTAGGGGGAAAAAAATCACCCTGTCTTTTTCAGTCTTTAACTATCCAGTCTTTATGAGTCTTTGTCCATGATAGCCGGATCTTATTTTTGCCAGCTTTTTAGAACCTTTTTCACCTCAATGTGCTTTTCAGTTCACCATAATTGTAAAGAGTGATTATTTGAGTTTCCTGTTAGCTCAGACCAGTCTGGCCATTTTTCTCTGACCCCTCTCATCAAGAAGGTGGTTCAGTTGTAGCAGATCCTCCACTCATAGGATGTTTTTTGTTCTGTTTTATTTTTTGCACTATTCTGTATAAACTTCAGTGACTGTTGTGTGTGAAGATTCCAGGAGATCATCAGTTTCTGAAATACTCAAATCAGCCTACCTGGCACCAACACCCACGCCACAGTTTAAGTCACGAAAATATTTTTTTCCTGTTCTGATCTTTGATGTGAACATAACTGAAAATGAAACAATTGACCACTAATTGCATAATTTTGTTGCTATGTTTTTGAATAATTAAATAACGCTAGAAATAAGTAGGAGTTTGGGTTTCCATATTAAAGTGTATAAACATGAATCTCTATAAGAATCCAGAAATCAGCTACTTAAATCTAATTAGTAGATGTGGTAAAGGATAAGAGTATTACGCAATGTTTCCAAAGATACAGAGTGTCTTGTACAAAAGTCCGTCATTATCCTTGCATCAGGTTGATAAACTGATATTGATCAAAATGAGCACGTTCATTTCATGGCACTCTGAAGTTCTGGATGTGAAGTTCTTGTCTGTCCATTTTCTGACTTTGTTTATCTTATATAAACAAGAAATGCTGTCATTAATGTTATATCGGAGTGTCCATCTGTGTAGGACATTTATCTTGTACCATAGTGACTCTTCGGCAGATCATTTCCCATAAATCACTTCTAACCAGGAAGTTTTGGTGTGTTTTGACCCATCTATGGGACACGAGCGGAGACTCTCTAAGCATCATCAAAGCAGTCTCCAGATCATCTCAAAGGATTTGTTTAGGTATAATCTCAACCACTGTTTTAATCAATTATTTTATCTGTTTATCCAGGTACTAGCCGCAGAGCATTGGATATGAGGTGGGGATACACCCTGCATAGAATGCCAGTCCATTGCAAGCTACCATCCTCACATACATACAGTACTCACATTCACACACATAGGGGTGAATTTATCACATTATTTAACAACTACTAGTTTTTTTGTGTAAGGACTTGTGTAACTTCACACAAACAGGAACCTGAGCTCAGGATCAAACCTGGGACTCCACAGCTGTAAAACTAGGAGCGAGCACGGGGTCCTCGAGCCTGGGAGGCGGAGCTAGCACAGAGTCCTTGAACCTGGGAGGCAGAGCTAGCAGGCGGTTTTGTACCAGAGATTCCAACAATGAGAGTGGACTTCTTATTAACTTAAACACTTCTCCTGTTATATTGAACTTCCAGCCTCATAACCACACACCATGACGGCAAATCCGTTCCTGCTATCTGTTATCACCGATCTGTTATCAATGAGTGTGGGTTCCCTGTTGAGTTTGGTTCCTCTCAGGGTTTCTTCCTATTGCCCCATTTCCCATGGAGGTTTTCCTTGCCACTGTTGCCCCGGTTTGCTCATCAGGGACAAACAGGTCATTATAATTTATACATATTCCCTTACATTTTTCAAACTCATTTCCATAATTTTTTTGAGTCCGTAAAGCTGCTTTGTTTAAAATGTTATATGTAAAAAATAAATAAATAAATAATAATAATAATAATTGGATTGAATTACTGCTTTCCAGTAGACAGACACTTTGATATAACATTAATGACCTCATTGCTTGTTTTTAATCAGCTAATGTAAGAACAAAGAGTGGAACTTTATGAAAAATTTTAAAGCTCTTCTTGCATTTCTAATATTTACTGATTACGTTATCATCCTGATGCAGCCTCAGAAACACTTTTATTTTCTTCTGGCAGATGACAGACTTTTGTACAAGACACGCTTTTCTGCGTGGAAACATCTTTGGGAACATCATGTACCATGCTTATTCTTGATCCTCATCTACCATCTTTAAGTAGCTGACTTTCATTCGATCATGTGTCAACATAATGCATGAAATTATGTAAACAGATGTTGAATGTTTCTATTTACATTCAGTTTCCATCAGTTTCTATGAAAGATGCAGCTTTCATGTGGACACAATTTATATCTTTGTACAGATGCTTATGGTACCTTCAATTACACCTAAGATGGAAAAGGAGTGTGGAGGTCCATAATGTATATTCTTCAGTTCTTGGCTTGGTTGCCATGGAAACAATGGATAACAGCAAAAAAAGGCATTGACTCTGAATGCCATTCTAGAGTTACATAAGCACTCATAATCAAGACAGTCGCACTATTAGAGGCTTCTGAACATCAGTCCATACACACTAGAATATGTTAAAAGAGACTTAGTGTATGTGAACTTTTGCGATCTCATAGCAATGGATCATGACGGGCATTTTTCTGGTCAGCTCCCCTAAAATTTATGCCGCAAACATATAGAGAAATAGATTCTCCAGAATGTTTGATTTGTAAGGTTTTGCTGCTTTTGGCTCAAAAACTGTGGATTATTACTTAGATTTCAGACACTTGGGTTACTCGGATAGTTGCCTGGCAATTGAATCTTGAACCTTGACCACTGAAGCCCAGTATTGTCTATAGCCCCGCTCTCTGAAAGTGGCCAAAAATATACAGACACCTGAAAATCATGCAGATCATTCCTAAAGGTTGAAAGTACACAATTGTATAGCAATGAGAATACTTCTGTTCACATAAAATGAAAATGTTTTTTTAAAGAATAGTGCGGATTAGGTGAAAGATTGTGCATAGTTACTTAAATATAAAACCAAATGAATGCTTGTTCTTAATGCGATTAATGGTCTGGCACCTTCCTACGTGTGTGAGACAGTAAGCTTTTATCAACAAAGTAGAGCCGTACGTTCTGCTAATCAAAACCTGCTAGTGATCCCTTGGTCAAGGTGCAAACAATGGGGTGATCGATCCTTTGCAGTGGCTGGTTCTAAACTCTGGAACACCATTTCACCGAGTTACGTAACATTATGGACCTCCCTACGTTTAAAGCACAACTTAAGACTCACTTATTTAGAATGGCTTTTAATATTTTATAATTTTATGTTTTTTTTAATTAATTTTAGCATTTTGTTTTATTTATTATTATTATTATTATTATTGTTGTTATTATTATTATTATTATTATATTTTTCATTTATTTTTCACAGCTATTTATTTATAATTATGTGTTTTATTTTGTTTTTGTATTTTTTATTTCTATTTTTATTGCCACTTTATTGTCATTTTTAGTGCTGTGAAGTTCAACGTAGGTTGATGTAAAGTGCTATATAAATAAATGTTGCTTTGATTTGATTTGTAAAAGTACATTACTGGATAATGGTTGCACTTTTTGGCAAAAGTGCTGTCCTGAATGATCTACGCTCAAACTATCTAGGCAGGTTTTAATGATTTGAATGTTTTAAATTCAAGAAAATATGGTTAAACTTGGTTAAGCAAGAATTTTTAAATTTTTAAAAGAATTTAAAAGCAAGAAAAAAAAAGAAACAAAAATGTTCCATAATTATGGTGATAAATTTTGCTGCACACATTTTATCATAAAACTATAGTTGTTCTGAAACCTGACCTCGTGATCACATCTACACAAGGGCCTTATCAAACTATTGTCAAACTATTGCCCAACGCTAACCTGAGTTTTAACAGAATTTTCATTGCAAATTTTTTTTTTGTAAATTGACTTAAAAATATTGTTTTTTTTTTTATTCCTCTTTATTATTCATCTTTGCTGCACAACATGCAACCACCTTTTTTTTCCCAACGTCATATTACCAGAACACAGGATTACTGCTTTTCAGTAGACAGACGTTTCGATATAACATTAATGACATCATTGCTTGTTTTAACAGGAGAAACAAAATCAGGAAATGTAAGGACAAAGAGGGGACCTTCAGAGTCCTGTGGAAAGAATGTCATGTTTTGCACGTATGGAGGACAGGCAGGATGCGAGTACAGACAGCTGTTTATTGAAGTGGAGTTATAATTATAAAGATAAAATGAACACCATATAATAACAGGGACATGAAAATTAGGACTATGGCAAGGAACTATCACTAAGACTAAGGTCTGGGGTCAGGGAACCGTTTCTGAGCACCCTTGGTCCCGGGATCAGTTGATTTTTGTCTGTGAGCATGCAATCGTTGCGAGCTCGGGAATCAATCCCTGGACCGATTGCAGTAAACAAGTCGGGAAAGCAAACCAGCAATAGTGAACTAAACAGGATAAGAACAGCAGTAAACCAAACAGACGCAAGATGCACTATAATTAGACAGGACAAGGTGCAGGTGACCCTAACAGGAGCTCCAGGGAAGCCGTTCCACTGTTCCATGAAGTCTTGGCAGGGGGCAAGTGATGATAACATTTGCATAATAGGGAAAACTTTGTATATTTTGTCATGTCAATTAACTTTATTGCTTCTATGATTCCAGTTTGTGAGGAAGGCAGTGTACAGTGGCCTACTACACTAGGAAGGTCTCCATGTCAGTTGTACAAGATGGGGAGGGAGGTGTCTAAGTGGACATCATTTCATGCATTTGATATCAATCACACTATGAAACGCTACTAAATAAATCACAGTTCATTCATAATACTGAGAATATACACTATACTGTATTACATAGGTATGCAGCTGTGTAATCACTTTATTAGTATCATATGCAACAAAATAGGCAAGTATAATAGGCTTATATTTGTTAAGATAATAATAATAATAATTATTATTATTATTATTAATATTATAATATACACACCATCCACACATACTCACACTCTGCACCTATTGGTGTGTTTATTGTAGCCAATCCACCTATTAGTATGTTTATTAGGGAGTTGGGGGAATCTTCACAGAAATAGGAACCTGAGGTCAGACTCGAACCTGGGCAGTAAAACATTAAGGATTTTCCTTATGAACTTTGTAGCAATATTTTACTAAGGGCCTTAGATACAAATGTGGAATGTAACTAAATACATTTACTTTGGTACTGTGCTTAAGTAGCTATACATTTCAGGTATCTGTACTTTTACTTGAGTACTTTTATTAGAGAATACTTTTTATTTTAACTCCACTCCATCCTACAGCAAATATCAGGAACTCTTATCGGTGTAGCAGGTGTTTGAAATCAAAGGCAGAGCTGGTTGCGGAGAGCGACAAAAACAGCACGTTCGCAATCAGGAAGCTCACAGAGAGATAGACATAGCAAGAGAGAGAGAGCGAGAGAGAGAGAGGTGCCACAATATTTATTCACAGAAACAGAGATAACATTGCTGACAGCTAGTCTAAGTCTTGCCTGGTCTGGTTCTTTTTTTCTGATTAGAAAAGTGGAGTTTTTCTTTTGTTGTAGATGACTCATTAAAAAAAGAGCAAGACGTTGTCGAACAAGGTTATGCTTCCAGGGAATAACCGGGAAATTTGGTTAAACAAAAAAATATTTAAAAAAAATTATTATAATTTGTGTTATTATGGTTATAGATAAAGACAAACAAAGTAACACAACAACTTAGGCACCCTGCGCCATTGGGCACAGTGGCCACATGCATATAAGGGGACATAATTTTAAAATAGGAGGAATTTTAAGTCAAGACCTTCAAAATGCTCCAGATGCTGGGGAAAAAAGCATCACTTAATATGATGTCACTCAATATGATGTCATTTAATATGGTGTCCCACAGAAAGTTGCAAACCACTTTTCGCCATAAGTTTAAAGCATTGTTTGAGAAATCAAAAAAATCCTTCCAAAATTTTGCATCCCCAATGTATTGAGATAACATAGGCTTACGATTTGGTGGCGATCATATAAAGTCAGTAGGAAGAGTGTATCAAATTCCATTAGGTGCGTTTTGCAAACGACCCTAAGATAACTGACTTCCTGTTGAGAGCCTATGATGTTGAGCTCTAAATGTGTACCGGGTTTCACATGCTTAATAATAGGGGTAATGTCATAGTGCTTGGGCCATCACAATAATAATAATAATAATAATAATAATGTAACACAATATATTTTTTAGACATTCTGGAATTGGAGGACATTTTCAGTCCCAGCTATGAAATTTTAAATAATCCATGAGCAAAACACTAAATCATGCACTTGTTCTGTAAATTATACCTGAGTCCTGAGAGAAAATATGATATATATAGTTACAGAAAAACTGGTTCCAAAATATTATTTAAAATATCAGATACTGTATCAAATATCAAGCACCGACAAAGATGGCTTATTTCCTCTTATTTTTTTATTTCCCAACTTCCTTAATCTTAAATGCTTTTTTAAGGTCGTGAAGGTTTAAGCTATTGTCATCTTAAAACTTTCAATGATTTTCAATTTCAATTCAATTCAATTTTATTTGTATAGCGCTTTTAGCAATTGTCATTGCCGCAAAGCAGCTTTACACAA
>JAOVVA010000031.1:7420037-7433746 GCA_028565275.1 Leiocassis micropogon
ATCAGTATACGACTGGATCCAGGTTCGGATCAGTTCGGTTATAATGTCGGAAAAACACAATAAATCTAGTGGCGCTAAAAACATCATATTGAGATTGGGATTTAGACTGTATTTGTACTGTATATGTCTCTGTCTCGTCTGCTCTGTAATTCTTTCCCCCCTAGTCTCTGATCAGTAGGTATCTAATGTCTTTCATTTTCCGGATGAGCGAGCTTCTTTTATCGAGAGACACAGGCGGAGAGAGAAATGACATTTTCGTAAAGAGCAGTGTGAGAATAGAAGGTTGTTCAAGTGCAACCCCGCTCCATAAACCTGGAACAGGGCTGAACGTTTGGCACTGAGATTTAAAGCTTTATAAATCCACACACACACACGCTTGTGCCTTATCTGCCCTTAGCGTTTTTGCTGATTTGGCCCCTGTGGTGTTGTGAAAAGCCTCCAGCCGTCCCTTATCTCTGTCCTACAAACACCATGAGCCCACATTATACTGACCGTACCACACCGTACTGGCCGTTATTCTCTGCTGATTAAAAAGAAAAACAAGTTATACAGAATTTTTTTTTTTAATGTGTGCATTTCACTCTTTCATTGCATGCTATGCTCGATATGCCAATACATATACCAATGCATGCATGAAGATTTCACACAAAAAAGGCAATATTCTTGTCAGTGAACATTGCAACATGGAAAGAGAGATAATTTATCTACATGAAACACACATTTCAGTTGAAATGCGTGGGCTGCAGTTTACTATAGGTGTGTCTCTAATATCTAATTTTCAGCTCCTCTTATTACATCCACAATTAAACGCCTAAACAGCTGAGGGGAGCAGCATTTGGGTGTGGGCGGCTCGGTTAAAGGGATACTCCAGCAGTTTCGGCAACCTAGTTGCAATTACACGTTTTTTTTTTAACCTCCATGCTTATTTTACTCATTCATGCTTGAATTCTGTGAATTACTTGTGAGTGAAGGCATAAAATGTTTTGACATTTCCTGAAGACTTCAGGCGCAGTATGGTGATTGAGACTCTTAGAATGGTGAGAATGTTTTAAACAAGGCTGTGGTGACTCTGAGCCACTGCATCCCCACTGATCCTTGAAAATCCCCAAATTGAGCAAGTGACGCATGTATTTGTGGGAACCGTGTAGACGGTCATTCACCAACACTACTTGCACGTTACAGGAACTCGACTATGAATTATTGCCACATGTTTGGGTCAATAAAGGAGTTCCTGGGAGGTCAGCGTTTCGGACGTGAATGAAGCAGGCAGTCGTGGCTCCGGCGTACTGACACGTTTCTACCCTGATGGTAACCAACTAGTCCACTAGTGAAATGCTGGGATAAGTGCATTAGTGTAGCAGGGGATTATACAGAGAACTAAAGGGAGTTTATTACTCCCAAAAGGAGAGTTTAGTACTTCCTTCTGTGTTCTGTTATTCTGGACGATCAAAAGAGGTTTGACTTTTCAACAACTGCCCCTAGCTTGAAGCGCATTTTAAGCTTCCGATTCATTCATTCTGTTTTCAATAACAGTCCATGTCTTTGATATGCACTGTAGATGTGGTAGATAAAGAAGAGGATGACAAAACACTGGCGTATCCCTTTAACCCGAATGAAGGAAAAAAAAAAGATCCATGAAGAACACACACAAGCAATCGCAGCTTTGTTTTGGTTCAAGAATTTGACCTCTTTTAGGGTAGCAATTAGCCTGTGGAAAATCTTGTTTTTCCCTTTCTTTGTGTCCTTTTTTATTTTTTCTCTCTTTTTTTTCTGTTTTCTCCAGTGTATGTATTTTTTTACGGTTCTTTCCAATGAGGGAGTTTCATTATGGGAGTGAAGCTCATAATTCTGGCAGCCTCTTTGCTGAAAATATCTTGTTTGAACGATCCCTGTACACACGCACCCACATACAGTATACTCGCCCACAAACACACACATGCTGTGAAATGCAAGATATGGTTCCAGGATTTATTGAACGGTACAAAAGAGCAAGTTTAATAATTAGCATCTTATTGGTGGAACTATGCTGTGAGATTTGCCTTCAGCTCGCTCCTTGTGCTATTAAAGAAAAGCGATAACTATAATAACTCGTACTAATAACCATGTTCCAGAAATCGTAACGCCTTTGAATGCTTTGAAGTTCCCAAATTTTATTATTTCTCTAAGAAGCTAACTCGGCTTCGTCAAAGATTGTGGTTATTATTTCACTCCTCTTCCAAACACGCCGTTTCAGTGTCTGTGTAAATGAACTACTGTTAGCTGAAAGATAATCACATCAAAGAACCTGTTGTGCATTTTTCTTTTCAGTATGTGAAAAGCTTTTCTTTCTTCTAATTATTAGACTTAAAAGACAGAAGAGAAAAAAGAGAGCCTGTTAAGGGAACAACTGTCGATCCGTTATAATGAAAGCAGGATCAGGAACTAACATGTTTCCCTAAATATTCATGCAGCTGTATCGAATACAAGTTGCTGTTATAGTTACTTTGATTATTGGAGTAATAATGCTCAAGAACATGCTGTTATAAAGATAGCAAGTTTAAGTTGGTATGGGCATATTGTGTTCTTGATCATTATGCATCAGTAGCCCCCCAAGTTCTGTTCAGACAATGCTGCTAAATGTGATGGGTTAATTTGGATGGGTGATATGACCACAATATCGTATAGCTAATCATTAAAATAAATAAATAAATATTTATATTACACACTGTATGTTGCAATATAATTAACTACATTAAAAACTTATTGTACTTAATTATTTAAAAAAATACAATAGTACATATATCATTAATCAAATTAGGCAAAAAATTAAGATATAATTGTATTACGATTCAACAAATAAAATTATTAAATTCATTCATATTTAACATTTTATTATGAAAACATATAATACATAATTACAACTGGGAAAAGGGGGGGGGGTCAGGCTTAAAAAAAACAAAAAACATGCACTGAGTGTGCATGTTCTCCCCGTTATTGGTGGGTTTCCTTCGGGTTTTCTCCTCCTCTGGTTTCCTCCCACAGTCCAGAGACCTGCAGGTAAGCTATTTGACGTTCCTAAATTGCCCGTTGTGTGTATGCTCTGCGATGGATTGGCACCCAGGGTGTACCCCAACTTGTGCCCTAAATCCCCTGGGCTAGGTTCCAGGCCCCTGCGACCCTGTACAGGAAAAGTGGTTAAGTCTCTGTGTGAGCTCAATGTTTACAATATCTTGGGAAATCTTATTGTGATAATGAATATCACATTATCAATATTTTCACCCATTCTTGGGCTCAATGGCTTGAAGCCAATTCAAGACATCTCTAACAGCTGGAACACAGATGTAAGACTTCCTGAATAAGTTTTTATGAGTTACTGAAAATCCCCGCGTTACATGGAAAATGTGACTATAGCGCTGTGGTAACTAATCTGACTCAAAAACCAATTTCTGTAATCGGCATCAGACATCCAAAGGGAGTTACCTGTGTAACAGCCACTTTAAAGAAACCATTGAAACAGAACAGGCGCAGTTAAATGACCCAAATAACGTATTGGTGTTTTGGTCAAAGACTTTTTAAAGATGTCTGCGATACTTAAATCGAAACAGCTGGAAAGTCTTTTGATTAGCTGAGACAATTTGCAAATTCCGATGTCTGCTGTGTTGTTTAGCAGGCTACCGTGGTTCGCCTTTTTTCTTTCTCTGTAACATTGAGCTGTTTTTATTCTGCATAAAGAAAGGGAAACATGCATAGAGCTCAGCAATCTGAGTCTGGAAGAGAGAGCCAGAGAGAAGTAGGTTAGGTGAAGTCCTGGGGGGGGAAAGGCAATGGCTTCATGTTTTATACTTCCATTTCAACTCAACTTTTTAATGCTTTTACAAATAAAGTAAGCTCTCGTTATATAAAAAATATATATAGGCCTATATCTTTATTCACATTAACATTCTGCCTGAGTAGAGATACTGCTTCCATTACAAGCGACAACACAAGGTAGCAATATAGCTCGAAGCATGCGGGGGATAAACAAAGCCAGACAGAACTCTTCCTCCTGTTGCGCCTTTACTTGCTACTTTTTGCTCAGTCACGGGTTGCACAAAGGTCATAGATCAGAGGTCAAATTGACAAAGTACAGAGTGTTGGTTTGTTGAGTGAAGTTTGCAGCGTCGGCTTTTGGTCACCCCTCTCTCTACCCTTCCCCCATTCTGCACATCAGTTGTGGACCAGTTTAAAGGAACACTCCAGCATTGTTTATCCTAATCTCTATGTATCGTACAGTTTCCAAAGTCAGGAACTGTAACTGATTTTCTGGCAACGAAACAGAAATGGAAAATATGATCTGTTCGAATTAGCTAATAATGGAAATCTAAGGACAGGTTTTGAATCCCGTCAGTGAATGTTTATAACTAAAGCACTGATTTGTAGAACATGTTCAATGAATTATCGTTCTAAATGTGTAAGCTCTGATCACGCTGTGTTATTTATAATAATTTATAATTTTCCTTTTTTTCTGGAATATAAGTGCATGTATTACTGGGTATGGGTTGTTCACACTAATACCAAATTCGGTATCGATACTCAATCGATCACGTCATAAACCATTTAGTTATATAGCGGTGTTTTAGTTTGTTCCCAGTTTTAAGTGTTTGGGCAAGGGGGGGTGGGGGGGGGGGTCATTTATTTCCAAGGTTGGGTAGTAGACTTTAGCTAGCTTGATTGGATCAGGTAGGATTACGGCGTGTGATTTCAGCACAGTTGTAAGTAAAGTAATGTGTTTTATGCTTTTACGATGTGACGATAGCAGCTTATCGTCAAGAACAACATCCTGAGTAACTGCTGGCACTTTCACTTGCCTAGGCTTGCTTGTCTTTAGTACTTTTACTCGTCTGACCAGCACTTTCTTCACCTTCGATTTACGTTAGTCTAACAATTGAATTTTTGCACTGACCCTAAAGTTCTAACATGTAAATTTCCAGTTAACAGTTCTTTAATTCTGGGAAAAAGTTAATTATCCATGTTGGTTTCGTACAAACCTCGGATCTAGTGGCTAGGGTGACAAATAGCTCAAGTATTCCTTTGAAGTCAATCTTCTTTTTGCAAGAGTGTAAAAGTTTGATGATTAACGCTGTATTTGAGTATGAACATTATCTGAGAAATATTTGGAAGGTGAATTTCACAAGTTATGAGTATGTATGTGTGTGTTTGAAGACAAATGATTGTTGACTATGACTGCCATAAAATCCTGGTTCCACTAGTAAATGTATCTGCTGATTATTTACAGTGAGTTTGTGATTATCCTAGTTGGTTGTGTTAGTTTCAGAGTGAACCTTAACTTGTACTGAGACTGATGGGAATTTTTCAATCTGATCTGTAGGGCATCGTTATGAAAATCTGCGGGCAGGAGTAAAGATTTAGTTAATGACAGACGGACTTGTTCAGGCTTCTCAAATCTCTAAAATGCCGTATGCATTTATTGTCCCTGTAATCTGATGCTAAATATAAGCTGCATTGCGTACTCCCTGCACAAGACTGGAAAATTATCAGCCAGCATTCCGATTTACTTTATCTTTCCCGGAATTCATGGATTCATGCGTGATCGCAATCGCACTGCCAGATCAGTGTGTTATTCATTCTCAAGGAAGGGATTTTTTTTTTTCCCTTGCTGGGATTGTCTTTGCTCCAGATTCTGATCCAAGGAGATCCAGGTCCATATCTCTGACATCTGAGAGTAGGATTTTAGGCAGGCCGTACTGTATGTGGGGGAAGTGTAGCTCTCAATTCCTGTTCTTTATGGGTCCGAGACTAGCTTTCTGACTAGTTTACCAGTGACTTGAGCTCTGGTTTCTACCTGAGGGGCAACCCATTTTGGGTAGTCTGTTCTTTTAGATGTTTGTTGAATTTTAATCGCAATTTTTTACTTGGTAAGAAAAATTGTGCTCTTGGCTGCTGTTCTGTCCAGGGTGTGTTCCTGTCCTTGTGCCTAGTGTTCCTGGGATAGGCTCCAAATCCACTTTGGATATATTGGAGATTATTGAGCAAACAGTTACTAGGGGTTCTGGGCTGATACCAATACCAATGTTTAAAATATTATATAATTATATTTAAAATAATAATTTGGACGATAGCCAAAGTCAGTACCAAAGTTGCGTTTGTGCCTGGAAGGAAAAAAGCTTCATTATAAAATGATAACTGAACTGTTATGTCTTTAAGCCCCTAATCACACTTTCTTTGAATAAGCACTACAATCATGCAAATTTATTAAAAAATTTATGAAGCTTTTGAAAAAGCTTTAATGTAACCTACTTTCACATGGCCGATTCTTTTTGTCAACAATATCTATTTCAAAAGCCTTTTTAGCTTCCAGCGTGTTAAAGCGGGTTTTTTTTCTTTCTTTTCCTTAATTTTTATTTATTTATTTTTTCTCCCTAATTTAGCCGTGTAAAAATTCCTCCCAGTCACTAGGGGGCCCCCCCACATTAAGGCTACTACCACTGTCCCACTCAGTCAGGAGGGCCTATTCAAACTGCTTGCTCACGCACCGTTTGGGGGCGGCGTAACACACTCGGAGGACAGCGCTATCCGCTCCTTCCATTTGCGTGGGCTCACAGACGCACCGGATTGGCTGTAGAGCCGTGATTAATGTGGGAGCACTAAGTACTTCTCATCCCTCCCCTCTGAGATAGCTCGGCCAATCAGCTCTCTCTAGACCTCCAGCTGGGAGAGGTTACAGCATCACCCGGGAGTCGAACTCGCGATCTCCGGATGATGGGGCGAGCACTTTACCCTATTACGGAATATTTGAGTAAATCACCCTGTGTGTATATATTACTTATATACTTTATTCTCCTATACAATGAAATACTCCAGCACAAATAACATCTTGAAATTAATGTGACAGATAGTGTAGCACCATTTATTGGCTGTTTCTGCAGCTGAGTATTGATGATTTTTTTTATTATAATTTTTTTAAATGTCACATCAGCCTCTGGTTATGGTGACTGTCATCTAATTTTCCAGTAGTGTGATGCCAGTCAACAGGGTACGTATTGACCAATAGAAAACATATGCACTGATGTATAGACCAAACATCACTAACAGACATTGTATTTCAGTAAAAAAGAAAGCTTGAGTAGATGGATAAAGTCGTTTTCCGGAGCTGTGGGTCATGGTGAAAGTGATGTTGCATCAAATAATTTTCTCTGTATAGTGATTCTGGTTTCTCTAAGATGGCTTTTTTTTTATTTTTATTTTTTTTAAGCTCTGCAATGTTTTTGTTAACGTTTTATAAAGTAATCTTCAGGGTCTAAACTTCAAGCCTCCAATTAAGGCTTAATAACAGCTTTTGTTGCGAGTTATGTAAACAGGATATTCATTGGATACGAGTGAAGAATGACATCAATATGAAAAAGCTCCTTTCCTGGAGACATGCACGAAGTTGTTTCACGCATCACTTCTGAGAACATGTGGTGTCCAACACCCCCCCCTACTTTTCTCATCATTACCCTCACCCTCTCTTCAAGGCTTTCAGTCATGGTTTTAATCAAAGGCAGGTTTTTTTGGGTTTTTTTGCCTTTCCCTGAGCAACACTAACCGAATCCTTAGAAGAATGTTTGGCTGAGAAAGCACCCAACACATTCCAGGCATAATTAAGCCTCCTAGTTGCTGTGTTATTCTGGCTTGCAGTGTACACAGCAGCTCAGGGGTGTGTATGAGTCACACCACAGGCCCAGTTGACATTTACGACAGTGCTTGGGATTTCCATGGGCACAGATAAACACACACACGGCCACAGGAAAACCATTTTTCATGACGTCGCGATCTCGTCTTCTGCATGATGCGCTGAGAAATCTGGTTAGCTTTGTTGGCCTATGTAGCAGTGCTGTGACGTGTGTGTGTGTGTATTTGCCTGGACTTGTCCAGTCATTATTAAGTAAAACATGACGAGGGAAAAACAAGGGTTTGTGCTTGTGAGAGACGGCTATCGGGTGAGATCAACCCCGGTTAACATGCACCGTCTTGTGTCATCATTGTGAGGTTTTATTTTGACAAGAAAGGTTTGCCAACAGTGTGGTTCAAAAGTTTTTTGTGTGTGTGTTTTTCTTGCGTTCGTGTCTCCGTTGTTCCTCTATGTTTCTCAGCAGCTTTTCCTCGGACATCTGGTGCAGATACAGCTCTCATTTCTTCCAATATAGCAACTGGTAGAAATGACAGCGAGAGCGAGTGAGAGACTGACTATGACTGGGATAATAAAAGTGTGAATAATTAACTTGAAGTCATTAACACTGATACATTTTTAATACCCTAAGAAAAAAAATGCCGTCTAAACAAGACAAGAGAAGGTTGCTTTTCCTTATTTTTGAACACTTAAAATAAATAACTTCACAGCTGTTGAACATAAATAGAATGTTAACAATGATAACTACAAATAACTAATAAATAGCGCATGCTTTTTGGACATTCCGCCAACTACAGCACTTCATCACATGCCTTAGTTTATATCATTTATTGTTTTTATCAGTACAAGGTAAATGTGTCGGGGCAGTGGTTCCTCAGGCGGTTAACGCTCTTGGTTGTTGGTTTGGGGATCTGAGGATCCGGTTTAGAGCCCTGGTTTTGGTAGTTGCCACATCCCCATACTACCCAGACACTGCATACAGTGTCGGTCCCATGCCCGGTTAAAATGGGAGGGTTGCGTCAGGAAGGGCATCCGGCGTTAAAACCTGTGCCAGTTGTGTGCGGATCCCCGAGACTGGAGCAGCCGAAAGTATGTCGTCCGGTAGTTTGAAATGAAATACTGTACATGGTTTACAGTGTAGAATTTATTGTTGTCAAATGTTTTGTTGCTCAATTTTACCACACTTCTAGTATAATTCTCTGTGGCTTTCGATCTGTTCTCGGAGTCTCTGTGTAACAGCTCAAATCAACACCATAAGTGAATTTAGTTTAATTAGTTTAATTAACTAATCGTTATATAAAGTTATATCCTAGGTACATGTTTGTCACTGTTTAAGAAGCGTATATTTTTGTGTGTGCGCGAGACATTTACCTCATTCTGATCAAATAAAAAGAACTATAAACTAACACATGTGATGATGATGCATATCCTATCTGCTAAATGCAAGAACAGAAGAAAACGTAAGGGTTTGACACGTGCGCATTGAGGGATGCAGAGCGCATTAAAGGGAGCCAATTAGGAACCGGTCATCAGGACGTAGTGACATTAAGCGCGCGCCAATATTGAAACGCCGTAAAAGAGGAAGCGAGATAAAAGAAGCGATCGAGTGTGTGCCTGAATCATTCGCTATTCTCAGGCCTGATTGGTGGAATGATAGTGTTACACTGTGACCGATGAGTGGGATTATTAATTTGTTTATTTATTTATTTACTTCTATTTCATGTTTTTTTTTGTTTCGGATGTTAATCTGGAGTTTGGGGAGTTTGGGGAGTTTCTAGAAAGTGGTTTGATTTGTGGAAACCACCAGAAAAACCACAATGCTAATAAGTCTTGCATTTGCGAGAATCACATGTTGTGGACTCTGATCGAACAGCCTTCTGCTGCTTTATCACTTAAGTTTACAGTTTCTTTTATGTTGGAATATGCACACAGTAACGTGTGTGTGTGTGTGTGTGTGTGTGTGTGTGTGTGTGTGTGTGTGTGTGTGTGTGTGTGTGTGTGTGTGTGTGTGAGCTTCTGTGATGGATCTCGCTCATTAACACTTCAGTCTTCTGGTCTAACTGTTCCTCAGAGCTCCTTCATTACAGATAATTGAGTTCATACCAATATTTTTGAATGATGTAATAAACGGTACTGATTTTCTGTGAGAGTTTAACGCTGCAGCATGTGTTTAGTGTCTCCAGACAGCGCTATAAACAGCAGGCTGTGAAACTGAAAGAGGTTCAAGGTCATGAGATGTACTGATGAAGAGAAGTGTGTGTGCGTGTGTGCGCGTGCGTGTTTGTGTGGTTTCCATGGTTATTTGCAGAATGTTGTGTAACTGTGCTCATGCTGATAATGTGCAAACACATTTGCATTTTGTTTGCATAGCTCCCTTTTGGACAGGAACAAGGATGTGTATGTTTAAGAGGCGGGGTGTGTGTTTTCTCCAGCCAAAGGTTATATGGATGTGTTATGCTTTGTGATGGTTTAAGCTTTAATAGTTTAATTTGGTGATCACCAGTTAAGTAATTTCAAAAGCACCAACATCGACACTGGAGACTCCTCCTATAAATTTCTATACAATTGTTCACCATATATATATATATATAGTCTTATGCAAAAGTTTTGGTACCCCTTGATAATTTAAAGATTTTGGTGATTTGTTTTTATTTGAAAAGATGTTAACACAGTAGCTTTTGAAAATGGAAAAAATGCACAATATTTTCAGCAAACATTGATAATTACATTTCTCACTGAGGTAACTGCAAGCTGACAACGCTTTGCTATGTTCTTGTAGCCTTCTCCTGCATTGTGGGCATCAATCAACTTTTATTTTTTTAGAGTCTTACACAACTGCTTAGAGAAACCCATGGTTGTTGAGTGTCCGCAAGTGTGTGCACAAGTTTTGAAGAGTCAAAGTATTTGTAAAGCTTTAAAATTGGCATTTACTAATGACAGCTGTTGCCCTGCATCAGATCTAACGAGTTGATTAAGGTCTGAAACCTTGTAAACAGAATCTGAGACTCTGGAACTCTTAGGGTGCCCAAACTTTTGCACAGTGACACCATAATGTTTTTATTTTTTTATCTTTGTTCAATTTATGACATAAAAAGTAACTTTGCATCAATGTTTGCTGAAAATATTGTGCATTTTTTTTCCATTTCCAAGGGAGACTGTGTTAACATCTCTTCAATTAAAAAAAACAACCAAAATCTGTTTATTTTTAAGGGGTCTAGCAAGGCTGAAGGCGTCCAAAATATGATCTCCTTTGAACAGCTGATATTGAGATGTATCTGCTAGTTATGCTCTGTAAAGCCTTCATAACTGCTCTAATCTGAGGTGCTGGTTGTTTTATTGGTGATTTCTGAGGCTGGTGACTCTAATTGAACTTCTCTGCGGCAGAGGTCAGTTTTGGTCTTGCTGTCCTGGGATGGTCTTCATGAGGGACAGTTTCATCATGGTGCTTGATGGGTTTTGCAAATGCACTTGACAATACTGTACTTGCAAGAACTGTTACAGAACAGCTGACCTTTTGTGACTTAAAATAATGTTTCAAACAAAAATTACTTAATTACCTAATGCCATATGTCCAAATCCAGTATTGTTCTCGAATGTAGAAAATAACTAACTTGTACTCTTTCTGTGTGTGTACACATTTTAACTCGTTTTATTCGGTTCGTTTGTGAGGAGTGAATAAAGGAGGTAACACCTACTATACATGCTCTAATAATATTCCAGCCACAGTTCTGTTTGTTTTATCAATTTTGTCTTCATCACTTTTCTTCCTTGCAACTTTTATTTGAACAGCTGTTAAGTATTCAGTGAGATCAAATCACTATTAGTGATTAACTGGTTAAAGTTAAAACATTGCTTAAGTAAGGAAAGCGTGCGTGTGTTCGTGCATGTGTGTATGGCCAAGCCTTTATTTGTTTCCATCCTTGTTATCCATTTGCACTATGACGTCTACAGAGACCTGTTCTTGGTTCCTCACATGACCGGTTGGAAGGTTTAACGGAACCTCCTTCACTCCACAAACAAAAAGCACATCACGGTTCCCACGGGTGCAAGTCTAAATCTCAGGATTTAACGCAGTGGGAGATACATTTGGCAAGTAGCTCAATTAGCCCAGCGTCTCTGCCTTTCTTGGTTTCCCTGAGTTTGTAATAACCAGTTAACATCCAGTCGTGCAAAATAAACGTACCGTTTAGAGGCGGATTGTGTTTCCACAGCACTGTTGGATTATTTAATCTGTCCCGATCTTTTTGTCCCGATTTGACTTGAACACCTCATTTGACTTGATAGATTATTTAATCTGTTCTGCTAGATGTTATCAAGTCAAATGAGGTGTTTAAGTCAAATCAGGACTTTTGATTGTGAAGAATGATTAAAAAAAAGGTTGAAGAGGGGGGAAAAGACGTACTAATAATGTCTGACTGACGTTCCATGACATTAGACGTAACAATAAATGGATAAAAGAATTGTTGTGTATTAGAGGAATAAAGCGCGTTAATGCATGCTCTTACTGGCAAAAAAAAAAGTGAATTCTCTTCCTATAAGAGCACTCTGCTTCGCATCAAGCTCTACATTCCACTCACATGTTATTGATTATTTTCCTGAAAGGTCTTGCCACCAAGTGTTTTATTACATAATGAACATGTAAGTATTAGAGTAAGATGAGAAAGAGACCGGGTAGTGCAGGTGGTAAGAGATTTGTAAAAGGAATTAAAGACACAAAGATTATTATTTTACTTGATTTTGGTTCTACTGTGTAAAGATTTCCAAATCAAGTTCAGATTGAAGTACCTGTCAGCTCATCAGAATTTACCGTAAGCAGATCTGGGTAATTTTGGTAGCCGTCCCCCCCGTCCCGTCCCGTCCCGTCCCCCCCGTCCCATGATCACATGCTTCCAATATCTGCTTGGCTACTTCTACTCGACAAGATGGCGCAAGCTGCAAATTTCCACTGTGGCTACAGGTTATATCCTCATTTATTCTGGTTGCTCATTAGACGTTTATATTCCTTCATTGTCCTGGCAGACATTTTTTATTACAGCTGAGACAGGATGTAAACGATAACTTGCTCAATCACTTTGAGTAACTGCTTTCTCCTGGTCAGGGTCACGGTGGTTTATGGGAACAATGGACAAGACACTGCCAGTCCTGTCATACACACATTCACACCCAAGTTATTTTGGCCAGTCCACCTACTGGCATGTTTTTGCATGGTGGAAGAACACAGACTAACTCCATTCAGGAAGTAACCCGAGTTCAGAGCTGAACAGGGGACCCTGTAACTCTGAGGCAGTCACGCTACACAGTGCACTACTATTTATTCATATAACAATTTTTTTTATTGATCGAAATGAAATGCATGAATCATTTAAAATTTCAGAAGGTCAACGTGTGCTAGCACAAACAGACTTTAGGTGTTACCTGAATTTCCACTGGGTTAATGTTTTATTCATTAATTGTAAATGAGTTGTTTGGAAATTGGAATTTTTGTCTTTCACAACCTTTATAGTATCAACGATAAATAAGTGACCCTTGTATAACTATTTTCCATGCCCGGATCCGGTGTGATACCTGTATAAACACACACACAAGCATGTATACACACTGATATGTGGGCAGTGTTGCATAAGGTTCCTTCCCTTTTTCAGCTTGTCTTTCTCCGAGTCAGCACAGGTGTAACCTTATCTCAGCGAACAAGCGACTGGACACCCTTTTTTTTTTCTTTTTTTTTTTTCTTTTTTTAAATCTCTGGCTTTTTCTGTTCTTTTTATTGTGACCACTGTGTAACTAACGCTGTGCTTTTGTGTGTTACTTAATGAGGGTTTTTGTAAAGTTATTTTTGTTTACCTTGCCACAAGCATGTATTTTAGAAGTAGATGTTATTGCACTGGTGGCCTGCACCTTTTTATTCCAATGGTGGTAATCGGGACCATCAAATCCTTTCACACTGCTTGTGTGTGCAGTGATTATAGGTCATTATTTTGATCCAGATGTGTTCTTCTGGCGTGCCAAAAGAAAGGCCTTTAACGAAAGCCAGGGACTGTGTGTGCGTGCGCGAGCGTGTGTG
>JAOVVA010000031.1:7455333-7465333 GCA_028565275.1 Leiocassis micropogon
TCAGAAACATTTTGTGTGACAAACATGCAAAAGAATAAGAAATCAGGAAGGGGGCAAATAGTTTTTCACACCAGTGTACATTGTCACAAAGCAGCTTTACAGGAATCTATAAAGTCCAGATGCAAATTTTAAATGTTTAAATGATGAGCATGCCAGATGTGACTCTGTGAAAATGACAAGACAAAAGAAACCTTGAAAGTAACCAGACTCAAAAAGGGATCCCTCTTCATCTGGGTGACATCGCATAGTGTGATAGTTATTGGGAGTATTATTATTTTTTTTTTAACAATCATATTATTAAAAAAATAGCTTATAGGCGACTAAGTCTGCTGGATCAAACTAAAGTTATTAAATGTTCACTGTTGGAGTTTTGAGTGCAAACTGTTCTTAGCATTCATGGTGATTTGGCTATCCAAGGAAAAACATCAACATCCTCCTCAAACCCGTTATATCCTGCCATCCACAGTGGTCCCATGATGATCTTTAGGTGGTCCATTTGGGGCCTTCTTTAGCAGCAGTAATAAAAAAAAACTTAGTATGTTCTGGCACTTCGGGAGAGCAGAATGATAGTTGAAGGAAATTTTTAGCCTGTTCATAATAAAAAGCAGTAACAGTTAAAAACTCTGCATAATTGGGTTATATCCCTTGGCAGGAAGAGATTTAACCATATCCAAGAACTAGTCTAGACTAATACGTGTCAGTTTGAAAACCTGTATTTTCATATGGTGAGCGGTAGCTGACTTACAGCTCCAGGTTTCCTGGTTCCATCCTGTCTGTCTGGATTTCCACATGTTCTCTCCATGTCTACATGGTTTCCTTCCACTTCCCAAAAACATGTTGGTAGGTTGATAACAAACAGTGTTACCAGAAAATAAGCTCCGTATAGAGGTAAAGAAACTAATGTTTTTGCCTTTTTGTCCACATCTACATCAAACACAACTTTTACCCATGTTACTTAAAGAAGTACCAGCTTTCTAATTGGATCATTCTTGAAAGCACATCACTAACCTAAAAAGTGAAGGGAAAAAAAATTATCCATTACTGTTTCAAATCAGCAAAATAAATGATTTTCTTTGTTCCCCAGAGACATTTTCAACAATCACTGGTGGATATATTTGTGGTGCACATTTCTGTCAGGGCAGCTTTAAAAATGTCAAGTCCATATAGTTTTAAGTAACTGGTTTGGCTAATTTAAACTAGTTTGTGTTTTTGATATTACATAATGAACCAGCATTTCTGTTCGAGTTTGAAACAAAACAGTGCTTTGCCGTTGTTTATTAACTGAATTTAGCTTTTGGTCAACATGACTGCTGTGATAGGAGTAAAAATCTTCCATCCTCCAGTGTTTTTAATATTTCGAGCCTCTTTACGATATTGTGACAGATTCTGCTTTATATTTTGTCATGTGAGCTTTTTAAACACCATTTTCTCCCAATATGGTTGTTTTCAATTTCCCAACTATCCAAGAAGGATAATGGACTCTACATGATGACAACTACATGAGCTCAGAGATGTCACTGATTGGCAAGCATGGGCAATATGGGTTGTTTTAACTCCACTATGTGACTTTACCCATGATGTCAACTTGCAATGTCCCGACAATAGGGCAAACACTATTTTATTTATTTATTTATTTATTTTTCTCACTGAAATTACATTGGCCGTTTCCTGTGAATATCTTGTGACTAGTGGGAAATCTGAGTGTTGGAAAGCCAGACAGTAGTACCAGTAAAAACTAATGATCTGTCTGGTCAATCTTAAAATATTAGAGACAGCAGGTCAGACAGGTGGCTCAGGCCACTATGTGTACTCTTCTGTAGTCTTAAAGCTGATTTCTGTTAAAGCTTCTTATCAGCAAGTACTAGAGGAACCACTCCTGGCCTTTTCCCAGCTACAGTCAAAAAACCAGGACTCTCTTACCCTGTGCCTTTTCATTTATCTAAATTTTTTAAAGTGCATCAGATCTGGCACTGTCATTCAGTCAGAGCTTATATTATGCAGAATAAAGAGGCATCCTAGATATATTTTTAAAGAGAAACAGAAATGGATGGGATTTCTTACTTTTAATGAGGGTTATTTCTTCATATTCCAAAATCAGAGAATTGCCTAAAAGTCCTTTACAGTTGTAAGAGTTAGATTTATAAAAGACAAATAAAATAATTTTTAAAGGTCAACAGTTGGATTTTTGCGTCAGATAAGTCATACTATTGGGTTGTCTTGGCTGGAAACAAGCAGAAGGCATACGGAAAAGTAGAGACTGTTGTTGAAGTCTGTGCGTGTATAACGGAGATGTAAAAATAAAGCAGTTTGAGAACACTGTACACGAGAGAGTGTGTTGGCAGACGCTCTTATCAGAAGAGGGAGCGATAGATAGGCCTTAAGATAGATGGACGACCTTGCCAGTTTCTAGTGCCGTTAGTTGCATAACATTGCCGGCTTCCTCATCTCCTTCCTGTATGTACACGTAGAGTAAACGGAGGAAGAACAGACTCTTACAGACGTTTCTGTAACACAGCAGGATATTATGTGCAGGATATCATACAGGAAAATGACACAGTATACTCTACCAAAATTTTCTTTATTGGATGGATGCCAAAACAAAAAAAAAAATCCTGTCATCTTAAAGTGCATTGTATTACCAGATAAAAGTCCAGTCATTTAAATGTACGTGGATCAGTGGAGATCATATCTCTATGAATTTTTTTTTGTCGTAAGTTGTCATGGAATTAACCAGAAATGTTCTGTCAGATACTCAGCTTGTGAAAGTTTTTAATAAACCCTTAAGTTTATAGGCAAAAAAAAAAAAACAGCCAACTAAAACCCACTCCAAGCTACACCCCAAATGCAGTGAAAGTGTCTTAAAGCACATCTATAAGGGAGTACCAAGTATATACCATAGTCCTGCTGAATGCTTGATTGTTTCTGAAGTGACAACTTAGAAAAAGACTAATATTCTGGACGGCAGTAAAAAAAAAGTATAATAATTGAATAGGTCAAGAGATGTTTAGTAGCAGTTATGGAATGAGCCGTCAGTGAGAGGACTTTGTATGATTAATTCATCGTCTATATCGCTTATCCTGTGTACAAGGTCGCAGGAGGCCTCAGGAGACTTTGGACACAAGGCAGGGTACATCCTTGACAGGGTGCCAGTCAGTCGCAGGGCACACAGACACACACACACAAACACACTTTGGGAAAGCCATTAAACCTAATTTGCATGTCTTGGAACCATCAACCCTGGAGATGCAATTCGACAGTGCTGACCACTACGCCACCATGCTGGCCGATTTTGTAACAATCGGAAGTAAATCTATTCCTTCAAGTTTTCCGACATGGGAAAGTCTTCAGGAAAAAGGGCTTTCCTGTTTCTCAGTAATATGCCAAGCTTGTTTTTCTCTTATTAACTTCGTGAGAGAGAAGCAACAGAGGTTGATGAGGAAACAGCTGCTATAACACAAGTGAGAACAGGAACTATGTCCCGTGGCCGTTCCATAACATTAAATATAACTATACATAGACGAAATGTCTGACATGTTTTCTTTAATTAGTGAAATATTGCGATTGCTGGTGCATTGCTATTGTTTTGAGATGGATTAAACACTTCAGGATGTCCTGTTCTAGGAGAATAATCAACCCTGGGATGCTTATAATAACCCCACTTCAGGCGCGGCTGCATCACGCCACTTTTGTCACTGATTAATTTCCAATAACAGCACTTCCCTTTCTGTTTTATTTTTTGCAATTTCAAATCACATCAGTAACAGTGTGCAGCAGTGATGTTACCACAATATGGTTAAATTAGCTGGCTAATATATTCGCTAGAAACTGCTCATGCTGCTCGTCGATACTATAGCTGCGTCAACAGTGCTACAGGTTAGAAGCCAAAATATTTACAGCGTCAGCTATTTTTGTTTAAGCACTACCATGGGCAAGCTTTCTCACTAAAAGAAAGAGCATGCCTTCTGTTATTGCCTGCCAGTTATTGAAGTTTCCCATGGGGCTCATTCAATGTGGCTCCAAACCAAACCCTTGCTTCCATACCTCTTTGGTTTTAAACCAAACCATAGGTCCTGTAAAGACTTTAGTGTGGAGTAGAGAGGAGAGAATCTGAAAAGCAAGATAGTCGTCCCCTTTCCGTGCCTCTGCGCTTAATATATAACTCATTAAACCAAGATGGAGAGGTGCATTGCAGCTGTGTGAAGATGAAATGAAGACTAAACCATCAAAGCCAGCAGCGGTTTCTCGCGAGTGTAACGTCTTCATGGGAAATTGTGCATGTGAATTTGTGCGTTGTTTATCTTGGCTGATATATTCTCCTTGGAAAACTTCATCCTCAGTAATACTGGATGGGTTACTTATCTAATGCATGTCTCTTTCTCCGTCTCACACACACACACAGCTGGGCTTTGCTGACCTCAACATGGCGGAGTTTGCAGGTTCAGGCTCCACCGTGCGCTGCTGTATCCTGGAGGGCTACGACACCAAGAACACCCGGCAGGACAACTCCATTCTGAAGGTGTGTAAGAAAACCCGGGGAAGAAATTAAATTTAAACTCCTTCAGTTGTGATGATGGGGCCTGAGTTTTTATATCCATGTCTATTTCTTCTTTTTTTTTTATGTTTTACTCTAGAGTTATATGTGGATGTCTCCATGACTACCTTTTTTCTTCTCCACAATCATAGCACTTATTTGCATCCACACGTTGACTGTGTGGGGAAATGTGTGACTCGATCAGCCCACTCGCAGCTAAATTTGGATCCGTATGCCTTTATTTAGCCGACTTTCTGTCTGGTGTATTGTCTGAAATGAACATTTTGCACTTACAAAGACGGAACTGGTGTTTTAAGGCAATTACGGTCCTCTGTGAGGATACACATTTGCAGTAGTTTTACGGCAAAAATGCCGCTTTGGATTTAACGTAATTGTATTTCTTGATTTCTTTAAGGTTACTATTGGGATGGCTCTACTCTCCGGGGATCCTTGCTTTAAAACGTGAGTCATCTTTTTCCTGGACTGGACTTTGGAATGTTTTTAATAGACCTTTCCAGAAAACATGTCTATTTATATATGACTCTGTGGAATAAACATCTACAACCAGGTCATTGTTCAGCTTCGATTGTGTGATTGTACTGTGCCTGCGAATATGATTGTTTTTCCTTATGTTCTGTACTGCCACCTACTGGCACGTAGCCATATTTCTTGCATTTAATGTAATGAAATGAACTAGCTCGTATAAGAGCACCGAAATTATTTCAAATAATAATGTTTGTTACTCAGTAAAAGCAAACAATTCTAAATGATTAATTTCTACTAAAACTATTCTGTTACTTAAATATTACACAATGATGGAAAGCGGTCATCTTTTAGCACATTTTTACAGAGGCTCACAAGTAGAGACAGGAATCACCATACGATATTATCATGATACTTTTGTGCCGATTTTATTTGTATTGTGATTTCGTAAACCATGATTTTATAAATATTGCGATTCGATGTAATTTTTTTCAGATTAGGTTACAATTCTAAACAAACTTATAATGACATAATTCGGCTGCTGTGCTGTCAATAGTTTAGAGTGCACCACCTACAGGATTATAGTGGAACAGCAACATTTATACCACCTTAAATCCACGCACATATATAGTATAGATGTGCGCGTGTGTGTGTTTGTGTTTTACTTGTATATAAAAGTAATTAAAATTTTTATTTTAGAGTCAGTGTACCGATACATGAATCGCCACGCAAAAGATTCACAATACATCACTTATTCGACCCCCCCCCGCCCCACTCTACTCTCAAGTTAACTGAGACACATTACGATGACTAAACACAGTATTTACCATTTTATGATGACGGTTATGAATTTAGAGTATACATTTAAAAGTCATTACTTTTAAGATCAATAATAAAAAGTATTAACTTGACTTATAATCACTTGTATTCTCCAAAAAATAGCACATGTATTAGGGATGTATATCATTGTTTTGGTCAAAAACACTACTTATTCAACACAATCATCAGATTTAAAAAATATTACTTGATATGTTTTATGTATGGTACAGTCATGACAAATTCTCAATTCTAATTGGTCAGAATTTGTTGATTAAATTAATATAGATATAAATTAGTGTGTTAACCCTTTAAAGCATGTTGTAATACATATTCGTTTCTATAGTAACAACTGATTCTGTGAACTTGTACGTCGGACAGTTTACACATTAGTACTGAAGCTTTCTTTAACACAGCAAGCTGAATGTATGTCTAGACGTTTATATACGAAAGGAAAGAAAAGAACGAGTGATGAGAGAATAACCATACTAGCTACAAGCTAATACAAGCTAATACAAGTATTAATAGGAACTTGTTTCATGAACAAATGGAACTTTAGCCTTAACTTGTTTTTAAAGTATAACTTATTAAAATTATTATTGGCAAAGTGTCTGTTATCAGAGGAATAAAACAGTCCAGTATGTTATAGTATTTGGCGAAGAAGGGAAAGCCTATAGATGTTTTTATTTCTCTCCAGGCCCCCAAGTACGGCTAAAAACACAAGCCTCGCTGGTCAGGACCCGTCTCTACAGCTGGACTGTAAGGGAGAGGGCACCGGCGACAACTTGACTCCACCCCCAGGCATCAGCCCACAAATCAACACCAGCCGCGCAGTCAAACCCAGAATCTCTGTGCCATGTACAGGTGAGTCAGGGTCTCCTATTCTCACAAGAGCGCGCACACACACACACTCGTATTCTACACTCATTGTATGTGTATATAGTTGTAGGTCTGCCCGAAGTGTTGGATGAGAACCTCTCAAGCCCGGAAGAAGTGTTTCACACTGGCCACTCGCGGAATTCCAGCTATGCCAGCCAACAGAGCAAAGTTTCAGGTAACACTTTCACATGGGATTTTGCATCTGTTTCAGTCAGTTTGAGTTTTATGTACAGTACATTTTCTTTAAACGTGTGAACTGAAGGTGCTGCATCTAATGTAATGATGTCCGTTTTTCCTGCAGGCTACAGCACGGAGCACTCGGGCTCGTCCAGCCTGACAGACCTGAGCCAGCACCGGAGAAACACGTCCACCAGCAGCAGCAGCACTTCAGCAGGGACCACCACGGCTACTGAAAGCTCAGCAGAACCGGACAAAGAGCCGGTGAAACTCGAGAAGCCTCCTCGCCCACCAAGGCCTGCCGCGCTCACTAACCGACCTTCTAGGTAATGAAAACCTGGGACTCAAAAGTTACAGTTTTTACTTGTGTAACATTTTTGCTTTTTGGATTATTTTTTTGGGAAGCCTTTGAAAAGGTGTTTTTTTTTTTTTCTGCAATTCTTCCACCCTTTCTTAATCATTTTTGTTTTTGTGTAACTTATTAAAATTCTTCTTTATTTTTGTTCTTCCTGTTTTACTCCCTGTTTTTTTTTTTTTTTCTTCTTCAGTTTAAATGTGAAGGTTCTACTTATTATCCATAATTATGCAACAGTTGGTTCTGACCGAGTCATCTAAATGGATGAAAGCCAATCCATGCGTAGTGATAATACACTGTAACAGCACTGAGACGTTTTACTTTATCCATCACTCCATGGCTGTCGGTCACCAGCTGGGGTGAAAGTAGTACTGAGGAGAGAGCAGCTCCCTGCCAAAACCCAAATTCAAAACCAGTCACAGTTGCACTTGAAGGAAGAAAACACTATAACATCTTATGTCATCTTAGAAGAAATTACTTCAAAGTGTTAAGTTGTTCTGAAATGCATCTGGACTGTCCATATTGTCTTATTTACATCTAAGGAGATCTACAAAGCTAACTACCTTCTAACACAAGATTCCAAATCCCTTCTAACACCTGGTCAAGGATACTAATTGGTGTGTCTGGAGCAAAAGATTGTACATCCTATATAGTGCAATAGCTTTCCATTTAACTGTACTTGGGATTTAGCACTGGAACCCAGAAGTTAACATGGCTGATATTTTAAAGCAGAATAAGTGGAAACTTGCTAGATTAAGTGGTGTTCTAATGATGCCATAGGCACTCGAGCTGCACCGTAATGCTTATGGCCACATCGCAGCCGTGCTGATATACGGTGTAATACGGTGAACAACTTCTCATGTGATATTTCTTAACACTGAGTAGAACTATAGTTTTTGCTCGTGTTCTAGGAGAAAGAAGGACTCTGTAGAGAATCATCCCACCTGGGTGGATGACACGCGCATCGACGCTGATGACATCGTAGAAAAGATCGTTCAGAGTCAGGACTTTGCCGATGTCAGCAACAATGAGGGTGTGTATGACTCAGATTCACACATGTTTAAATATCAATTTTTCAAGGTAAACTCATTTCATCCTGTTTAATTATGCTTGACTTGAGAGAGAGCGAGATGATTCTATTTCCTAGGTGCATCCCAACTTGATGTTGCGTAATGATATTGGCAATTAAAAGACTTTTATTCTTTCTCTTACAGATAGCAATTTGCAACTGTTTGTCAGTCGGGATGGTACCACTGCTCTTAGCGGCATCCAGCTGGGCAACAGGTGAGTCAGTCCACGAGTGGCCTACTAAAGGTAGCACTTATTAACCGTTTAACAGTCCGACAATTATGCTCAAATAATTAACACACCTGTTGCATTCTCTCGCAGGGTGTCGGCGGGTGTATTCGAGCCTGTCGTGATTGAGAGTCATTAGCTGAATCGGTCACACTCCTCCTGAAATACAAGTGATGGCCAAAATAAGTGAGGATGAACAAGACGGAGGAGGAGGAGTCCAGCATCACACTAACGAGATGTTTTGATCCTTGCAGTCTTTTTATTGTCTTCACTGATCAGTTTATTCACACGCTATGATGATGGCACCGAAAAATCCTTCAATGTATTATACGCAAATGGTGGTGGGTGGATGATTTATTATTATTATTGTTGTTGTTATTATTATTATTATTATTATTATTATTATTATTCGCCACGTAATCAAGATGTGTTATGACACCATATTTGCAAGTAAAACAAACTACTTGAAATACCTGAAGTAGTTGAACACTGTGAAAAACTGTCTTTGGCCTAGGAAACATCGTATTTATGGCCGAAACGGCAGCCCTTAGGATTTTAACGTAGAAATAACGATTCCTATATTGCGTAGCCATTCAGATATTATTTAATGGTTCCAATCTGTGTTTTTCCACCAGATTATTATTTTTTTCTGATCAGTTGCATAACAGACCACTAAAATGTGTTTGGAGTTAATATTCCTTAGCATCGAAGATCCTGCTTTACTTAACCACTATCATTTCCCTGCACTGGGAATGATCTTAGATGGAAATTCAATTTTATTTATTTTATTTTATTTTTTTAAGAAAACTGTATGATTTGCAGTGGCTTAAAAATTTCTTTTTGGTTCCTTTTGAAGTAAGATTTGTTGCAATAATTACCTAGTAAAGGTTTCCACAAAACATAAAACTCCTTTTTAATTTCAGAAGGTTTGGAAATATGGAAATATTTTTAACACCGTCTCAGGCCTTCCTTCCTATGGAATATTCAAACATGAAATCCTAAAAGCATGATCTGTGAGGTGTTTATAGTGTACTGACTTAAACCGTCAGCTGAATTATAAGTCACGTATCAGGATATCTGTCGATTCTATAAATAATGTACAGTACTCTGCCAAAGTCTTGAGCCACCCCTCATTTTTTCATTATTAAATTAATTTAATTGCTGAATATTAAATTAATGGAATCAAATGTTTCACTTTGACAGGCTGCAAAGTGCTTTAGATACAATTTTAAAATTGGTCGTTTATGTAACAACCTCTGCAGCAGCCTCATTTCCCCTCTTGTCTGTTCCAACTTGGCATTCAGCATCACCAGTATACTAATCACCAGCCTGATCATCTGTCATCATCTGCACCTGTTTCTTACTGGTTCATGCCTTAAATTAGATGTCTTATGCTTGAATAATTTATAGTTCACTGTGAGGCTTAACAAACAAAAAACCTTCCATTGAAACTTTTTAGGTAC
>JAOVVA010000031.1:7466537-7487774 GCA_028565275.1 Leiocassis micropogon
GTGTGTGTGTGTGTGTGTGTGTGTGTGTGTGTGTGTGTGTGTGTGTGTGTGTGTGTGTGTGTGTGTGTGTGTTGAGGGTATTAGAGCATTCACATGAGTGACTCATATGTTCTCCAGCTGGCCTGGGGAATCCCATTACACGTCAGATTTCTTCATGTCCGTACTTCCCAAACACACTTTTCTCACTCTGTTTCACTCGTTTATGATTGTGCTGCAGGATTCAGCCGTGTACATACGAGTGCTAATCGAGTGTTAGTGTCGTACTGCAGTGCAGTACACCAAATGTCCCCATATCGATTTTTGCTTCAACCCAAAATGTGCCAGTATTTTTATAAAGCAACATGTTCATCCCTGTGGAGCAGAAACCTCATACGTTTGTGTGCACCATAATGGAGTGCATGTGATTGGAAGATGGAGGATGTGGCTTGAAAAACTGGCTTTGTTGCTTAGATCAGAGCAAATGACTCACAGTCACGCCACCAAACTTGGCACCAGGCTGCGCGTCTCCCACTGCACCTGGTGTGCATCCAGAGACGGCGGGGCTTCTTCCCCATTCGTGTGCGTGTGTGTCAGTCATTGTTTTAAAAGTTTGTGTTGTACTGTTTTGTTTTTCAGTTTGAATGAGCTAATCGTGATGATTGGAAAAATGGTCTCAGTTGATCTGAGTCAAAAAAACTTTGCACATTTTACTTCCCATATCTTTACAAAATCAAAGTGCAATGTGAGCTTGATTCAAGGAGGATTTCATGCTTTGATAGATTAACATCTGATTCCAAGCTGTAGGGAAATTTTGCAGATGCAGGATATTTCCGGCATTTTTATAAGCAATTGTATATTTAAAAAACAGTTGTTTTTTTTTCTTCTGTAGGATGCTCCTTACAAATAACAAGCTCTTTTTATTGTAATATTTACTTTACTAAGATTAAATCTGTACCAACAACTCCTTACAGCTGTGATTTTTAAGAATCATTTTCTTAGGTTTCTCAGGTTCTTCATTAATACCTTATATACAGAGAAATAAAGGTGTGCGAAAAGGAGCCAGTTTTAGTTTCTTTAAGATCCGATTGATTTGAAAAGTTGGATAGAAAAGTTCAGAATGATCATCCAGTATAAAATTGATAAAGAAGTATAAATGAAACAAAAAATGGTTCTTTTAATGGCACATTTTTACATGGTCCCCAAACAAAAAATTTATTTAAAAATTCTTTTAAAAATGTGTTTGATTAAAATTCGACCCGGCATCGTGAGTGACTGGCTGCACAATTCAGCAAGAGTTTATATTCATTTTTGCACAGAAGCTTCAGGTTTGGCGTAAACTAGTACGAGTTATCACTCATAAGTACAGTAATGTGCAAAAGAAATGCTCTAAAGCAAAGATGCCTTCAAAAATAGTACAGTTAAACATTTGTATGCTAAAAAACAAAAGTCCATTGTTGAAGGCAATATAAACTGTGTTAAACTAAATATAGTCAGTAGAGCAGGTATAACATCACTGTTATTGAGGTTAACTTTGCTGGTTAAAAATGTATCCGTGGTCTCTGGGAGTTTTTTCTTAGCATTTTGAAGAAACTTTCACCATTTTCCAGGGAATTTCATTGTCAAACCTGTTTGCATTACTGCAGAAAAACTACAATCTACTTCTATATGAAGTGTGGTGTATTACGAGGGGTGTTCGAGTCAAACCAAGACTTTTGATTGTGCAGAATGACAGAACTGTTCTAAGAGTAAAAACTCCCTTTATTTCTTTATATACTGCCCTGCCACACTAATACACATGGCGTTTCACTGTTGTTTGGATACTATCAATGTAGAAAGTTTTCTCAGTACGCCGGAGCCATGAACACACTGCCTGCTTCATGTCTAAAAGGCTGCCCTCCCAGGAACTACTTTAATGGCCCAAAAGTATGTAAATGGCTTGGATTGAGGTCAGGACTTTATGGGTGATGTGGCAATAACTTCCAGCTGTGTTTCAGTAACGTGCTAGTGGTGTCGCAAATGATCTCGCAAAGTGATGCGTCTCTTCCAAAGGTTAACAACAAATTCAGTTTCAAGGGTCAGTCATTACACTGAACGTTCAGTTCACAGGAATGACTGCAGTGGGCTCTGAGCCACCTCTGCCAGGATCAACATTCAAATATTTTACTGTGGCTGAGTCTCATCATCAGCATTTACTGTGCTTCTATAAATGTCAATCAGTTTTATGACTTCAAGTCCCAGTTTGACTCGAACACCCCTCGTATGCAGGTATGACTTCCTTTACTGAAATATTAACATTTTCCAGGTGTTGTTTGAAAAGGAATATTTGGAATTTACTTTTTTCCCCCCCATCACTCAATAATGCAGAAGTCATAAAATAAATATCCGAGAACAAATCTGCATTTTCGAAAAATAAATAAATATACATTCTACAGTAATGCCTTGTTGTTGTTGGATGTGATACATTTTTTTTTGTTTGGGGAGCTTGGACAATACACATATACATATATTACAGTTATATAAGCACATTTGTCCAGGATTAAAAATGAAACAAGATGTATATTAAAACTGTTTTTCAAATTATCTTTAAACTAACCTTGACTTTTGTTATGCCACACACTTTCTGTTTCCTTGATCAGTCTTTCTTGCGTAGGTCATTAGCCACGTGCTAACGCTAATACTGTGCTGTCTTACGGATTTTCCAAACCAGCAGGCTGGTTTATTTTCGATTACTATTTCCATCACAACCCTGTTTATTCTTATTCATTCCTAGCGATTCCTAAGTATTGTGCCAGCATAAGATGATTGATGTACACACTACTTAAGAGGCTTTACCTGCTTACTGTCTTTTTTGCTTCATAAAAAGCCTCGTGCCATGCTGTTGTTCAGTCTTAATAGGCTGTAACCTGTGATTTGTTTTGTTTTTGTTTTTTTTGGGGTGGGGGTAAACCTGAGTTTATTTGCTATGTGAGTACATTATTGGGATGTATGAGGGGCAAATAAATATCATGCACCATATGTTTGAGTTATTAGCTTTTGTGAGTTATGAATGCTTGAAATGCAAAATAATATGCTTATTGTGACGCACGTTTCCGCACCCTGACTTACACACTTTTTGAGACTGAAACCGGTTTGTGGGCGTGTAGACCTTATGTGAGTCCTTACGAGTTTGAGGGTGTTGATTATAAATGAAAAGATAAACTACACTGTGATTTATTTTAAAATTTCTTCCTTTTGGTTTTTTTTAAGGGATGACGCACACCACAACGGCACTTAATTACTAACTTACACATAAGATGTACACCTTTGTCCATAAATAATGACATCTCTCTATTTTGTAAAGGGTTATGAAGCTATGCACTTGGCTCAGCCGGAAAGATTTCTTCAAAGTGGTTCATGTTCGCCACGATATTCCATACAGTTATCAAATTTTCACTATATATTGGAAAACTTAAGATGTCTATAAAAATTCAATACTATAGATTTACCACAAATGACTTTATTTTTTTGATTATATTAAATATAGATGGATGAATGCTTATATTTTAAGATCACAAATAATATTGTTTCCAAAGTTTTCTTGACCTCATCTTGTATTCTTAGATGTATTCATGTTTTATGGTGGATCTAAACTGTATTTCTACACTCAAATATGGATGTTTCATATATTTGCTTATGGATGTGTATTGATGGAGTATTTGGGAGGAAATAAAGGAAATATTGGGTGTTATAGAATAAGTGCTGGTTTCTTTTCTTTTAATTATTATTATTATTTAAGATTGGCTAGTTCATTGATGTGATGTGATGCAGGTATTCCAGAGCCTTGCTCCTTTGTTCCATATAAAATCTGGTCAAAGATTTAAATACTACAGCTACAAGTACTTTGCACATGGCAAGGTAGAAGTAAATACTTAAAGTTGTTCTTCTTCGGCTGTTCCCATTGAGGGGTCGCCACAGCGGACCATCCCATCCCCACAACAACTTGGCACAGGTTTTTACGCCGGATGCCCTTTCTGATGCAACCCTCTCATTTTATGAAGATTTAAGAACAGCAATGCATCCAGCAGCTAGAGTTTTACCCAAAATGTGACCTTAAATCACATATAGGTGATGATCGTTGTTAGTTTTTCGGCTGCTCCCATCCAGGGGTCACCACATATCTGATAGAAAATTTTTGCCAAACCCCATGTCTTCATGGAGCTTTTGGGTAATGCTTCAGTGTACAAAGATGGCGTACGAAAGCATGAGGAAGAATCGTATATGACTGATGCTACTTGGTAATCTAGTGACCCAGTTTAAAGATCTATCCAATGATGGAAACTTACACATTTGTGAGTCAGTCTAGATAAGAATGTCTGCCAAATGCCTAAATGTAATGGTCAGGTGTCCACATATTTATGGCCATACAGCTAGCTGATATATAGCACCTGTAGCACAGCAGAAACTGCAAACATAAATACAGTAACCACAATAAATTACATTTATTGATATTAGGTGAAATAAGGCCATAAAGCTTACGGTGAGAATACTAACAAAATAAATGTACTATAGATAGGTCCTTTAAAACAGCGAAACTGCCTGGAAAGTGCACAAAGTGTGATTTCAGACATGCAGAAAACGACACGTAGTCTACATCTGTTCAGTATACTGTCTCTTAAACAAGTAGCTGCTGAGAAATCATCGGGTTGTGTCCTGTCGCCATCTTGTGGCGATGATTTCCTTTGAGAAACTACATTTCCCATCTCTTCAGGAGGACGTGGACCGGAAGCCGGAAGTGCGGACGTCAGGAAATACTTTAGACGGTGACGCGTTCGACATGGTAAGATGAAATAAAGATTTTTTTTATTAAATAAAAACGTATGACTTAAGGCGTAATTTCAATAATATTCATTGTGTTCATGTTACATAAGGGAAGGGATTCATATAAATCTCTGTGTTAAATTCGCAGAACGTTGACGAGCTTGGTGAACATGTTTTGGAAATATTTAAAGACTAAAACGCGTAGTTTGAGTCAGAAATTATCCGCACGGTGATATTAAAGCGTCTGTTTGTCGTATTTGTCGTATCAGCGGCTTCCGGTCAAGTCTACCGTCTCCACAAGAACTGCTGAATGTGTTTCAGCGGTTTATTTGTAACTGCGGTGCGAGCAAACATGGATGCACAAACAGGAGAACTTTGATATCTCCAAACAATATTCAATATACTCTAAGGAAGGTGAAAGGTTCTTAAAGGAAACCATTACAGGTGATACTTACAGTTTTCTGGGTGTCTCAAGGGCCAGTATTGGATCATTATCAGCAAAAAGGTTCAACAGTCAACAGTGCTCGTGACAGTGAGATGCTTATTGAAGAGCTGAAGCCTAAACTTCAGATTAAACGCAGAGGAATGCTATCCAAGGGCGATCTATCCATGATCTTCCCCTATAGTCCTGATCTCACTCCGTCTGACTTTCACCTGGTCCCCGAAAGCAGCCCTATGAGGACAACGATTCACTTCTGATGAAGACGTGAAGACAGCAGTGCATTCGCGCCTCGTAGATCAGTCTAATGAGGGAGCACAAAAGCTTGTTGAGAGATGGACGAAGTTTATTGAAAAGCAAGGAGATTATGTCGAAAGATCATGCACTTTCTTTGGTAAAAATTAGTTTAAAAAAAGAATAATTTGCAGCCAGAGTGTGGATAATTTTTGACTCACCCTCGTGTAAACCTCGTGTAAATTTTTCCTGGAAAATGTACAGTACTGTGCGAAAGTTTTAGGCGCCATGTTTATTTTTTTTTGTTTTTTTTATTCTGGGTACGAACTTATACGGTTATACGTTTGTTTCAAATCAGTACAATAAAACATTTCTGATTTCCAAACATTCCAGCAAAACCAAAATAACCAAAATTTTATCTTATAGGAAAATATCTGTAGGCCAAAAAGAAAGCAGCATATTATGTAGAAGGCCACCTTTCAGACGAAAAACAAAGCTTTTGCATTTATGAAAAAAGGAAGCGGGTGCGAAGCAGGACGTGCCTGGTTCTGCGCGATGTTCAGTAAAACTAAGCGGCCAATTTCCTCATAAAACTGCACAAATTGTACCTAAGATTATATTTTAATCAAAGGGTTATCACGCGTATTATTATTCATTAATTACTGTTTACTGCGGTTTATAGTTTTCTAATGTAGAATCTTTTTATTTTTGAACACATTCTTGCTCTACAGCAGGACTTATTTGCACAGTACTGTATTTTAATCAGTAAAGCCTTCAAACTACTAACAAAATGAACACATTCAGGTATGAGGATTAAATCCAAACCCTGCTGTTAACAGTAATCGACCGACTGACTGACTTAAGGAATACATTAAATCTGGAATAAAGCCATTACTTTATAAGGCAGCATAAACTGATGATCTAACTTGACTTTATCATTCTAAGTAATAGAATAAAGTATATTTGTCATATTTTAATATTTGGTAAACCTATAATAAAGGAATAATTACTTATCTATGCAAATATTATAATAATAAAATAAAGTAATGTAGCCCTTATTCATTCAAAGCCAAATTGGCCTTAGTGTGTGATTGGGGATGTGTTACGCATGTTACTCAAGTTCCCTGATATAGGTGTAACCCTGCACGAGATGAGTAGTATCAATCGAAAGAATTAATGAAAAGTTTTACACTGTTAGAGAAACAGAAATTGTGTGTTAAATGTAAATACTGTATACCTCCAGGCATGGTTTTAAACCCCTCCTGCGACATAGTGTCAAACATTTTCACATTTTTCTTTTGAAAAGGCAACCGGGGCAGATCAAGCTGTCGGTCTTGGGCTGGTTGGCCTCAGTCTGTTCCTGTTCACATACTACACCATATGGGTTATAGTCCTGGTAAGTGAAATGAATCTGTGGTGGCCAAAAGTATTAAGACAACATATACCAAGTGTTATAGTTTTCGCTGTGCATGTCGAATCATGTCGCTTATTAGTTTAAGGCGGTCTGGCTGAAGAGTTAGCTACTCAGATCATCTGGTTTAGTTAGTGGATGGAACAAATACCATATGTGGCAGTATGAATATGAGTCTTACTTTCCATCTCTGTTCATATAAACAGCTAGAGCTGGAGAATTCTCAAGCTAATTAGAAATCTTTAGGAATTTTATCATTATTTAAAAAAAATTAAAACATAATTAAAACCTTAAATTTACTTTCGTCTCAATACTTTTGGACACCACTGTACACACATAAAATTCACTCAAATACCTATTACTATTTAGCTTGTAGTTGCTGCTTGAGCAATATAAAAAATTAAAGGCCTCTTCTTAACTGGCTGTGGCAGCATAATACTTAATACAGGGAGATGACTTATTTATGACAGTTATGCTAGGAATGTCTGTCCTCAAATGAAGGATAAAGTCTTTAGTTTCTTTTTATTTGAACTTTGACTACAAAACTGTAAGTAATTTAGGGTCAAAACATTCTGCACAGATATCAAGCAGCCTAACAGTAATACCGAAGGGACTGCATGCACATGATAACATGGTTGATAAGTGATCACATGAGTGTACACTGCCTGGCCTAAAAAAAAAATCACACATTTCCGAAGGGTCAAATTATTGGCCTGCTTTAAGCAAAGAAAACAACTAAGCAGATTTGCCTCACTTCGGGAAAAAAAAAATCATTGATGGAGATCACTTAAACATTTAGTGAAGTTGTATGGTAAGAAATCAGGAATAGAAACCATGGCGATGTTTAATAGTGAATGTAAGAGCATTTCCTTACACACACAATGTGATGAAAATTCATAGAATTGATGGTGAGACATATCAGAAAAAAAATATTTAATTTGCTAGGGAGCATAAGGATTGGACTTTCAGCAATAGAAAAGGTCATGTGGTTTGATTAGTCTGGATTGACCTTATTTTAGAGCAATGTGTGCATCTGGGTAAGAAGGGAAGCTCATTAAGTGAAGCATCCATCATGCACAGTGGCCACTGTACGAACCTCAAGAGGCAGTGTTATGATCTGGGGTTGCTTCAGTTGGTCAGGTCTAGACTCAGCAACGTTATTCGGCAATAAAGTGAAGTCAGTTGATGACCTTAATGTACTAAATGACCACATATGACACAGGCATATACCAGGACTCAGATTGTGAAAGAGTGCTAAAAGGTGATCGAATGAAATCTTTAAGTGTGTTTTTTTCTTCTTCTGTCACGCAGTGTATTTCAAATGATAATGCTTATATTCTGAACGTTGTAACACATCCCATTGTGAGTAATAGTATGCGGTCTGTAGTGTATACTCATGTGTACAAATATTATTCTCCAACCCTACACTGTTTTTAAACTTTTGTTTAACTAAAAGCCGAACCCATAACGTAAATGACACATGAAGGTCTGCTTTCTTTTCAGCCGTTTGTCGACAGTGGTCACGCGATTCACAGTTATTTTCTTCCTCTGGAGTACTCTGTCATACTTCCTGGCATAGCAGCGTTGATACTCTTACTCTGTGTTGGTAAGATTAGCAAAAGTACTGTTTCTGTGTAAACTTCTAAGCATCTGAAGTGAATATAACTGCATTCATTGAGACTGTATTTCTGTGAAATATAAATAGGTATTTCACCACTTGTTAAAATGTTGCATAAGATTTTTCACTAAGTCTTTACTGTGTTATAAGGCTAAATAAGTGAGTGATGGGACATGTTGTAAGCTTTTGCAATCCTTCATGCAGTTTTTCATGCCCTGACATTTTAGATCAATCTCCAACCTTTCTCCAACTTTATACCTTTTTTCCCCCCAGGGACCTTCATAGGAATAATAACTTGGAAGAACCGTAAACCAAAGAAAGTCGAATAGAAGTCTCCAGTCACAGTTGTTCAGCTGTCTAAAAAAGGGCATGATGAAAACCTCAACCTGTTTACCAGCCCCTCTGTTAAAGTCTCATGCATAACTGAAATCTGTAGCAGGTAGTTCAGCCATGAGGGAATGACCAATGAATGTAAGGGAGCCAATTATAGACCACAGGGGTAAAATGTTTAATGATTAGTCTATATACGTATATATAAAACGTGGAAATTTAATTCCATTGACATAAATTCAAACAAGTGTTACTGCCCTATCTGCTGTTACACTGTACACAGAGGCTATGTTCAGTAACCCCTCAGACATTGCTCTTATGCATTATTGCTCTCCTATTAGACTGTAAATAGACATAATTTTGTGTTAGTAAACTATACAAGGCATGTGCTGATTAATAAGATGTTAACGAGAGAAAGTTCTTTTATCTCAGTTGGATTTTGTACACACTGCAATAAATAATTATTACATAAACATTTGCATCATTTCATTCTGTTCTTATGCATTCTCATTCAAGTGTCATAAGAAATTATGGTAGCTATAAATGATAGTAGTGCCTGAATTTATTTGTTTGTAAAGTGTCTGTTACACAGCATGGTAGTGCATATTGTGCTAATATGGTTATGAAAGTTTTTTTTTCACTGCATCCGGTGGCTGGGGTTTGGACATTGGCTGAGAATCGAACCCTGGCCTTCTGCATGCATGTCCTAATTCTTGAATTAATAAATGCATAAAACACAGTGTTGTATAATAATAACATGCAGTGAGATTGTAAGCGCCCCTGTGTGGGCGGAGCTATAACTGCACGCTCTGGCTGAAATGAAGGAATCGACTCTGGCTGCCACTGCAGGTGTGGAGGAGAATCGAAGGAGTCGATTCAAAGAGTCGAGTCTCAAATGCTAAAGCAGAAGATAGAAAAACACCTTAATGATACTAAAAGTACAGAAGACTATTATACGTAATGATTTTTATCATATTTACTAAATAAATGTGCTACTATTTAAATAATGATGGAGAACTGACACAATTTACTCCAGGTTTAATTCACTGTTAAAATAGCTGTTTTTTGTGTCATTATATGTAATTACTCGTATAATGTTTTTTGTGTTATCATTTAACAATAAAGGCCCCAGAAGGTTTGAATTCCTCCTCAAACACTTCATAACGGCTCCAATAACTTTATTAGTGACGGTTAACACGACACAAACATGCGCAGCTGATTCTATAAGTATAAAATATCGTGCTTTGCGCAGTAATTGCGCTGTGTTGATGCTCATAAAACGTCAGCGAAAACGTTTAACGTTAATTAATTTATTCAATAATTAATTGCTATGGAAAAAGACTTAACCTACTGGAATCACACACTTTTTATTTGTTTGTGCGCTAAAATGCTCCTGCCACAGATTTCCCTTCCCCCACATGATCTCTATCAAATATTATATTACAACAGTTATATCTTTATTGTGATTAAATATTATATTAGGCTACTATTACAACGAGCCCTAGTCACGTGACAGCAATCGATACCGTTAATAAAAAATTGCCATATAATATTTATTTTTAGGATTATTCATTTTGCAGGATTTTCTTTATGTAGTACACAATGTTTAAACTAAATACATATTGTAAACAAATATGTTAATAATCATTTAAGCATCTTTATATATGAACTATGACGAGATTTGATGACATTAAATAATTTATTGTATATGAATACAATTGCATAAACACTGATTAAATAAAGCATACATATTTAATTATTATTTTATTTCAGAGAGATGAAAATGTGTATAAAATTGTAGCAAATGCTATATAATTAATTGTAGCAAATGCTATATATATATATATATATACTGTATATGTACGGGTGGCACCCAAAGACCGGCCACCAGTGGCAGGCCAAACAGAATGGATTAATAGGTTCTCGCGGCTCTGCCCGCATGCAAATCCTAAAGCCCATTGTTGATGATGCTGCCTATCGTTACAGTCGGTGAGGAACGCCAGTGACACGTGTATGTATATACCGTGGCTTAGTTTTTAGCACTGTCACCTTGCACCTTCAGGGTCCAGGTTTGATTCTTGCCTCTGTTCTGTGTGCATGGAGTTTCCTCCAGGTACTCCGGTTTCCTCCCACAGTCCAAAGACATGGTGTTCTGAAATTGCGTGTAATGTGTGAATGGGCAGTTAGTAGTGTATGACCAGTGGTTCTACCATGGTAGTAAAATGGGAACAATGGCCACCATTGGCCTCCTCCACACTCTCTAGTTGGACTACAGAGGCTCCTAGATGGATATATATGTATTTAAAACTTACAGACTGTCAAAAGTAGAAAATTAACGGTAGATAAAATTTTTCGTAAGATAAAAAATTGGTTATATGTGTATCTTTTATATATTGTTGTTTTACTTTATTTTATTTACCTAAACACTACTGATATGTAGCTTAAATGCCATGGTTTAATGCAGTATGTTTTCTCAAATGTCCAAGCTAAAATTTAGTAAAAATTTCAATTGCATTTGTTTAAAAATAAATGTTTTTATAATCTTTATTTGTATATAAGGTTTATAACTTTACTCACCACTTCCCTGAAATGCAGGACTTCCAGGCTAAAGAACTTTTTCTTTCCCACTGCTATCAGACTCCTAAACAGCTGACAGGAATTTACAATCATGGTCTACCATCTGTATCTGACTATAGACAGATCTTTGAACATTCATTGCACAATTTGCACAATCATTTGCACAATAACAATCACTTAAACAATGATAATCATTTGAACAATCGCACTGCAGACCCACTGCGGACTTACTCAAACACATTGCGGAATTTTTCGCACACTTTGCGGAATTTGCACAATGCGTAGACTGTTTACAGTATCACTTACTCACTCATCTTCTATCGCGCTTTATTCTGTATTCAGGTTCGTGGGGGCCGGGAGCCTATCCCAGGAGACTTAGAGCACAAGATGGGGTACACCCTGGACAGGGCACCAATCCATCTCAGGGCACACACACAAACGCATTTACACACTACGGGCAATTTGGGAACACATAGTAGCCTAATCAGCATGTCTTTGTACTGTGGGAGAAAACTGGAGTACCCGGAGGAAACCCACCAAGCATGGGGAGACCATGCAAATTCATTGCACACAGAGATGGGAATCGAACCCGGACCCTGGAGATACAAGTTGACAGACGCCTGTTTACAGTATATATTTAAAATTTTTCATATTCTGTTTTTTAAACTGTTTAATATATAGTTTTTTTAAAAATACCTATATTCATTTAATTCTTTTCTTTTTTTGTGCCATTCATTGGGGACAGGAAAGAAAGAATTTTATATTTTAATAAAACTTAAAAATAATCTCAGTGTGTGAGATTACGATCTTTTGATAGTATTTCTGAGTCTTGTTTGTATAGTTGGTTAAAATGGAAATAAAATTATTTCATCATATTGCCTAGATTGTGCTGACAAAAGCACAAAAGGATATAAAACACTATACTGTATATAGTCTTGATATAATCATTAAAACATATAAATGAAAAAAAATAAACATGCTCTAGGCTTTAAGGGTTCATTTCTGCACCGTTCGGAGTCGACTCAGTGTTCCGAAGAATCGACTCTTCCCGGAATCGACTCTTAGGCAGAGAGAGAGCCGGAGCGCTGCGCGATGTGCCAGCTGAGGACAGAAAGAATGCGCTGAACCCGCAGAGTGGACATGAACCAGTGTCTCCATGATGAGTCAAACAGAGGTAACATCTTATTTTTTCCCCTCTTTTTTTTTCTTAAAACTGCTTCCTGTTTTCATAAGACATGATTCTTCTGAAGTGTCCGTGTTTAAAGTGATCTGTATGTTCAATCCATTCGACTCCACTGTATTACAGCAGCGCTGGCAGGGAAAATACGGTAGGGGGTTTTTTCTTTCCTTTTTTTAAACTGTGACAAATATTCACAAATCTACAGAATACTACAAATGGAAAAGCAGGTTATACTGTAGTCCGTGCAACGTCAGCTTTTTTTTTTCCATGTGCATGCTAATGTACTCGTCATAAAAGAGGGTTATGATTATTATAAGGTTACATTATTGAGATCTATTAACAAACACTGAGCTGAGTTATCACATTTAATCTGCTGCCTCTGAGCATCTGACTCTCATCACTGCAGACAAATAAACCTCTGTGAGCTGGCCAGAGACCACTGCTGTATCTGGATCTTCCCAGAATACTCACTAAAGGAAAGCACAGATTTATTATTATTTTTTTAAATATCATTTTCAATACTATATTTACACCGATCAGCCCTAACATGACATGAAACCACTGACTGGTGTCGTGCATGACATCTGCAGTTAAGTGGATAAGCAGTATGTGAAGAGTCAATTCACAAACTTGAGTGTTGGAAGCAGGGGGGAAAAAAGGGCTAGCGTAAGTATCTGAGGGACAAGAGCCAAATTGTGATGGCTAAACGACTGGGTCAATTCAATTTGATGTGGTTTTGTTTTTATATAGCGCTTTTAACAATGCCCATCAATGCTGTATAAATTCACATAAATCATATTAATCAGATCATCATCACTGATGAGCAAGCCAAGAGCGACAAGCATGGCAACAAAACTACCTGAGACAATGGGAATGGGCAATGGGAAGAAACCTGGAGAGGAACCAGACTCGACAGGGAACCCATCCTCATTTGGGTGATATCAGATAGCAGGGATTGATCTGCAGTCATACTGTGTGTTAGGAGGCGGGAAGTTCAGTACTCCAGGTAAAATTTCAGGTCAGAGCATCTCCAAAACGGCAGATCTTATGAAGTGATCCGAGTGGTTAGTGCTTACAAAAAGACAATGCATCACAGCTTGCATAGGTACAGACCAGTCAGAGTCCCTATGCTGACCCCTGTTCAGCGCTAAAAGCTCTTACAATGAGCCCAGGAACATTAGAACTGGACCATGGAGCAATATAAGAAGGTCTCCTGGTCTAATGACTCTTGTTTTTTTTTATTTTCTTACCTGGAGAAGAGATGACAAAAGGATGGACTTAGGCAAGCCAGCAGAGGTGGTGTGATGTTCAGGGCAATGTTCTGCTGGGAAAACATGGGTCCAAGGAAGTTACTTTGACATGCATGGCCTACTTATATATTGTTACAGATCAAGCACACTCCTTCATGACAATGACATTCCCTTATCTCATTGGTCCTATCTTCTTCCAGGATAATATGCTTTGCCACACTGCAAAAAATATTTAGAAATAATCTAAGGAACATGATGAAGAGTTCAAGCTGATGATTTGACTTCTAAATTCCAAAGATCGTGATCTAATCGAGTATATGTGGGATGGGCTCAACAACAGCGTCTGACTCATGGAGGTCCCTCCTCACAATTTACACGATTTATAGCATCTGCTGCTTATTGTCTTGGTTGCAGCACCACAGCACTCCTTCAGAGAATTATGGCTGATCGGTGTATAGCAAAGCTCTGAGAATGTCCCTGATACTAACAATATTCTAGTACCTTTATGACTGTGTGAAGTTTCTGATTCTCTGCTCTGTGGCATGGGAGCAGGATTTAAGACCATTTTTTTTCTTATTTTCAATGCAGTCGGCACTGTGGCGCACTCTGCAACATAGCCGTCTCACAGTTCCAGGGTCCTTGACTTAATCCTGAACTTGAGTTACTATCCATGTCGATTTATGCAAGTCAGTATAGGTTTCCAGGTTTTTTTTTTGGTTCCACCTTTGAAATACTTGCCAGGAGGTGGATTGGGCACATAAAATTGCCCCTACCTTTCAATGGGCACGTGCACGGTTTACTGTGACTGGTGCACTGATGTCTGATCCAGGGTTTATTCCTGCCTCATACACATTATTCATGGGAGAGGATAGGCTTGGGCATTAACTTGACTAGGATAAAACACTTCTTGAAAAACAAAGTTGAGTGCTATAAATTAGAAATATGTCATAGTCTTCTTGATATTGATCCAGAGCTTTGGGCCAGGTGCTGCAGTGGTCCTTATTTTTTTATTCCTGCATACCTAAGCTGGTCCTGAAGACAATGCCTTGGTAGTGACAATATATTGAAGTGTCATTTGAATACAGTAAATTATCAGGAAATGCCATTCCCAAATTGCTCGTCATGTGTGTGCTCTGCGATTAATTGGCACCCTGTGCAGGATATACTCTGCCTCGTGCCCAAAGTCTCCTGGCATATGCACCAGGCCCCTGCGAACCTATACATACTGTAGAATAAGCAGTATAGAAGATGAATGAACGAATGAATTTGATTAAGGATGTTCCTCATGAACAATTTTTTTTTTTTTTTACATTTTTTGGAAGGAGTCTCCAGTGTCAGTTCTTTGTGACATTCAAAGGTACACTGGAAGCTTTACAACAGGTGAAAATCTTCAGTTATACATAACTTGCGGTCATAACTTGTTCCACTACAGTAAATGTAACTATAAATGATTTGTTTCATTGTTTCTTTTTTTGGTATAAGAAGAATAAAACATTTTGGGACATACATTACAGGACAATAATCAACTACAGGGTGGTAATGCTCCACTCTGTTGTAACAAGAAGTACAATATTTGTTGTTACACACAGCTCTTTAGAAATCGTATCCTGCTGGTAAAGAAATATTACATCATATCATTTCATTTACTAATGAAACTTAAAGTATTATCTCATCTAATGGTTGCTGGAATCTGATGCAATTGCAGATGTGAGAGATATTCAGTTTCCTGCTGACTGAATTGCATTGTAATGTAAGCGTTGCCAGTTCTTCCTAGTAGATGCCACTTATCAATCCTTTTTTTGTTTCCATTGTGATGGTTTGAAGCAGCAGGGATATTAGTGATTACCACAAATATCATTAGTAGACTATTAGGATAATAGAATCAGCCAAAGACTATCACAAAAAGATCTCTTTCTGAAACCGGGGTTCAACAAATAATCAACGTTGTTGATTAAAATTGATGACCAAATTAGTTGTCAGTGAATCTAACAGTCGTTTATTTGGTGACTTCAGCCGCGCTAACTCTGAATGGCGTTACTGCTTACTGGAATGAAGTGAACAGTAGAGTGATGGGAGCATTTCATTCTTAACTCAACCAAAAACAACCACTAGCATGAGAATAAAAGACTTTGGAGTTAGGGCGTGGTCAAGAGATGCTCTGTAAAAGGAGTTAATAATCAGGTAAGTGGGTAAACACCGTAGACTGTATAAGACTGGAGAAGCTCTCTTATGTCAACTATTTTTTAAAGTGCCGTTTTGAAGATGAAATGTGGGAGCTCTCATCGCTGCCATCTTACTAGGAGCTGACTCTGCTTAAACCCTGGTTAATCCAGAAATGGGCAAATGGGTAACTAGCTTAAATTTAGTTTAGCTATTGTTAATTTATATTCTCACATGTACATCTATGGCATTTGGCAAACACAACAGTTTTTGAGCCCAACAGTGGCTGCATGGTGGTGCTAGGATTTGAACCTGGGACATTCAGCTTACTAGGCCAATGCTTTAACCATTGATCTAGTCCCTAACTTTGTCTTGCATTTGATTGATCTCTGTCATCCATACTCTACACGCCATCCCGTGTCAACTCCTACATTTCCTGTGGTAAATTAAGTTTAGCTAAAGTGACTCATAGCAGACAGCTAGAGGTTTGACACCTGCAACGCAGCTGTCACTAACGCCCCTATTATGCATTATTTAATTTGCTTAATGTAATTTAAACTGACTTGCATAAAAATGCACCTCTTACAGTTGTCATGAATGGGAAATACAGCTATAAAGGCCAAAACGTTCTTTCTTTTTTTCTTCTTCTTTTGTTTATCAAGCTGCAAAAATGATTTCTGTTTCGAAAGTTACACATTTTAACATGGGGATCTATTGGGATTGCCTCACTATTGGAACAATATCCTAGTGGTTATTTGAAGAACTGCAGAACTGTTTTGACGTTGGAAAGGTCGCACACCTGAGGACAATGTGCTCAATTAGTGTCTGTGTCCTTGTGAGCTGACTTTTTGTTTCAACTCGGTGAACCTCAGTGTTGCTAGTGTCTGGTTTCTGAGCTCTGCTCTGCTTGTTATTTCCAGCTCGCAGCAACACACAGATGCTAATTTGCCACACTCTCCTCAGGTTCTTTCCCACTTTCCTCCACATTTGAGTTACATTTGACCCTGCAGACTTAATCTCAGTTTTCTTAATATTCCCATCTGAAATTTTTAAACTTGAATTAACTTTTTTTTGTTAGTTTTTGGTGCTAAGCTGCTTATCTGTGATTTTGACTAGCATCGCAAATTTCACCATGACTCACAGCAGACAGCTAGAGGAGAAATTCTTTTCTCAACTGACATTTCAACACATTTTTGAAAATGTGAGAAAAACATTTTTTTTTGTGACGGAGCTTTCTTTGAAAATAAAGATAGAGGAAGGGGAAGTGGATTATAAGAAGGCAAACTCAAACTCGCGGAGACTCGCCTCTTCGACTTAGCATTACCACTACTAGACTTTTAATCGGCTGCTAATTTTTAATTCTTAATGGCAGTGGAATTGATCAACGATTGATCATTACCATCATTAGTTTTGACAATAAAATCCTTTTACATTTTACTATTTTATTAGAATTAAGTATTTACTGTATCTTCGTTGTCTTTCTCTTCATTTAACGCATGACTAAAACAAACTCAAGCTCAATTTAAAAGCTGAGAGCTAAATAAGAGCCCCTGAGTAATGGCGTGAGTCATGATCCAAACAGTCCATTATTCACTTCAGTAACCGATAGATTATACAACGATCAAAATAGTCGTTAGTTGCAGAAACCACACTCCTACAACACACCTTTCGACTAGAACGCAATCTAAAGTGTCTTGAGTCTTTTCCATTAAGATGCAAAAAACGCGAAATGAAGTCAATACCCATTACTAAACCACTAAAAACCAACAGAAACCTCTAATGATCATTATGGATTTCTGAGCAGGGATTATTCAAATCATTATTGAAGAACAGAGGGTGCGATCTAAGTGAAAACACACTCCATGCTTTACCACTTCTCTTGTTGTCAAGGAGACGGGCCACAGCAGGTCTGTCATCTTCTGTTATGATCTACACAAGCTCTGCTTGAGGCGATATCTCAAGCAAGAAACAGCATCACTTCAGAATGGACAGTATGTGAGCTAGAAGGAAATGAACAGATTTGGTGTGAAGATTTGGCAAAAACTGCAAAATGGGACATTGCAGGAAAATATGAGGATCTGTACTGGATAAAAGAGAGGAATTGTAGATGGAATGAAAATTATTGAATACTTATAGAGAATACTTATAACATTATGATACAGCCAATAAAATGGAATGCAAAAGTGTTTCATATCTACAGAAATATAAACAGTACAGTATTCATATAACAACGGAGAGAAAAGAGAAGGTGCTAGTGCTATGTGTGATTTACCACACACTCTGTTAGACCTTAAATGTTGCTAAGGTACAGCAGATGCTCTTTCCTGTAGACTGTACCACAGCTTAACACGAATCAGTGGTTACAAAAGAAATAAATGACTTTCTAATGTAAGTACATTTACATCTCAATAAACTTCCATGTCCATCTATTCTTCTTCAGGCTTCTCAAGAACCAGTTTACCAGGAAATAAATCCTAGGCATCTTTTGTTGTCACCCAAACCAAAACGATTAAACACTTCCATTGTGAACAAAGACATCTGAAGTAATAGTGTTATAGTTTGCATTTGGTTTCCTATCCGCACCAGGTGGAGATGGCAGGGCCGAGCAGCAGCAGCCTCAGCACGCGAGCGGTGAAGAGGAAGGGCTGGGGAGGCCTGCGGCAGCGCTGGAAGCTCCTGGGTGTCTTCGAAATCGACCAACAGCATGAGTTCTACCCGCTCACCTGCATGATGAAGGAGGGCCTGGCCGCTGCTGTGCAGAACACCATCGACAACTCGATACCTGTGAGTAATAATCATAACTCATTTCCAAAGGGTTGGTTTAGAATTCAAAAAAGCTGAAAAACTGTTCTGTCTGGCATTTGACCTTTGACCTAGATACACTGTGAAGGACCACCTGCAGGATTTTGTTAGAGGAAATCATGAACGAGACAGTGTTTTTGTCTGTCGATATTCAGGATTGTCTTAAAAATCAATCTCAAAGTACGAGGGGCGTTCAAGTAAAACCGGGACTTCCTAGGAGGCCAATGTTTCAGATGTATGGCTCCAGCGAACCGATGGTAGCCAAGCACTAGTGGAAAACTGGAATAAGTGTATAAGCATAGCAGGGAATTATAGAGAGAAGCTGGTATTTACGCTCATAACTGTTGGTTCAACAGAACTAACTTCGGTGGCTAAACAGAAACAGTTATTCTGCGTAATTAGAAATCCCGGTTTGACTCGAACGCCCCTCATAGTAATCAAATTCTAAGATTTAAGCAACACATTTGATAACTACAATTTATAAACACACACAAACAAATAAACTATTGTTTAATGTTCCTGATAAGAAGAATAAAGACAACTAAAATAAATAATAGATAAGCAATATCTACAACCCACATCATGCCCTCTTAGGGAATGTTTTCCGTGCAGGACTGATCCTATAAGGGCTGTGGTCTCATCTTAACTCAACGTCTTTAGTGTCTTCCTAATTCCTATTATCCAGAATGTCCTATAAATGCATTTGCTTTTAACTGTTAAAGCTTTAACAGCTGTTAAAAGTTGAAAGCATTTCATATTAAAAGCTGACCACACATGCTCTTAACAGTCCTCCAGGAGAAAGCATTAAACGTTAAAAAAAGAAGCTGAACTCTAGTCCATTGTGCCTGTAGTTGGTCAGGCTAATTGGAGTAAATTTCAGGATTTTCAGATATAGCCTCTTTATATTTTAGCAAACTACAAACTGATGTTAATTACATAATATAAGGGGCGTTCGTTTCAATCCGGGACTTTTTGATTGCGCAGAATAATAGAACGCAGTTATGAGAGTAAAACTACCTTTATTTCTCTATATAATCCCCTGCTACATTAATGCACTTATCCCAGTGTTTCACTAGTGCTTTTAGTGGCCCAAACAAGTGGAAATGACTTGGAGCGCAGTCAGGACCAGATGGGAGATGTGGCATTAACTCCTGGTCGAGTTCCTGTAATGTGCAAGTGATGTGTGATACACAAATGGTTGCGTGCACAGTTCCACAAACAAAATGCATCACTTCTGCAAGTTGGCGATTTTTCAAGGATCAGGCGTTCCTGAACGTTAACAGGAACGACTGCACTGGGCTTCGAGCCACCTCGGCTGGCATCATCATCATTCACAGACCTACGGCCTTCTTTAACCAGTTTTACGCCTTCATGTACAAGAAATTTCATCACAAGTCCCGATTTGACTCTGCTGACAGACATGTTCATGTTGCAGTCATTTATCACAATTTAAAAAGAGCTCATTTTGAAAGAAATCTCGCATATTTAGAGTGTGCTTAATTATATTGTATATATTATTTATATTATCTGTGTTAACAGACTTTCGGCTCATTCCTTTCATCTTATCATTTAGTAACTTCAATGAAACTAATAGCCAAAAGTCTTTACACAGGTAAGAAATGTGCTGTATGTGTGCACTGGACCCATCTCCAGTCCTGGTATTAAACATAATAGACGTTATTAAAGGCACATCACCTTCATACGTTGTGTTCATAAGTAATTAGAAGGGTGATTACGTCCCAGAGAGAGAAGCCTGTTTAGGTTTGGTCCCATAGTGACCATGTGTTTACGAATATGAACTTGCTGTCCAGGGTGCAGTATTGTTTTGGGTGCTCACAGTGCCTGGCCTCCTGAGAAAGAAGAAGAGAACATCACAGTTCTGCTGACACAAACACAATTGTGTAGCATGTGTAGGAGAGGGATGGGTGGGGGGGATACCACAATGGCCCAGTCTCCACTGCGCAGAGCAATAGGCGGCGAACAATCTGGCAAAGTTTTTCTTTCTCACTTTTTTTTTTTTTTTAAAGGAATACTCCAGTTTATTTTTTAAACCTGATCTGTATGTGCTAATTTAGAATATACAGTACCCTTTCCATGTATCCCAGTATCTGGGTTTATTCTCCATACACAAATAAATATACTGTAGTGTCACCTACAAAATAATTCATTAACAAAAATCTTTAGCTAATGAAGTATTTGTTCTCAGATGAGTCTCAATTCTATGTGAGAAGGATTCCACAAGGTTTTGGACACCTTTGAGATTCTGCTTCGTGCTGATATAATTGCATCACATAATTGCCTGAGATTTGTCAGCTAAGCATTTCATTCTGCAAATCCTCAACATCCCACGTGTGGTGGTGTCTGGGGAGGTCACTGAACTACACTTAACTCATTAGCTTCATTTACATCTTATACTGTATATATAGTGTATATATATATTTATATATGTATATAGATCGG
>JAOVVA010000031.1:7487874-7499745 GCA_028565275.1 Leiocassis micropogon
ATACTGTATAAGCGTGTCTGTACATTTAAAAATGTTTGCGAAAATTTTTTGAGTTTTTAAAACTTTTGTCTGTCTGTTTGTTTGTGCATGCATCACGTGAAAACTACTGAATTAATTCTAATGGGCCCAGAGAAGGAGAAGATATGCTAATTTGGAATTTAAATGAAAAACACCCGTATATCATTAAAAATCAACCTTGAAAAAATCATTAGTTTATCTCAAAATTCAGCAGATGATGCTGTAGATTTTTTAATACGCACTTATGAGTGTGCACTTGAAATCCACTTGATGAATGCGATCTCACACCTTCATTCCGCGGTAACACGTAAAAATTTTAGTTAATTCCAAAATTCAACAGATTGCGTTGTACATCTTTTAAAACGCGCTTATGAATATGCAATTAAATTCTACGTGAACGAAGTCACAGGCACATCTATTGGACAATATTTCTTTAATCTGACTGAAATCTTTCCGATTAGAGAATCCAGTGTGACCTTTTACATGGATGCTGATATGATAAAATGGTTGCTTACATGCACAAATCATCTGAAATATTCCAGAAAAAGAAGATGTTTTCTTCAAATTGGAGGTTAGGTTAGACTTCCCCATCTTTTCTGATATGTCCCACCTTCTACAGTATGTTCTGACTGGTTACAAGAATACAGTCTCATATGTGATTGATTAGATGCGTTACTACGTGTGAAATTGTAGTGTTATGATCTGGGGTTGCTTCAGTTGGTCAGGTCTACATTATGTGGCTGACAACCTGAATGTACTGAATGACCAGGTTATCACATCTATGTTTTTTCTGGCCTGATGTCACTGGTATATGGGGATTCCAGGACAAATTGTGAAAGAGTGGTGCTGGGAGCATGAGAAATCTTTTTCACACATTAACTGGCCAGTGCCCTAATCTAAGATAAAGGCCATGGAATTAAATCTTAAAACCTTCTTCAAATTTAAATTTTATTTGTCACATACACAGTCATACACAGTACGATATGCAGAGAAATGCTTATACGACCGCCCGTGATGGTCGTATAAGCATAAAAATAAAATCTTATAGATAAATATGAATAGAAAGAAAAACAATAGAAAATAAATTTAACTAGGATAAAAATAAGAATATTTTGTACAAATAAGACATTACACAATATAGCTAAATACAGAAAATATAGAAAAAATAGAAAGTAAAAATGACTGATGTCATCTTTTTGTTTGATTTTAAATAATAATCCAGAGAATCTTCTTTATTCTTTTACTTGAAGCAGTGCCATTATTTGCAATCATGATATATCACGATTACCTGAAAATCACAATTAGTTTGTCTAACTAATAATTGTGATTATTGTTGGAAATTAAGCAACTGTATGATTCCAAACAGTGTTATGGAACATTTAACTGAAAATGTTCGAGTTTAGAGGAGACAAATAAAGTTATGTATTTGCTTATATTAATTTCCGACAATCCATAATACTAAAATATTAATTTAATCATCCTGTTGTTCCTCCTTTTTTTCCAGATCAATGACAGAAAGAACAAACCCTTTAGCGTGCATTAATGTCAAATCACTTGTCAAAACGCTGTTAAAGTCAATTTGGAGAACAGATTTTTTAGTTATTTTGTCAGTAGAGGGACTCATGGCCGACACTGATGCTGAGGAAAGTAGAATGTTGGTTATAATTAATATATATAAAGTGATCGTAACCATGTTCATGTCATCTTTACTGTTTCAGAACGAACTCTCTGAAGATGATTACCAACTGGAAGTGACACAAATCCATAAGGTACTTTAGTTTTATTAGAGTATCTTTAACAGCTGTGAGACTCAGTAACAGTGTCATTTGGATTGTTTCTATCTGTGCTGGCAGCATGGTGGTTTGGTGGTTTAGTGGTTAGCACTGTCGCTTGCACCTCTAGGGTCTGGGTTCGATTCTCACCTCGAGTCTATGTCCGTGGAGTTTGCATTGTATCCCCGTGCTTGGTGGCTTTTCTGTAGTGTGCGAATGCGAGTGTGTATGTGTGTGTGTGCCCTGTGTTGGATTGGCACTCCGTCCAGGATGATCTGTGCTACATAATGGCAGGTGTAAGTATGATTCCAGAGAAACAGGATGTTTCAAAAGAAGAGTAAGGTAAGGCAAGGTAAATATACAGCATTTCCAGATAAACAGGATGTTTCAGACAACAAAAAAAATGAAATCTTCATCACCTGTGCTAGAAAAGTGTTTCTGAGGTTGTATGAGGTAACAATGAGAATAGCGGATGATGTAATACCTGTTGTTCGAATATCTACAGGTTTTATCTTCTATGTACTCAGAAGCACTTTTTTATTCCCTAGCCCAGGGGTCGGCAACCCTGAACACTCAAAAAGACATTTGGACTCGTTTCCCACAGAAATGAAAACACCAAGAGCCAGAAATCCCATTTGACATCTAAAATGAAGATGCATCTATAGTTATCGGCTTTTTGTTGTTGTTGTTTTTTTACCTTTATGCTATGTATAAAAACTATAGTGTGTTGCATGTATATAATCAGTGAACTGATACAGAGAAAATGAAATCTTACTTTCAAATAAAATACTCAATGTCTATTTGTCCACCTCGGTTTATTAATCCGCGTGCATGATTTATTAATCCGCGCGCTCGTTTTTTTCCCTACATGACCCCTGAGGGGCTCCGTACTGTCCGTATTTACAAAATAAAAGCCGAACTTATATTATCCACCTGCAGCAAGCCAAAAAGTGCCGTCTGCTTCTGTGAGCCATCATCCGTTTATCGCGTGCAACCAAAAAAAAAAGCTTAAAAAAAAGATTAATATATCATTATCGGCGACGACATCATATTAATATGACACAATAATTTAAACTTTAATTAAGTCAAGAAATCATGAATCTTATATCTATAAAAAGAAATAAATCTTGGTACAGCTTTAATAATAATAATAATAATAATAATACGGAGGAAGTGACGTCAGCGCTGGTGACTTCGCCGAGTGTTCCAATCAGCCTGAAGTACCAGGCGAAGTATACTTCCCAGGGTGTTCAGCCATGTTGAGTGTGATTCCAAACCGCAGGGAGTGAAAATGTTCAGTACAAAGGGAACTGCGAACGGTGTAGGGAACGAGTGAACAACAGGTGTTCACTTCACCAGAAAAGGGAATGAAAAATGAGGCTCGAAAAAGGATTTATATATTTTTTTTATCATTATTATCGAGGTCGACAATATTTTAAAAGTACACAACGATTTAAATTTAATTAGAATCAAGACATCCTTCGTGTTATATTGGCTAGTAATCTGTAAAAAAAATAAACACATCTCCATACATATTTAATCAATTATTATTATTAATTAATAGATTATTTACAAGTTATAGACGTTTCAATAGTATGTTTTATAATGGTATCAGTTTTTGTTTCAATGAATATTCAATATTTAATGTCCGTAGTGTGAAATTTCCACAGCAGCAGCGACATGTATCTGAGGTGTTTGTGTTACCATGGTAACGCACGGAGGACGTGATGTCTGCGCTGGTGACTTCGCACGGTGTTCGAATGGTGGTTTTGTCGAGGGAAGTTCCCTTCACTGACATTCTCTGCAAACGGAGCAGGGAGTAGGGAGCACTATGTGAAGTACACTTCGGAATGGAACACAGCTCGGGCTCGAGAAGCTCAATAAATCACGTGCCCGGCGGGTGTCGCACATCGGCGTTTGGGATGCATATTTTGAGTGCTAAAAAATTAAACACGTTTTATTTTAATGTTACAAAATCACCATAATGTTTACATTTTGAATTACATTTGAAAAAGCTAACCAACTAAAATAAAATACATTTCAATTAAATACTCGTTATTTATTTTTCCAAAGCCACCAGGAGCCGAAGCAGGGGGGTGGAAGAGCGGGTTGCCGACTCCTTCCCTAGCCGATGAAGGACAGCGTCTCTCTGGAAACTCTGTGTGCTTTGCATTAACTTTACTATTTCACTCTGCTAATATTACTGAAATACACCAGAGTTGCTTCCTGCACTAACAGCAAATAATGCCCACTAATACTAATGTAGAATAAGTCATGATTTGCTCGTGTCACTGTTTGTGTAAAAGGACTTTAGAATGGAGACGTTTGCAGGACCGGTGTTTGCCAGCCTGCGGCGCTCTCTGGGGATGACGGAGAAGGAGTATCAGCATTCTCTCTCCTCTGAAGGCTGCTACCTGCAGTTCATCAGCAATTCAAAGAGCAAAGCAGATTTCTTCTTAACGTGAGTCAGCACTAACAGCCTGTAGTTTAAACATGGCACGTGCGTGTGTGCACGAACACTACATATTTTCCTGAAGTGCAACATTTGATGTGTGTCAGACAGTTATTATAGCACAGAAATTAAAAGGGAGATATGTATTTATTTGTTTATTCATTTATTTATTTTTGGGGTGGATTTTTTTTCTTCCAGATTTTGCTCTAATTTAGCCGTATCTGATTCCCACCCATCATTAGGGGACTCTAGTCAGGGATGGCCGAAGACTGTGATGTGTTTCTTCCAAACCACGTGACGCCAGCCAACCGCATCTTTTCGAAATGCTCATTCACACGCGGTTGTGGGGCAGCATAACACACTCGTGCTATCCGCTCCTTCCGCTTGTGTGAGCTCACGCATGCCCATGATTGTCTGACATGATAGCGCTAAGTGCTTCCCATCCCACCACTCTGATAGAGCTCGGCCAATCAGCTGCCTCCAGCCTTCTCCTGCATTGTGGGCATCAATAACTTTCATTTTCAGAGTGCTTAGAGGAACCCATTCTTGTTGAGTGTCCGCAAGTGTGTCCACGAAGTTTGATGATTCAAAGTATCTATAAAGCTTTGAAATTGTCATTTACTAATGACAGCTGTTGCCATGCATCAGGTCTCACAAGCTGATTAAGATCTGAAACCTGGAACTCATAGGGTGCCCAAACTTTTGCACAGTGCCATAATAATGTTTTTATTTTTGTTCAATTTATGGCATAAGAAGTAACTATGCATCAATGTTTGCTGAAAATATTGTGCATTTCTTTCCATTTCCAAGAGAGACTGTGTTAACATCTTTTCAATTAAAAAATCACCAAAATCTGTTATTTTTTAAGGGGAGCACAAACTTTTGCATAAGACTGTACATTAGTATCAGGTAAAAGTCACCTGTAAATATGAATGTGAACCATCCTGAAATGTGAATCCGATCTGACCAAAAAAATCAGGATCGAACACAATGAATGTCATGGTTTGATTAAGTTGTTGATATTTTATATTTTTTTCCTGCTGTTTAAATGAAATAATTGAAAACTTGTGCAAGAAGTCATGTGTGGTTTGCTGGTGAAAATCTAAACCTACTATCTATTTACATCTATACATCTATTTCTCACACTTTCTGCCAAGCTCTTAGGAGTTATATTTCTTTGTATATTCATGTTTGTGTCCTTACAGGAATGATAAACGGTTCTTCCTGAAAACACAGAGCAGAAGGGAGATTCGATTTCTTCTGACGCATCTGAAGCAGTACATAGAACATCTGGAGAAGTACCCCCACTCTCTCCTGGTGAAGTTTCTAGGTGAGAGATTCACATTTATAAATGTATTATTATAAATCATAAATATATTATCATTATCGTTATGCTCTTTTTGTGATCACAGGTGTTCATAGCATCAAAATCGGCCATCAGAGGAAGGTAGAGAGGCTTTTTTGTGCTGTTGAGTTCTCATCTTTTTGTTGAGTGGTGATAAAATACTGATAAAATAATAGTCAAATCTGTCTCTTTTTGTAGTATTTTATAGTGATGCAAAGTGTCTTCTATCCTGATGAAAGAATATGTGCCAGGTAAAAGACATGTTCCGACTGAAAACGCACTGAAAACAATCAAGGCGATTTGGAATGACTGGAATTGGGTTAAGAACTGTCCAACACATTATTAAAACCTGTAAGGATAGTGCTGAACCTTCAACTTCAAGAAATGTGGTCATTAAGATAACTTAAATGCATGGTAAAAAATGATAGTAGAAATCACAGCTATGGTTAATAGTGAAACTAAGAGCATCTCCATACACACACACACAATGTAATTAGAACTCACAGGATTGGGACTATACAGCTGTGTGTCCATAAGAAAACCACTTGTTATTGAGACTAATCAGGAATAACAACACCTAAATTTGTTAGAGAGCATAAACACTGAACTTTGGGGCAATTATAAAAGGTCATGTGGTCTGATAAGTCCAGATTGATATAAAATAGTCCCTATTTCAGAGCGATGGGTGCATCCAGGCTCATCCACGTTATGTGACAATGAAATGAAGTCAGATCTGAATGTACTGAACGACCAGGTTATCTATGGAGTTTTTTCCCCTGATAGAATAAGCATATTCCTGGATTTAAGTTGTGCAAGTGTGGTTCTGGTAGCTTGAGGAATAATTTTCACACATTAACCACACTTCTAAAGATGGTCAATAAAATATTAGAGTGTGTGACTTTTTTTTTTTTTTGGCCTGAAGATGTATACTTATTATGGCTAAATTAAACACGACACTATAAAGCCTGTAGGATCAGCAACTGATATATTAGGAGTAAGAGTGAGTAAAAAATTGTACAACCTTTTCAAGGCTTTATTATTCTTAGTGTAACAGAACCATTTGTTCCTGATAAAAAAAGTACTGCTTGTTTAATGACCAGGATGTCAAAGTCAACACCACCCTTATTTAAAAAAAAAAAAAAAAAAGTTCTCAAACTAAAGTAAATATACTTGCATGCACAGCATAATGTACACACTGTGAATATTCCTCCTCTATAGATATGATATCAAGGGCTGCGAAGTGAGCCGGTGGACGGACCCAGCACCCGAGGGGACTCAGGTCATTGTTGTTCTCAAGGATCTCAATTTTGAGGGGAAGTTTATCACATTAGGTAATACCATCCTCTGAGTACTTTTTGCTAAATTTTTGCTAGATGCATCATTTGCTTATTAAACACAAGTTCATAAAGGATATAAGGGATGCTCAAGTGCTAAATCATTGCTCAAAGCCTAGCAATCATTTAATTATTCCTAATAAATGATTATTTCAATCATTAATGCAAGGTTTCCCAACCTGGGGTCCGTGAGGCAGCGATAAAAATGCCAGTGTCACACTAAATTAAATAAATCGAGTTGTGTAGTATTAAAAAGGTTAATACACTTATTAATATTGTACATTTACTGTAACCTCAATTTTTATGGTGTTGATTTCAGAAGATTTTGGGAACATTCCTTTAAGATTCTGGTCCATGGTGATAAGATTGCATGACGCAATGCATTGTGTTAGCTGGTTAGCCAATTGTTTACTTGTGTGTGTTTATGTGTGTGAGGCAGACCAACAAAGACCCTGGCTGTTACATCAGGTGCAAATCGACACGTCCTTCCTGAGGACACTGAATGTACTGGACTACAGCCTCCTGCTTGCCCATCAGCCCCTGCACCAGGACGAGCGACACCCCAGCCTGTCCTTCGCCACCCTCATCATGCGCACCAAGAAGTGAGGGACAAACACAGAGATTATGTGTAAAAGTGTGAAAGCAACCCTTACCGCTGTAGAATTGCTCAGATGTTTCGTCAGGTATATTGTGTGGTGAAGGTTTTCGACAGGTATTTCATTTATACAGTCAGGTTGTTCTAAAAAAATGATAGGAATTATGTACAGTGCTGTGAAAAAGTATTTGCCCCTTCCTGTTTCTTTTGTTTGTTTCTTTGTTTTGCATATTTGTCACACTTGAATGTTTCAGATCATTTATTAAGGGAAAAAAGCTGTCCGGACCTTGCCTTTTGTGATCTTTTTGTGTGCCTTCATTTGTCAGACTGGTTCGGTTTGTGATTGTGAAGTGATTTCTTGATTCAGCAGGCCTGGCGGTAAACAGGCCTGTGTGTGTCAAGTGTAATTTAACTCAGCTTTTCAAAAATGTGGTTAATCACAGTTTATTTATCAAAGGGGAAGGGAGCAATTATGTTCTCACACAGGGCAAGGTAGTTTTGGACAGCCTTTTTCACTTAATAAATGAAATCATGATTTAAAAATCAGTCAAGTGTCAGAAATATACCAAAAAAAAAAAAACGGAAGGAGCAACTAATTTTTCATGGCACAGTATAAGGTTAGATACGACCACTGGGGCTGTATAATTTATGCAGCCAAAAATTAAGACGCCAGTGTTTATCCCAAACCCCGTAATCAATCAGCTACACCTTGGTGTTTAAAGTTTCCCCATTTTATTTTTATAATAGTTTTAAGCAATGGACATAGATGTTAGTTTGAAGATTTTAAATTGAATAAACTTGTGATCACATGTAGTTCAAATATTGCAAATATAGCAAATATTGGACACCAACCATTTTGATTGATTTTTTTCCCCTTTCATTTACTGAACTGTTCCTGAATTGCTCCAATGGCAGCCTCTGGTGGACAGTTTCGAATTAAAACATTACATTTGAGAAGATTTTCACACATTCTGAACTGAGAAGCTAAATACCTCTTATAATTAAAAGGGTTTCTGTCATAATTACAGTCACATCATTGATTATGTTATGTAATGCTCATCAAAAGGTCAAATCTTAGTTTCCTGTTTGTGCCAATTGTTTATCTTATTTCCATGTTCACCTCTGTTTCTAGATCCCTCACTTTGCTTTCTACAAGGCCAGTGGCAGGCAGGCATGTAGGAAGGACATACAGTATCAGCACAGAGTCAAATAATCAGTGTCACAAATGCAGAGTGTTGAACCATAACTATAACCGTGTGTTTCACTACTTATCCTGAGCTAGCGTTTTCATATTACCAAGTGTGTCAAACAACAAACTAACAAGCTCTGCCTAACTGGAGTGATGTGTGTGTGTGTGTGTGTGTGTGTGTGTGGTGTTTCTTAATGTTGCTTTGACTGGATTTGTTTTTTCTGCATTAGGTCAGTGAACACATGTTCCCGTGCTGTTGTCCCAGGAGTGGTGCCTGATGAAGATTCAACCATCCAAACCACAGAACTGGATTCAGGGACATCTCAGGGCCAGATCTCAGAGACATCCCAGTCAGAATATAAAGAGCAAAAAGACGTGGTCTCTAAGGTCGGATCGGAATCGGCGGAACTGCTGGAGTTTCAGGCTCAGAACAGGCGGCTGCTTCCAAACTTTAAAAACCCGATTCACGTAATAGACGGGCCAGAGGAGCGCTATTTCATCGGCATTATTGACATCTTCACTGTTTATGGCTTCAAGAAGAGGCTTGAGCACCTGTGGAAGAGGCTGCGATATCCTGGGCAAAGTTTCTCCACCGTCAGTCCTCCTGCTTACTGTCTGAGACTGTGCCAGTGGGCACAGGACCATACCAAGTAGATGGTGATTTGTGGGGAGGTCTAGTAATAACTGGAACAGATTTGCTGAAAAATATGCTGTATATACACACGGATGGTCATACTAAAGTGAAAAGAAATAAGAATGCCTACGAGTGTTGGTAGGCATTTAACCACAATGATAATATAAGAGCTTACTACTAAGAGTTTGGGTGTAAAATAACACGACTACAAGCACTACAATCCCTGCAAAAAGGCATCTGAGTTATTCTTTTAGTTCAATGATAATAGTGAAGTTACTACAAAGTTGTAATTTAATTTGTTAAATAATTTATTTACAAATGTTTAACATTTAATTCTAAAAAGTGTAATATAGAGTGTGATGTAAGGAGCCAAAAAAATATCCTTTTTGTGCTAACGTTTTGGCCACATCTGGACATCTGTTTTGGTGAAACTGAATTGTTCAGTGTAAGAAGTGTGGTATTGAATCTTGCCAGTTTGTTTTTCCTCCTCTGAAATGTTAAGTCCAAAGAAATGGTGCCTCTGCAGCATTTATTTTCCAAAGCCATGCAAATAAGAATACTGTATGAATCATAAATAATTAGACCTGATATGCAGTACAATAAAGGAGTAAGCATTTTCAATTCTGTTTGAGTTCTTTCTAATTTCTGTCACAGTTTAATATGAAACATGCAACAGAACTCTCTACTTCTCAATATGTCTTTACATTGATTTTGCATATGTGGCTCAAAATGGACAGAATATCCAGCGAAGTAATTAACTCAAATTATATTATGTACATACACTGTTATGTAGTGCAATTATGATATGACTGACATGATATGCAAAGGTTAAACTCAAAACATTGGAAGAAAATTATTCTAAACGTGATTCTGCAACCCACACTGTTATATATTACAGGTATGTATTGTAATTGTATGATAGTGTTTGTTTGTGTGCATGTGTATATAACCCTGCCTGGACAAATAAATAATTCCCACCTTTATTTAATGAAGCAAATAGGTAAGATTCTTCTATTGGATAATTACTGCAGTGATTAATATGGTTCAGCTGGTAACAAATTATTTAACCCTAACTGATGCAGTGAGGAGCTTCTCATTACTTTAACATCCATGTCTTATGGTCATGGCAAAGATTGGTAAAATTATTGACAAAAGAAAACAACTAAGGAGATTGTTGAAACTATTAAAATTGGGGTGCAGTGGTAAAGTGCTCGCCCCATTATCCGGAGACCGCGAGTTCGATTCCCGGGTGATGCTGTAACCTCTCGCAGCCGGAGGTCTAGAGAGAGCTGATTGGCCGAGCTCTCTCAGAGGGGAGGGATGAGACGTACTTAGGTACCTAATCACCATTAGGCAGTAATCAGGGCTGTGAGCTCACGCAGACAGCCCTAATTGGCTGTAGAGAACGCTGTCCTCCGAGTGTGTTACGCCGCCCCCAACGGTGCGTGAGTGAGCAGTTTTAAAAGATGCATTCAGCTGGCGTCACGTGGTTCGGACGAAGCACGTGATGGTCTTGGGCCCTCCCGACTGAGTGGTAGTAGTAGCCTTAATGTGGGGGCCCCCTAGAGAGAAGATCGGGGGAAAAAAAATAATTGGGTTACGAACTGTCCACAGCATTGTTAAAACCCGAAAGTATAGTGGTGAACCATCATCTTTGAGGAAGAAATGTCTGGAGGCTTATTATGCACCATTAGGTCTAGTGCCTACTGAACAAGCCTGTGGGGGCAGTGTGATGATCTGGGGTTGTTTCTTTTGGTGAGGTCTAGGTTCAGCAATGTTATTTGCCCAAAAAAAATGAGGTCAGCTGATGACATGAATATACTTGAATGATCAGGTTTTTCCATCGATGTATTGGATTTTTTTTCGGCATGAAAAAATAAAATGAGACTCACTTTCAGAAAACACCATCTGATGACGTGTTACAAAACTAGTCTCGAAACTTTCTGATACCACCTTGTAGGAGCTACAATTATGATAATTGAAATATATAAAAAGCTTCTAACAATATATTTCAGTTAATTTATTTATTTGTCAGCAAGAAAGAAGCAGGAACTGCACACATTAGGATGATAGAATGTAATGCTTTATTTTAACAGCTAAATATGAGCTACTATTTACACTTTACCTCATAAAACATAACACAAATAAAACAAGTTGTAATTTTAACAGTTCCCTCCTGCCTCTCTAAAGGCGAGAGAGTGTGTTTGTGTGTGAGCATGGTGTCTAATTGCGCGCGCATGCACGCACACACACACACACACACACACCTTTACAGCCCCCCTACCACCCCCTCCTCCTCTCTGCTTCCCAAACACATATACTCTCTGCCTTACACAGAAAGTCTGCTCTGTCGCCATTCTTTTTAAAGGTAAAGTGAGAAACGACAGGCTGATACAGAGAGAAAAAATTGATCTTTACCCCCTAATGAGACTTGCTCTTGCTGTATACGCGCTCACACACACGCGCGCTGTACAAACACGCTTACAAACACAAAATAAAATATGTTTCACACACACACGTGGTCACAGTGTT
>JAOVVA010000031.1:7506336-7518969 GCA_028565275.1 Leiocassis micropogon
ACGCACTCACGCGCGCGCGCAGGCCCGTACTATCACGCTATGGACCAAAGCAGGAATAATCGATCTTCTAAAAATAACTGTTCATAAGTCGAGTATTTCACAGACAGACAGACACTAATGTAAATAAACATCTATCTATCTATGTAGAATTCGCCTGTCTGTCTCTTTTTCTGTCGTTCTGTTTCTTTTTCATCTGTCTGTCTGTCTGTCTGTCTACAGACACCACAGAATTTTATCTGTTGTTCTGTCTTTTTTACCACCTGTCTGTCGACAGAAATTCTCTTTGTTTATTTATCTTCATGTGTCTGTCTGCAGATCTGTCTATCCATCTGTCTGTCTATCTACATAATTTGCCTGTCTGTTATATATCAATTTCTGTCTGCCTACCTGTCTGTCTGTCGTTTTCTGTCTGTTTCTCCATTTTGTCTTTCTCTGATAAATTGAATATTTCACAAATGGACACTAATGTAAATAAACATCTATCTATCTATCTATCTATCTATCTATCTATCTATCTATCTATCTATCTGTACAGTATATATAATGTTAATGCAGTACTATAGCTCTAGGTTACTACTCTATAATTTAGCCTTACTGATAGATTGTGGGTGTTAAATATTAAGGCAAAAAACAACAGAACTCAAAATAATAAAATGCAGGCAATGTTTAAATAGCATCATTTACAATTTAACTTCAAGCTTTCATTGCTTGACCTTCAGTAACCTGCTTTATTCTGATCAGGGTCCTTTATCCTGCAGTGGATCTGGAGCCAGGAGCCTGTGCATCGTACGCCATTGTGCACACAGACTTTTAGATTCACATACACATCTGGGGCAGTTTAGCTACCTGTACAGTAGCATGTAAACATGTAAAACTCTATACAGAGTATACAAATAGTACATGAATAGTAATAATACTGTACAAATAGTAATTTGAGTTTGGGATGGAGTTGAGGATCATGGAGCTATGACGCAATTATTGATTTATTTGACGTGTATATACTCTTCCATCTACATGCACATCAATATTTATTATTCCTTTTGTAATTTATTTATTTATAGTGTTTCTGAATATGCATACGTGCCTAAATATTAATTGCGTGAATGCGCCGGTCCATCACAGGGCGTATGCACACATGCACATTAAGGGTACATTTACAGTCACCACCAGAGAACCAAAAGGAAACCAACATGGATGCCGGAGAACATATAAGGATACCACGCAAACAGTAACTTGAGTGTCCAGTAGAGTGTGACTTTAGATTCTGTCAAGGAAGAACAATATCCATAATGACATGACCTTTCAAAAAGTGCAAGACTATCACACCTGACTAATTCCTTAGGCAGCTGTCTAGTGAGTTCTTGGAGTAACCTTTAAATAGGCAGCTGAATGTCAACAACCTTAAGCAAACAGTCTAGCAGCTTGTTTAAAGCAGTTTTAGATGCACCTTTAAAACACCAGGTGTGTTCCTGTTGCTAATGAGGCGCATGCGGAAGCGCTAATATCATTACGCAGGGTTGCCAGGTATTAGCATCCTCTAGCAATTTCCAGCAACACAATAATTAATTGAATTATGGTTAAGGATTTTACTGCATTTATTGTACACTGTAGAACTCTCTCTCTCTACAATGTGTATACACATACATTGTGCTTTGAGAAAGTATTTTCCCCTTCTTGATTTATTTTATTTCATTTATTTATTCTTTTGCAAATTTGTCACACTTAAATGATTCAGCTCATCAAACAAATTGTATTACACAAAGATAACCAGAGTAAATACAAAATACTAATTTTAAATAATTTCATTTCTTCATTTCTTAAGAGGAAAAAGCTGCCCAAATGTACCTTGGCCCTATGTGAAAAAGTAATTGCCCCTAAACCTAAAACTTGTTGTGCCACCCTAACAACTGCAATCAAGCGTTTGCAATAACTCGCAATGAGTTCCCCCAACTCTGGGGGGGTATTTTGGCCCACTCTTCTTTGCAGAATCATACAGTTTAACGGTATCTATATAAAGCATTAAAATGGCTTTGTAACTATTTCCAGACTGATGCATCAATTACTTTCATTCTCATCTGTTTCTTTAGATCGTGGCATGTTGAGATTTTCCAGTGTGCTTGACTTAGTCAGACAAGTTCTATTCAAGTGATTTCTTGATTCAACAGGTCTGGCAGTAATCAGGCCTGGGTGTGGCAAGTGAAATTTAACTCGGCTTTCCAAAAAAATGTGGCTAATGAGAGTTCATTCATGATTTAGCAAGGGGGCACTTACTTTTTCACGCTGAAATGAAATCATCATTTAAAAACTGCTTTTTGTTTGATGATCGGAATCATTTATACGAGTGTGTGTGTATATAAAATAAATAATGTGTGCAGTTATCTAAGCATTTTTAAATGGCTGCTGCGTGGTTGAATTCTGCCCCACCCTGTTGCACACTGTATTGACTTTTGGTTTCTGTACAGTTTTAAATGGACAGCTTGGCCTCAACTACACCACTGGTTCCTGGAATACCCCCAGCCCTGCACAACACTAAACTCATCCAACACTTGCCTAATTTAACCCATCAGCTACTTAACAGCCTTTTTTTAAAAAAAAAAATCAATTCGGGTGTGGAAGAGCAGGAAAAACACAAAAATGTCTGCAAAGGTGCTCTCCAGGTCCAGGATCGGGAATCTGTGATCCGTATTGTGTGTGCACTTACTGACTATAGTCCATCCGCACTGTTTGTTCTCCCTTTTTGAACTTCAGCTGGTAGTGAATACGGACCACCTCTGGCCAGATGTTATTTAGGGGTAGATCGTTCTTAGCTGTGCAGTGACAGTGTGTGTGTGGTGTTGGTGGGAGTGTATCAGGTGTAGTGCTTTGCTTAGGGGGGATGAAGCTTTTGCTTTATCTTGTTAAAGACTTTACTTCCTCTGAGAATGTAGACTATGTAACTTAAATCCCAATTTTACTTGCAATGTACTGCACAAAATGAACAAACTATGGTTTAGTTGTGTATTTCATACATTTTACCGAAACATCCAATACATTTACCACCTCAAGCCTCAAAACCCAATTGCTCATGCTAGAGTTTAGTCCAGTCATCTTTGCATAGCAATAGAAAGACATGGGTTTGTGATAAAAGATGTGTGTATGCTTAGTTTTAAAAAAGGCCACCTGGTGTGCTTGTGTGTCAAGGTTATGTGTGTTTTGTGTGTGTGTGTGCATGTGACTTTGAGCATGCATATGTGCATGTGACAGTACAAAGGGGAGACCTATACTCGAAGGATCGTGTAATACGATTCATTTGAACTCTAGTGACCTGTGTTTTCTGTCGTGGCAGTAGAAGTATTTCCTGTCTGCTGTTTTTGAACGTGAGGGAGGAAACCCGTGCCGTACCGTGTTTTAGTGTCTGGCTGTGGTAATCTGGAACACTGATAGGAGGATGAGTATACAGTAGTAGCAGGCACGGTGAAGCAGTAGCCTCATGCTTTCATTCGTCAGACTTCTAGGATTAGAAGCATCACATGAAATCACATGTTGCTTACCACATGTAGATAACAAAAACATTAGGGCCAACATTAGTGACATAGAATGGATGTCACTTATTGTCACTTAAGAGTATATCAGCTTTCAAAAGGTTTTCTATGCAGCAGTGAAAGAATAATACTAGGAAAAAAAACACGGGTGTAAATATCCTCATGTTTTTATTTATCCATTTTTTTTTCCTCCACATTTTGTGGTGTCACAGGGCGGCACGATGGCTTGATGGTTAACATTGTTGCCTTGGACCTCCAGAGTCTGGGTTGAATTCCCACCTTGGGTGTGTGTGCATTAGGTTTGCATGTTCTCCCCATGTTTCCTCCAGGTACTCTGATTTCTTCCCACAGTCCAAAAACATCGAGATTAGGTTAATGAGCGTTCCCAAATTGTCCGTATTGTGTGAATGGGTGTGTGAGGGTGTTTACCCTAACCCTAACCCTAACCCCCTAACCCTAACCCTAACCCCGAGGGTGTTAGTAATAAATCTGTTCATGTGGGGTTTGGTGTTTTAGATTGTCCAAAAAAAGGAGGAAAAATATAATTACTTTATTACTTGTAGATTTTATTCAGTTGGGCTGCAGGATGAAGTCTTGTACAGATGTTGCATTATTTAGCTCGATTATTTTGGTGAGCAGGTTTTCAAGCATTGACTAAGGGGCTTGTTCCATGGTGGTGTGATAAGCACAGAAAACATACAATTACAGCGGAACTTCAGCATACGAATTTAATCCGTTCAGGAGGTGGGTTCTTGAGGTGAAAATTAGTTGTGTGATATGTGATATGATAGACAATCCGATAACCCACAAAAATACTACTAATATGACTAATTTCCAACACTGTAATTATATTTTTGCATATAAAAACAATCAAGCATTTAGAAAAGACGTGTAATTAAAATAAAATATGAAATAAATAGGAAATGGAAATGGAAATACCCTTATAAATTTGACAACAATGGCTCTTGAGTCTCGGTTCGGTTACTTCTGTCGTATGCCGAAAATGCTTTACTAATTTCTTGCAAAATTTCAATTCTTAAGGGGCCAATTATAGCAGCATACAGTGGCAGTAAAATAATATTTTTTACAATAATGGTTGCACTTAAATTGCAAATAGTCTGCGGTTTATGTGTGTGTAAAACCGTGTGGAGAGATCTGTTGCACCACTAGTAAATGAGTTAATTTGGTGTGGTTTACTACATCAGGTAAATTTCTTTCATTGTTCGATTTATTTCCCTGAACCTTGTATGAGTATTTCTGTGCGTTTACTGTGCGCCATTGTCATCAGTTTCCTTGCTAATGATGCTGTGAGCGGAATATTTCCACCATCTCTTTTTGATTTCCATCTTGCGTTCCTTAACAATGTTATTTATATGTGCGAGTTGTAAACACAGTGATTACATCTGTCTTGAAGACTGTATTCGCCAGTCTGGAACCGTAATTTGTAAGAATGACTCATGCTTTTTAAAAAAAACAAAAACTTTGCTTGACTCTTTTAAGAATTCACTGTTATAATGACAAGAACAACACATACTGTATACTGTAATGTTTATTTAAAAAAAGACGATGTTTATATTCCTACAGGGTGTAAATAGATCTAGTTTGCCCTTCTAAATATTGCCAGACTTAAATATTTCTGACATTGTATAATCTAACTCACGATTGAAGTCTAAGCAACTGTTGGTTTATCAAAATTTATATTAGCACATGTCTAGTCATCACATTCCATCTTTATTACCTTGAATGTGCATAGTCAGCATGAGTTCACTGTTTAGTTTTTTTTTCTTCTTCCCCACAGTTCACGGAGGAGAAGCTGGGTCAGGCAGAGAAAACCGAGCTGGACGCTCATCTGGAAAACCTGATTGCCCGAGGAGACTGCACGAAGAACTGGACAGAGAAGATCTTCAGGCAGACCGAAGTGCTGCTCCAGCCAAACCCTAGTGAGCATTCCTTCTTCTTAATTACAGTGCATGTGAAGTCTACACGGTTCAGTAATCTACCCCGTGTCAGCCTGCATTACGGGATCGAGCGGCCACATTGTCTGCCTGCGCACCATAAAGTGACGCATCATGTTAAAGGAAATAAAAGGAAAAAAAGAGGACCTTTTTAAAGAATGTTGATTTATTCTGCAGACTATTTAACTGTTACTCTGACTGGTTAGACTGAAGGTGTCTTCTATGAATTTTCTATAACAGCATTTCTGACAGCAGTGCTGACTGTAATACAAGTCATAGATTTACTGTATATTGAGGTCCACATTGTGATATGTTTCTGTTTCCATGGTAACTGCTTATTCATACTGACTTGTATGCCAGCCAGCATGTATGCGCTTTCTTTCTTTCTTTCTTTTTTTTCTTTCTTTTTGGTGAAAAGTTTGAGAACAAAAGGGAAAAGAAGTGAGTGAAGGAACAACAGTTTCGAGCTATTATAAGGCAAGAGTAGCTTGTTTTGCAGATGTTCTGACATTCTGATTATTTATTTATTTATTTATAATTAATAAAGCGATTTGAAACATTGTTGTAAATTGCAGTGTTGAAAGAGGATTAAAGCGGTTGTGGACATGCTGCTATAGAAAAAAAAAAATCTACTTTGGCACATTAATGACATTTTAATTCATTATTGTGCATAGAAAAAAAAAACGATTTATATACTAATAATAACTTTTATGATGAGTATTATTATTATTTACTTTATTATTTCATTTCAGGCTGCATTCAAAAATGCTGGGATCAAACTTGAATCGATTTTTAATATTCTGTAGAACGTAATGTTCATGAGTCTTATTGCTGAAAGCTATTTAAGAAACATTGCTTTTCTTTTCAACTTTCATGCAAGAAATATTTAAAATGACATAAATTCTATTTCTACTAATGACTAATGACCCTTAGTTTAGAAATCAATCAATCAATACATCAATCAATCAATCAAATAAAGTAGCTAGTAGTATGTTAATAGTGGCTTGGTAAGTAATTTGGCTTTTTACATCATCCTGGTTAATTTTTATCCACATCACTTCACATTCCCAAAGCCACAAAAAAGTAAAGCAACACAGAGACCCTATAAAGCTTAAATGATATGATCAATCCTGATCAATAGTTTTAACGTTCTGTGCTGGCATTTAAAAAATTGTGATCCCAGAAATCCCAGAATTATTTGAAATTTAACATTGACATACAACAATTACATTCTGTGGCTGTGGTATGCCAGCAGCTGTGCAAAGTTCATCCCTTATGCGAGCTCTTCCAGCTCAGCATAATGCTTGGCTTCAGCACTGCCAGTGCAGGAGGCATCACTTCCATAAATCAGCAATGTCTGTTAAATAAATAAATGTAAATTAAATTAATTAGTCTCAGAGGCAAGTTTTTAATGCCCCATGTACATTCTGGTCCAGATTTCTGAACTCATCAGCCTGGATTAGCGCCCCATCTGCTTGATCATGTACAGTTGAAGTTAGAAGTTCACATACATTTAAGTTGAAGTAATTAAAAAAAAAAAAAAAAAAAAAAAAAAAAAATATATATATATATATATATTTTTTTTTTTTTCAGCTTAAACAACTATTGTAACTTTAACTGGCGCAATTAGAATCTTCTAATTTATTACACAGTCATGTCCCTCAGTCTGGAAAAGTTTTACAAGAGTAACATTGTTGTCCTGCATCAAACAATTTTTTTTTCAACTTTGAAGATAAAGCTGAAACGAGTGCTGAAACCTCAACTACACAGGAAAAATGTGAAATACCAGAAATACATCCTAAATGAGCGTAATGTGACAACACTTAAACTTGGTAAAGTTACAGTACATGGTAAAAAAAAATGCCCAGTAGAAATCAGAGCTATGTTTAATAGCAACAGTAAGAGCATTTCCATACACACACAATATGATAAGAACTCATCTAAGAAAACCACTTGTTAGTTAGACTTATTAAAAAAAGGCTTCAGTTTGTTTTGCAAGCATAACAATTGGACTTGACGGAAAAAGGTCATGTGGTCTGATGAGTCCAGACTGAGCCTATACCAGAGTAATGGGTGCATCAGGGGAAGAAGAGAACCGCATGAAACGATGCACCCTTCATGTATAGTGCCCACTATACAAGGTTCTGGATGCAGTGTTATGATCTGGGGTTGCTTCAGTTGTTCAAGTCTACAGCAACATTATACGGCAATGAAATGCCCCAAAAACTGAAAAAGTCACCTGACGATCTGAATGTACTGAATGACCAGGTTAACACATACATGGAGTTTTTATTCCATAATGGCACAGCCATTCCATAATGAGCCAATTCCAGAATTGTGAAACAGCATGACATTGCATGACACAGCATGGCATTGTGAAATCACCAAAGAGTCCTGACCTTAACCCCAGTGTAAGTCAGAGACTTTACTGAGGGTTTTGACTCTCCTGTCATCAATACAAGATCTTGGACAAATGTTAATGTAGTGCTGGATGAAAATAAATGTTGTGATGGTGCATTAGGTTGTTGAAACCATGCCACGGTATATGTGTGCTGTAATAAGTCGCTCCAGGGAAATATTATGTGTAACTTTTTTGAGTACTTTTCTAATACTGAACCTTACTGCAGTTTAATTATTAGAACAACATTCTGTTTAAAAAGAAAAGGAAAAATTACAGTTCAAACTGTTTCTGTTCTTTAATGTTAAATGTTTGCAGTTTTATTTTTCATAATCACATTCCAAATAATATTAAATAGTGAATATTTTTGCTGTTGCTTAGCAGCATGCTGAATGTAACAGATCTACCCTGATGTGTTAGTCATGCTTGTTGTCATGGTTACATCCCAACAATGTAAAAAGAAAAAGATTTTCTTGACTGTGGTGTAAAATTACACTACCTCGTGCGCCGAATATGACAATTTTTTTAAAAGTGGTGGTCTTTTACACCCACACAGGAAGCTTCTGTAAGATCCATAGTGGTATGTTAGTGTTAGTGTGGTGTCTGAAGAAGGAACCAGTGCTGTTCCTCTCACACTGCAGCTCTGTAATAAATGACCTGCACTTTAGCTCCAACACTTATTGGCCTTGTGCACATATTGGCCTCCTGAGGTGGGCATTAAGTGACATAAAACAAAATTAAGTGACAAAACCAGCGTAGTGTCGCTCACAGCCTGAGGGGAAAAGATCCATCAGACCGAGAGCCAATTACAATTTGTGTCAGAAACTAAAGACAAATGTTGAGGTAAAGGTTATAGCTCTGTCATCCTGCGGCCGGCGTCCAGTCAGGCTCAGGCTGCGTCCCAAATGCTGTTGTTCGAATAAGAGTTATTATTAGGTTTAATTTTCTTAGGAAAACATGAGCTTTAGATAGATAAGAGATATAGGAATAATAGCTTTTTGATGGTTTTGAGTTTACACTGTACTTAAATAAGTACACATGGGTTCAGCAGTTTGCATTATGGAAAATATACAGTATAGCAACAACAATAATAATAATAATAATAATAATAATAATAACAATAATAATAATAATAATAATATATTTGGAATTCCGTTTTCACCTTTAAAGTGCTGTGAGCTGACAGACTCGGCCAAGCTTTCATCAGATGTCATATCGTCACCTCGACTCATTTCAGAACACTGAAAGAAAGAGAGCGAGAGATGGAGAGGGAGAGAAGGTAAAGACAATTGATTTGAAAATGTGCAAAGTATCAAATCAAGTAAGAAATCCCGGTCAGAAACTATGAAAATATACTATTTGAACTCTCAAAGTTCAACTCACTTACATTTCCTCATTTTTTCAAGTCCTGATTTGATGCTTAATTCAGATGATGTAAAAGTTAAGTATTTTAGACAGAGGGGAGGGGTTTGCATGTTGTAGCTGTCATAAAGGTAAAAACATACACTACAGTATTCTGCCCTTGAAATAAAACAATTGTTCAGCACAAATTTGTTCCACCTGATTCGGACTGAAGCAGCACACACATATTTCACTCTGATCGCTTGTGTTTGTGTTATCAATGTTGTCAGAAGTTTGGCGTCATATGTTACTGCATTTACATTTATATGCCGGTTAGCATTTCAGTCAAATGGTTAATGTAACAGAGGACTGTAACCACATGTTGCTCGTGTGACACCGTGTGTTTAGATGCATAAATCATTACTGTGACTCATAGCAAACAACATTTACAATGTCAGGCAACTCCCAAATGTAATTTCCCAAACAGGCGTATAAGACAGAGCAGTCTCAGTTCATTTGTACGTCCATCCGTCTGTGCTTTAATATAAAACCCAAACACATCAGTGAGTAATAAACACTCAGATAAAAACAGCAGACAACATTTCTGGATGTCTCAAGGTCACAGTGCCTTGGGTGTGCACATAATAAAGCGCTCTCTGTGCAACCATAGATTAGACTGTTCACTTTAAACAAGTAGGAAAACTTAGTTATAGACAAAGCCTGAGAGACTTTACAGAAAACAACAAGCTAGAGGGGAGTATCAGATGAAGAGACATTAAATTATATTAGATAAAGCACATGGCTAAGTCCCCTAACCCACTAGCACTTAGTTGACTATCTAGAGCTCTAATATGGAAATCTAGTGACTCATTCCAACGCAGCACAAAAGCCACATTTACAAAATGAACACAGGGCTAACACTACTGTCTCTGGTTTAACAGGCCAGAGAACATGACAGCTCGATATAGCTTAAAGGAGGAGCAAGCGATTCTAATCCAATATAATTCCGAGAAATTGTCCTTGCGGTCCGCTAGCTGTCTGCTCCATGTGTAGGCCGAAAAAAAAAATCTTCTCCGCTTCCTGCACTGGCTTCCTGTAGCATCAAACTCAAACCTAAAAACAGCCCAGCACCCACTTACCTCTCAGCTCTAATCACACCATGCACGGCACCACATTCCCTCTGATCCTCCAGCACTGCTTGCCTGTTTCCACCATCTCTCAGGGATCATTCATCCAGACTCTTTTCTTTTCTGGCACCTAAGTGGTGGAATGAACTTCCTCTAGATATCCGTACAGCTGAGTCTTAAACTATCTTTAAACAATGACTCAAGATGTAATTGTTTCTTCAGTACTTGGACTTACAAACCCACCAAAATATAAATAAAATAAAAAACTCCTTCCCAACTGTGTTTGACTGATGGCACTTAGTTAGTAACCTAGTAACCCAGTGTAAGTATCTATCCAATGACAGAAACTTCAAAGCACTTTTTGTAAGTCCCACTGGATAGGCTAAAATGTTTTCTTGCATGTTAACCAGTGCATAAGCTCACATTATGAATCAGTCAATACTAATACCACTATTAATCTGCTTAGACCATTGCATTCGTTTTTATCGTCTCTCTTGCATAAGATACAATTTACTAATAATTAGATCTTTAGGCGGTTACTAAAATATTTGTGCTATTATTCTAGTTTTTAATAATTCAAATTATTCTAGTGCGCTTTGGCAGCACTGCACGTATTGGTGAATCCTCTTTTAAGAACAGATCATTGTTTGAGTGACTCCATCCTCTACAGTGTAAAAAAAACTTTAAAGAAACAGACTGAATAAACTAAAAAAAAATAGTTGAGCCAGCAATTTATTTTCAATAAGATGTAATCAGGTGATTATATAAGACCCTTTTTTATACGGCCGCATGAGTGCTCAGCTAACGAAACTCCGAGAAAAACCCTGTAGTGTTTAACAGTTAAGGAGTAGTGCTGCTTCAGTACTTGATATGTTAGGTGATATAAAAATGTCTTCGTTAGTTTGGCTTCTTAGTTGCTAATTCACATATACGCATCTATTGGTTAACTTATTCATATGAAAACACCCGGTTAATTTAAAACATCACTCCAAACATGTAATTACTCCTGAGAATAAGTAATGATATAAAACTTTATATCAAAAATATCTAATCTAATATGAAACAATACTGTACTTAGCTTTGACACATCAATAGAATTTCAGAAACATTTTGTTACACACTCTGGTGGTATATAGCCTTATTAATATATTTTATTATTATCAAAACTAGCTATTTTGTAAAAAATTATACTTTTTGTCTTTACAAGACTTCTCTTGTTTCTTCAAGCAGTGCTCTGCCTTGGAGGACAGGGTCAGAGGGATGACGTTTGGCCTTTTGGAGCTACAGGTGCAGCACGAACAAGCTGTTAGAGGGGTCCTTGAGGGCCTGGATGACTTTAGCTTTAGCAGCTTTAGGAGTGATGTTTGGTCAGGTCTGTGCTCTGAACATTGAATTCCAAAAGGACTGGATGGACACCTATGAAGCCATGAACGATCATTTTTGGACTTGGAGAGACATGCTCAACTCAGATTCACATCTTGAGAAACAAATCTTGTTGCAAAAAAAGTCTTAAAAAATCAAACCTTTGTTAGTTTTGATATTTGAATAAATGTAATAAATATAATCATCTGGTGTAATCCAGGTATTTCACTGACCTTTAAGCAAAAATAGAACTTGTATTCTCCTATTTTAGGCATTTTTTGTTTTAACTTTGACTAGTTTTGGAAGAATAAAGTATTTTTAAAGTAATGTTTGTGTGTTTAAATTGTTAGGGTATTGTTGTCAGGGTAACCTTGTTTTTATAGAAAAAAACACTTGAACCAACTAAATCAGTGGCCTACAATGGGAGACAACTTACTTCTTTGAGTAGATGAAAAGTTGGAACAAGTCGACCCTAGAGAAATATAATTAATTGAGCCCACAACCAATACTACTTGAGCTGACTTAAATATTTGAATTATTTTATTCATAATTATTTGAAGTTGAGTCAACTTAAGATTTTGAACTGGGTACACGTTATGTCAAATGAACAGCAATGTCAAATATTTTGTTTGGCCAGCAAATTTCTCTTAAAGTTGAGTAAATTTAAAAAAGCTGTGCAACTTGTTACTAAACTTTTTTACATTGAGGTAGATAATTTCTTTTACAGTGTAGAGGCACTAAGATATGGAGGACTAAACAGGACATAATTATAAATAAATATATGTGTGAATAAATAAGTAAATATAGAAAAAAATAAATACATAAAGACAATATACCCTGAAAAATTGCTAAATTTCTACATTTATTTATTTGTCGCTGTATGCTGATAAGGTAGGCGGTCCCAGCCTTAGTCGAAACCGTGATTGGGC
>JAOVVA010000031.1:7519069-7532222 GCA_028565275.1 Leiocassis micropogon
CTGGGGATTTCAAAACTATGAAATAACACATATGGAATTAGGTAATTATGTAACAACAACAACAACAACAACAACAACAACAGTCAGTTGTTATTTTAAGACAGGAAGGTCAGCCTTTCTGGAATAGTTCTTGCAAGAAGAGTGTTTTCAAGTACAGTACATTTGCAAAACCCATCAAGCACTATGATGAAACTTGCTCTTGTGAAGACCATCCCAGGAGGGCGAGACCATCTTACCTCTACTGCAGAGGAGAAGTTCATGTAGAGTTACCAGTTACCTTAGAAATTTACCAGTTAACAGCGGCTCAGATTAGAGCTGTTGTGAAGGCTTTACAGATCATGCAGAGTAGCAGATACATCTCCACATAACTGTTCAAAAGAGAGAATTGTATATTTTGGCCGTCTTCAGCATTGCTTTACAATGTAGAAAGAAATAAAAACCAGGAACGACTGTAGAGTTAGAAAGTGATCTATGATGTGCATTATGCACTATTACTTGAGGTTGGTACAGTAGATCTCTGGATGCATGGCATGAAGCACAAGAAAGTTTCTTAATGTATTATATCGCTCATGGTGATAAAGGACAGGGTGCAGTAGAACTGTCAAATACTTGCAATACTCGCATTACTGAATGAGTAAGCTTAAATGACTATATTGACCCTATTTATTATTTCAAAACATAACTGCTATATTATATGCAATTAAAAACTATTTTAAATTTAGTAATTATTTAATTAAAATTTGTACATAGTATTAAGTTATGATTTGATTATTAATAAATTAGTTAATTTTTGATAACTAATTTGGTCATAGTAACATAGAAGTCCTGTGGTCTCCAACTTTTGTTGGAGTTTTTGACTTTATAAAACTTAAAAAATAAGATGAACCTATAAATATGCACTTGTTATATTAGTTGTAATAAATAAATAAAGAACTACTAGGGGCATTCAAGTCAGATGGGGACTTTTGTTGTGCAGAATAACAGAACACCGTTATGGGAGTAAAAACTCCCTTTATTTCCCCATATAATTTTTGGACGGCCTGCTTCACTTCTAAAACGCTTGCCACCCAGGAACTCCAATAATGGGCCAAACATGTGGAAATGACTTGGAGTGAGGTCAGGACTGTATTGGGGATGTGGCAATAACTCCCAGCTGAGTTCCTGTAATGTGCAAGTGTTGTTGGTGGATGATTGTGTACAGTTCCCACTAGACAGATGCGTCTCTTTCACAAGTTTTGATACAAGTCATCCATCTATTTTCATGGACTTCGACTCCTTCAATGCAAGCGTTCCCCTACTGGATGAGAATAAAACTTTATCAATTAAAACTACTAGTGGCTTTAGCAAAGCTTGTCATTTATTTTTAATGGGGAGTTACTGTACTGTAAAATGTTTAAATGTGCTTCCATATGTAAAGTTTTAGTTCTTTGTATTCAGTCAACTTGTAAAAACAAGGATTGTAATAAAAGTCAAGTACAATAAATACAAGTTTAAGGATTTTTTTTTTTGGACAATGCACAGTGGTCCTTATGTCCTTAACAGTCACCTGTCCTTCTGCTAGTTTCACTCAAGGAACATTTGTCATGTACACAACCATACAGTACATGGTATGATATGACCTCAAATATGTAAAAATATAAGGCAAAATAGTATATAATGGAACTGCTGCAGTGGTTGATTCATAGATAAGTATTTTAATCAAAATATCTGTCAAATGTTTGGTGATTTTTTTTATTTTTTATGCATCATAGGCGAAAAATCTATGCACTTGGACACATCATCAATCCTCAAGATGTTTGGCCATTCATATGAGAATGAGAGGCTTCAACACATGCCTTTTTTAATTTTATTTTAGATAAGCCATTTAGATAAGTGGTGAAATGTCTTCAGTTAAGTGAGACTCTAACATGTTAATTTTCTGACTCTTCACATGCTCCAGTTGACCACACTGGTAAGTCTTACTGTATTCACAGTTCCCTATGCTCCAGGTCATAACCTCAGCCACTTTTCCAAAGCTCCCATTTTGAGTTTTGAAGCTAATGACTATGGTGCTGGGAACTCTTCCAGAAGGTCTGAGTGCTTTCGTTTTCTTTTTCTTTCTTGTTTAAAAAAAAAAAACAAAAACTATTCCCCCATCCAGAGGTAGAAAAATCTGATTCCCCCTTGAGCACCTGACTAGATTGGTAATCCAGTGTGGCTCGTAGACTTCCCATTTGGTGTTTCATGAACGGCATCTTAAGGAAAACCACTGTTTCTTAGCTACCAGAAAATCTTCATAAGTTTTTTTTTTTTCTTTCTTTTTTTTTTTCTTTTCTTATCATGATAGTGTTGCAAGGAAGAAAACAAGCAACTATCTTTTCCATTGTTAAAAATGTTGACAGCTTCTGGACGTGGTGGAAAAGTGTGTGCATATATATATTTTTTTGGATCTGCAAGGGTCTTCCATTTCATTATCTTTGACAGTGATGTCCTCATGAAGTGTTCTTCATTCTTGATCTGCTGTGGTGTGATTTTGCCCTTTTATTTCAATCTGAGGCCAGGTTTACAATTTTTCTCTGTGATCTGGTTTTAGATCAGCATAAAAGGAGCACATGTGGTTGCTGAACTGTTGTTTGAAAATGGCCATCAGGCCATCACTAATGGGTTTGCAGTAGACTAAATGGTCAGTTCAATTATGATTGAATTATTCCAATTGTCTACTAATGTTAGAGGATTTATGGTAAATTTAACAGTATTCATGGTTCTATAAAACATAACGTTTTTTTTTATTATGCATCTGTTTGTGACTTCTGTTTATAATTTGACCAGTTAAGTCCCCTAATGGTTAATCAGTTACACAGTGGTTATCCAGGGTTCATAGAACCACAGTTACAGGTATAACACGCATTCTATTACCTACTTTTGAACCATCAGGAGCAGTGGGAATCACCTGGTTAACATATTTCCCTATTCTATGTATAAGAAACCGAGATTAGGTGAGGTGACCGGGAAGAGCGGCATAAAACAGAAATATGTCAATTGGCTACTACATGTTTAGATAAGCTACAACACCCACCAACAGTCTTTCCAGCATGACAGAACAACAGTGAACACCTCTTGGTCTGCCGGAATGGTCCGGAGATTAGCCCTTAGGGAATGCTTTCGGTTGATGAAAGTTGGCGATGTGAGAAAACTCTACAAGAAAATCTCACCTCAAAGTCATCTGAGGAGGCTTATTACCTGAGCTTGCATGGCTTTGACATTTCTTCTTGACCTGATCAGTAATTAAAGGGCAGTTTAGAAACCCTCATGAGTTTATAAGGAGATTTTGGCTCCCTCACTAGCTCCTGGTAAATTGGAGTGGATGATGGTAACAGACACCTTTCAAGAAGGATGTAATAATTTTATGGTCCCTCTGAAAAATATTATCCATGGTGAATCACAGTCATGCCCAAAACATACGCCTTGCGCCCAGCAGTCCCTAAGGATTTTTTTTTTAAATTGAGGCTGTATACCAAGTGCAGTACACCTAAGGCTATTTGGAGCTCTTGTGGTCAAGAATTCTTAATGGACTTCAAGCTTACAGTCCTCAAGATCTGGGACAGCACATTTGGGTGCAGACGCAAGGTGTCTGCAGCTCCTTTGTACAGTTTCTGTTCCCTGTTGCTTCTTAATGAGACTATGCATAAAACTGACCACCTGAACACCTTCTGTGTAAGGGTGGAGAGAGCCATCTGACCCATATAATTAATACTGTATAGTCTGAGGGATCAAGATGTGCAAGTTGTAGTGATTGTTTCAATGCAAGCAGTGACACCACTACCATACTGCCTCACATTTTCAACAGCTTTTACAGGAATGTTATCAGGGCATCTGCATTCAGCGCTTGAGCAATGTGCATCTGGAGGTGATTCAATAAGGGGAGCAAAACATGATGCAAGGATCAGTAGCAGGCATGTAGCCTGGGCCATCCTGCTCAGGATCAGTCGTATAGATTGTGTGATATTGAGCGCAGGTACAAAACAATTCCCAGAGACTCGTGTAGAGATGTTAACTTCTTCCGATCAGTCATAATATTAACACAATGACATTGATTGGCAATAAACTAATGACATCATCATGGTCACCAAAGACTCACCAAAAAAGGTCGATGCTGACCAGGAAAGAAAGGCACCTGGTCACCTAGTGCACCATACTGTAGCACACCTTACACCGTGGTCAGCAGGAAAAGAGCCCAAGGCCATGGACCCGGCCACCAGTTTCCCCAGATCTCACTCATGATCGAGCACCCGTGAGAGGCCCCACCCCACAACCTACATAACCCAGCGGATCTGCTGCCAATGTCCTGGTGCCAGACACCACAGCACACCCTGGAGGTCTTATAAGAGTCATGCCCAAGGGGCCAGAGCTGCCCAGAAGGCCCAAGGGGAACCAACACTATATAGGGCATAACGTTTTACGTTATAATGTTATGGCTGATTCATTATAAAGATGAGATTCAGCACTGCCTGTCCTAATCCTCTGTTTTATCTACTGCTAGGGTGTTGACATGCTTAGAAATCACTTTGTAACTTCGGGGTAAGTTCTCATGCTGCGGGCCCACATGCATAAGAAGGAACCCAGGTGATTCTCACCACTCCTGAAAGTTAGAGAAAAAACTATAAAATGAACCTATTTTTCAAAGAAATGACAAGATTTCTGTTTGAGATTGAGGCTGCCGGACTGAGCGACGTGTGAATTTCAGTAGTCTGTCTCACCTCACACGTGATTCTGTGTTCGTTTTCATTTGGTGTATGTATGTGTCTGTTTTTGTGTCTCTTCATGTTACTTGGATAGTCCAGTGTAGCTCTAGGTTTGCATTCTGTTCAAGCTGGAGCTGCACGTCTTTTCGACTTGTTTAAGGAACCAGGCTCAGATGTGCACCGGTTTGTTCAGAATAAAACCTACAGCTACACTAACCATTCACTGATAAATCTGATACTTCTGGAAAAAATCATTGGTTTTGTTTTGAGAATTATACTGTCAAGGGAATGGTTCCAAACTCTAATGCACTTACTGTATGTCTCTCTGGATCTCCATTCTCTTTGTATTACGAGATGCATTAAAACCCATACTTCAAAAGACCCCTTTTATCTCTAACAGCCTTTGCAGCTGACGGAGAAATCACACTAAATTATTTTTGTTTTAACTGCCTGTGTCTTTCAAATTAGTGACTTTCCTCCTGTCGTAGTTATTGGCATCCTAGGATACCATATGCATGACCTTCACTTATATACAGAATTGCATTACACTGTAATAAAAATAGCTTTAACTATTAGCTTTTTATCGTGTTGGGTAATTAAAAAAAAGTGAATCTAATAATTAATAATAGAATGAATATTATGGTTTATGGACCTCATAATCCAATTCTTGTGCCATGCTTGACCTTAAAAAGTCTATGTTAAAGTCACATGCATATATATAAACAACTCAATTTGGAATCTCTTCAGTGCTGCATGATTATATGTCTACTGTAGTTATTTATTCACTTTTTTTTTACATAAGGGATTATTCATACATTTCATCTCTGATGGCTGAAGGAAGCACTTTAGGGCAACTCATAGAGTGGTTTATAGAGATGTGTGTTTTTTGGCCATCTTTTAATACTAATGTCTGCTCAGGTGCCCGCATCGAGGAGTTCTTCTATGAGAAACTGGACAGAAAGATCCCGACAAGAACCACAAATGGTGAGCTCCTGGGACAGTACATGCAGGATGCTGCCAAGGACTTTGGATCTGGAACTGCGTATGGTATGTAAAACTGAAAACGCGGTCACGGAGAGGAGTTTTTTTTTTTTTTTTTTTCCCTATCAATAATTTTAGAACAAATGTTCCTAAATAATAAGTGAGATGGAATCAAGGTGTAAAGCAAATCCTCAACAAAGAATGCTGCAGTCTGCTTTACATCACTCATTGGCTTAGAATCTGTATTTCATTTCATGCTTTTCAGTGGTCAGTAGAGGGCACACTTGTCTTTTCAAAGGAACGGAACTGAACTGGAGCGTTACACACTTCACTGCCTGTGCCAAGTGCTAAAAGGTCATGAACGTTTCAATAACCTATTTAATGATTAAAGCTTTATAAAGTGGAATAGTAAATCTGCATTCTGCAAGTCTGGTTAATGTAGCTTTTAAATTGGAAATCTGTCTGCAGCACAAGATATACACATACACATACATAAATATACTGCTTATACGTAACTCGGAGATGGAAAAATGTATAGGTCAGTGCCGATGCAGTAATGGATTTACAAATCCGTCTGGCTTTTATCTGATTGCTGTAGTCATTGTTCGCAGGAAGCTTGCAGAGCATGTAGGAGCCCCGTTTTAAAAGGTATTAATCAGGAGAGGGGTTCAAAAGATAATGTGAGCAAGAAGTGGAGAAAATGCAGCTTCATGACGACCAAGAACGGGATATCCTGCCAAAATTGACAAAAGCATAAAAAGGCTCATCAGGAAGGCTCCCAAAAGCCCTTTCTCCTACCCGAAAAACACAAGCCTGCCTAAATCGTCCCAAATGTTTCAGAATGTTTTCCGGTCAGATGAGACTAAACCTACAAAGTAGTAGTTTCAGAATGAAACTAATGAAATCGAGTCAAACCCGGACTTATGTTTGTTCAGGATAGCAGATACACAGACTGCTTTTATCTGTGCGCGTTGCATTCACTGAACGTTCCTAGGAACAATTGCGGTAGCCCCTGCGCCTCCTCAGCCGGCATCGTCATACTGAGTCTCAACGTCATACTGTTTTATGCTTCGTTCACGAGAAGTCCCAGCTTGACTTGAACTTGATTTATAGTTCATTTCTGGGAACAAGTTAGCATGGAAAGCAAGTCCTACCCCACATATAGGCTACAGATGGAGGGTGGGCCTGAGTGTCTATGAGCATCACACAATGAACACTAAAAAACGACAGGATGCCAGGAAATAAACTGCAACTGGTGTCAGTGGGGGGGATTGTGTGGCCAAACTAAATTTTGTCATCTCCAGAAACCTAATAAAAATCTAACAAAGTTCAAGTACAAATGTTGATGTTTTGTGGTCCTTTGGTAAGGACAATGAAAATACCTTAAAGTAATCTGACTTAAACAATCACATTCAAACTCCAGTTTAAAGTAATTATCAAATGATTAGTTAAGTGACTTTGATTAAACGGAAATAAAAACCAGATGTTTCTGTAAAATTTTTCATGAACCGTTTTGCTTCTATCTGATTGCTGTAGTCATGGTTTGCCAGGAGAGGGGTTCAAAAGATATTGTGAAATACTGTGAAGGCCATCAGCAAGAAGTGGAGAAAATGCAGCTTCATGATGACCAAGAACGGGATATCCTGCCAAAATTGACAAAAGCATAAAAAGATCAGGAAGGCTCCCAAAAGCCCTTTCCCCTACCCGAAAAAAACAAGCCTGCCTAAATCATCCCAAATGTTTCAGAATGTTTTCCGGTCAGATGAGACCAAACCAACAAAGTAGTAGTTTCAGAATGAAACTAATGAACCAATCCTAGTTAAAAGCTGTAGAATGGCATGAAGAGGACCATGGACCAGGAGATCCATGCATTTTATGCATCCATGGTGCATTAAAATGTGTTCATGTGCGCATGAAATTAAACTCGCATCAGTAAATGACAAAAACGGTGCTGCCAAACTGTAATTTACAAATAATTATCATGATTGGTATGTCGATTTTTAAAAAATAAGAATTCTCTTCCTTTAAATGTAAACTATTTGTTCGTTGTTTTTGTCAGGACTTCAGCAAAAAGTTCTGCCTCAGATATTGTTTATAAGCAGTTGCCATGTTACTGAAGGACCACCGAGAGCCCAGTAAGGACAAAATGGTGATTTCCTACCCAAATAATTATTTTTTTACTGTTCATTAAAAGGATCACATTCATAACAGTTTGCGACGTTTCCGGTAAGAATGATTGCATATAATAAAATGCACACTCATCAGCCACAACATTATGACCACCCGCCTACTATTGTGTAGGTTCCCCCTACGCCACTAAAACAGTAATAACTGGTTTGTTCGGTCTCCTTTGTATTGAAACCAGACATATGGGAATGTCCCAAATTGCCCATAGAGTGTAAATGAGCGTTTGAGTCTGTCTATACAGAATGTGTGTGTGTGCCCTGTGATGAATGGGCACCCTGTCCACGTTGTATCCCACCTTGTGCCCCAAGTCTCCTTGGAGAGGCTCCAGGCCCCTGTGACCCTGTATACAGGATAAGGCGGTATAGACGATGAGCGAGTGATTACAATAATAATAATAATAATAATATCATCATTTGGTCACAGAAATGAACTAGAACAACCATTAAAAACGTGAGCAAAAAATAAAAAAGAAATACCACAGATTCATAGGATCAGTCATGTGTGACGTGTGTAATCATCTTGCTGAGGTTATGCTGAAAAAAGGACATGTGTAAGGAGGATAACTCTATTGCACAGATATATTCCGACTCCATATACACAGTGGGGCAAAAAAAGTAGTCAGCCAGCCACCAATTGTGCAAGTTCTCCCACTTAAAAAGATTAACTGGCTTGTCATTTTCATCATAGGTATACCTCAACTATGAGAAACAAAATAAGAAGAAAAAAATATCCAGAAAATCACATTGTAGGATTTTTTTTTTGCAAATTATGGTGGAAAATAAGTATTTGGTCACCTACAATCAAGCAAGATTTCTGGCTCTCACAAACCTGTAACAACTTCTTTAAGAGGCTCCTCTGTCCTCCACTCGTTACCTGTATTAATGGCATCTGTTATCAGTATAAAAGACACCTGTCCACAACCTCAGTCACACTCCAAACTCCACTATGGCCAAGACCAAAGAGCTGTCAAAGGACACCAGAAACAAAATTGTAGACCTGCAGCAGGCTGGGAAGACTGAATCTGCAATAGGTAAGCAGCTTGGTGTGGGTTCCGGATCCAAGTTATCTCAACACCACTTTTACAGGTTCCATCCATCTAAGATAAACCTGTGGTAGTTCTGCGAATTAGTGTGTACAGTATGTGTGTCAAGTGTTGTACTACTGGTTATGTAATGCAACACTATGCACAAATGGTGTTGTGTTAATAAAAGAATGTTATAGTACAAATACCTAAAATATGTTCTTAGACAGAGAAGAGAAGTAAAAATATACTTACTTGGTTACCTTCCACCTCTGGCTTTGTGATGGAAGGTTCAACAGACATATTTAAGAGTGAGATGCCCAGGTGAATTGCCCGTTGACAGAAACGTATATTGTCCAGAGGAAGTTAAGTAATGGAACTGGCGGTGCAAAAGATTAAGGGATCTGATTACTGATTAGAACATCATGGGTTCAAGTCCCAGCACCACCAAGCAAACGCTTGGGCATTCCAGCAGGGGTCTTAAATCTCTCTCCTAAAGAGGTGCAGTATTCCTCTGATCCCAACAAGTAAATCTGAGCATTTAAAAATTGTGATTAATCATGATAAATCACGGACTATGACTGATGAACTCGATTAATAACACTTTTTTTTTTTTTTTTTATAAACTCATGTCAGTGATAATAGCAGTTTCCTGCTAAGATTCGCAAATATTTGGCAACAGGTTTTAACTTTGAATTTTATTTATAAATATGACAACATTTCCTTTGACTATTTTAATGAGTCTCTGCTTTATAGGACCATTTTGGACTTGTTTTTAACTTGTTTAAACCTTTTTCATCCCTGTTAAACCACAAGAATGTTTAACAACAGGATGCCACATTTCGGAACCTGTGTTTATAAGTGTTATCTTTAATGAACGGAAGATGGTTTGGTGTGGGCTGGATGGCATCTCCCGCTCATGTGTTTCAGAATCGGAGATCTTTGATTTCCTCAGGTTGTTTGGTTTTTATATAGTGTGGGAATGATCCTCCTACACACCAAACTACGCACCAAAACAGATGAATCACTCATGACATGTGAATTCTAATGCCGCTTGAATTTGTTGAACCTATAAAATTACAGCTCCGTACACCCCTTGACCATATCCCAGTTACCTCACGGATGAAAAAAAAAAAAGATTTGAGTATCTAAGTCTGTTTGTATGTTGTTCTTGTACAGAATTTACAGAAATACAGAATTGTTAATGATAAATGAAACCAAAAAGAAAAAACAGAGGACATACACTGTCTCACACTTGCACTGTGGGGAATTTGGAAACTTTAGCCCATTATGCATGTTTGTGAACTGTGGGAGGAAACCAAAGTATCTGGAGGAAACCAAGAAGAACATGATAATCGACCTCTCCGCCCTAGACGTGAGGCCACAGGTGCTTATTGCTATGACATCATGCCTGGCATGGCTGGAGGAAAAATATACATGTACTGTATATATGGGATTTCCTAAATTTCTCTCCAATTTAGTCATATCCAATTCCCCTCAAGGCTCACAGCCATCTTTAATAATGAAATATCCAATGTGATGAAGCGATGCACCCATTGTTGGAGTATTATTCCAAGACTCAAATTGGGAAAGAGTGGTTCTGAGGGTATGAGGAATTGTTTTCACATATGAACCGACCCCCCACATTGGGTACTGTAATCAAATCCAAAGGCACTTTTAATAATTTTTTTTCAAACGAAAATAGGCCTATTGTAATGGGAAATAATATTTAGCTGTGTCTGTGTGTTCAGGAAGTACGTTGTACACCGTAGGAGACTATCAGAGAAGGCTAGGGATTGCAGAGAGAGAGTTCTTACAAGCATCAGCTGTCAGCTTCCTCACACCTTTGCGGAATTTCCTCGAGGGTGACTGGAGAACCATATCGGTAAGATGAACTTTTCAGGAAAGGAGATGAAACCTGCTTGTACACAAATCGAGAGAGAATGATGTGTGAAACATTATATCACCAATGGGATCTGTATGTAAAATTCAATTCAATTTTATTCGTATAGCGCTTTTAACAGTTTTCATAGTCGCAAAGCATCTTTACACAATCAAAAGAAATGATGGACGTTTGTATGAAATGTGAATGATTATGAATTAATTGCGATTAGATGAATTAATTGCGATTTTATTATTATTATTATTATTATTATTATTATTATTCCGTACGATTGGTCTTGCCTATGTGAAAGGTTACATGTGTTCAGATCACCTGTATTTCTTTCAGAAAGAAAGAAGGCTACTGGAGAACCGTCGCCTTGACTTGGATGTCTGCAAAGCACGTCTGAAGAAAGCCAAGCTTGCGGAAGCGAAAGCTGCTGTGAGTCATGTTACTGCTTGCTTAAGTCTTTGCTGAACCTCTGTTTTTGATTTAGTTCATCCATTTCCAACCCCGGTTCATACAGTAAATAGTAGGTTTCCCCCTCCCCTACATGCAAATCTGACTTTATTCAGGGAACAATGCTATCTCTGAATGGTGCAACAATACTGTGAGTCAGCACGATGATGAAGTGGAGTCACCATGTGAGGGGCGTGTTTATGTTTGCACTCGTGATGGAGTTGCATCAGGAGATTAGGAAATCTTCACATGCGCCCTGCTAAGATCATTCCTGGAACTGCTGCCGTGGCAAATTACGTCATCTATCTAGTGGATAGAAAAGAAGCTTCTAAAAATAGCATTTAGTCCCACCTATTCCTGCGGCCGGGATGTTCCCTCTCTACCCACGTAAACGTTTCATAGTTCTTGCAGGTGTTGGGTGGTGGTGTCATCATAAATCATACTGAAGACAGACTCTTATACAGTAGGGTAATATATACAGTATAATATATAAAAACCTTGTGTAATATGATTCCCAGTGTAATGTGATGCACTGACTCATTCTGTCCTATAAGTAAAGACCATAGTTAAAGTCGTGACTAAATGCCTTCCTTAACATATCTGTTATCATTAGATTAACTATAGTACTACAGCGTTAACAGGGCAATACATGAAACAGTCCTAATTTTCTTGTCTGTCACATTTGTGTTTGTGTGTGTGTGTGGGTGTTTGTCCGTAGATGCGTGGAGTGCCGTCCCTTATCTTTATTTATGCGCATTAACACGTTTCTTTGTTGTCATTTGCACAGTGTGAGGGAGATGTGAGTACCAGTGTCTGTGTGTGAGAACGTTTGTCTTGCATATTGTTTCTCTTTGGTTGTCTCTGGTTTGATCTGTATTTAAAGGCTCTCACTTATTTCCAATCAGCCAAGACTTGTGCCTATTTTATTAAAATGGGCAAAGAATAATCAGGTCAGTTAAAGCGTACAGTGAACGGCACTGTCTGGGACTAACGAAAAATTGTAAACACGTCGCATTACTGTAAACACAGGCTTAACTTGTGAGTAAGCTGCCATACATAAGCACCTACGGATCCATCCACAATGAAAAATGTCTTCCGACAAAATGAAAGGATATCTTTAGCATGACCTATTGTATCAGCACACCGGAATTGACACACATGTCTCCCTCTGCTTCCCGCATTTTATTGCTTGACATTTGCACTGGATGTTTGAGGTGTGTCTGTCTACATCATTGATTTTAAAAGAATATAGGCACTTACGTGAAAGATTATAATTCATATCCTGTGCACAGAAGGAAAAACGCAGGCACACACGCACATACTACTGTATACCTATGCACAAACAGACTTAACTTGTGCCAAAAACCTTGTGCCAGGGCTATATGGGAAAAATGTGATTTTGGTATATAGGAGTAATCAACAATACCAGAATGAACCAAAAAATAACTCATCATAAAAATTATTTGAAACCGTTCTATATTTTTTTCGCTTTATGTTCATTCCTCAGTTTTTTTAGTTTCATTGATATAATTTTTTTTTTTTTTACTTTTCGTCTCCAGTTTTTCACTTTCGTGACTCATGTTTTTTTTTTTTTTTTTAAGTTTCACTGTTGAGTTTTTCGGTTTCGGTCGTCAGTTTTTCACTTTTGCTCCACATTATTTATTTATTTTTTTGGTTTCACTGCTGAGTTTTCACTTTTGCTTCCTAACTTTTTAGTTTCATTCACTATCTAGATGAAACACGTAACTGTTGATTAAAAAAACATTTTCTGTACTTAGATCATAAACTAATAAACAAATGAACCAATCATTGTCAATCATCACCTGTCTTCATTTTCATACAAGCCAGATTTCCAAATGCAGCTGTATCGTGATGCCTCAAAGGTTACAGGGCCGTATATAT
>JAOVVA010000031.1:7580877-7594683 GCA_028565275.1 Leiocassis micropogon
CTCGTGCCCTAAGCCTCCTGGGATAGGCTCCAGGTTCCCGCGACCCTGAATACAGGATAAAGCGGTATAGACGATGAATGAGAGTGAGTGAGAGTGTGAGTGAGGTTGCCAGTTCAGAGCTAACACAAGGTTCAACACTAACTAGCTTGTAACACAAGGCTGAAACACAAATCCTTTTCTTATCTCTGATCAAGGGCACTACTGTACACAAGGTACACCTTGGCGCACTACGATTCCATTAACACTATGTAGGATTCAACTCTTGAAAACCTGAAAGTTAGCTGATATTCTAAAGCAGAATAAGTAGAAATATAGTAAATAGGACGTATTGGTAAATTTCATAATTTTCTCATGACTATCCACCAACTTCTCACATTTTGTCTACGTAGTATTTAAAACTACTTTTCACTCAAATTAACCATCGGCCACTAACTGTCAGCTGCCAGGTCAATTCTAGTTCTTCCAGTTGTGAAAGGGTATGTGCTGGCATAGCAAAATAACTAGTTAAATAAACAAGGAAAAAATAATCTAGTGATAATAAATAGTGTTTGTGGAACTGTTAAACTGTACGAGAGCAATATATCACACGAGGTTGTGCTGTTGTACTGAATATCAGCACAGCTATAATATCTTCGGTACAGGAGCTACATCTTTAAGATTATGACCACATCATAGTCGTGCTTGTGTGATTTTGCTCAAGTATAATAAAACTTAAAAAAATATATATATATTTACTGTATCGGATAAGTTGAATTCAGTTTTAAGCAAATGACTTGCTTCTCCACTCACATTCTATATAACACAATGTTCTCAATACAGCTGAGGCTAAACATGGGAACATGTCTAAACATGACTAAACATTGAGTACAACTAGTGGTTAAAAAGGTCACACAGATACAAACGAAGCTAAAGTAACAGTCCTACTCAATATGAACTCACGATGGTGGTGATGTATATCGTCCTGCCGCGTACAGATATAGCAGGTGTTATATTGTGATTCATACAAAGCTTTCAGGTAACATCAGTCACCTACAGTTTCACTTGCAATCGGAAGAAAAAAAAAAGGGTGTTGGATAATTTTCTGCTGAAATAAGTAACACAAAGCAGCATTGTTTCCACTTATGGTTAGGGTTATTACAGTATAATCCAAAATGGCTCTCATTGTGTCAGTTAATTGACAATTTTCTCATCCATGATGAGCTTCACAATGAATCGCAAAGAGTTGTCGATTTGAGTTTTGTACATTTTTGGTACAACTTTTAGTAGGAACTGACAAGTCTGGTTAGTATTGTTAAGAAGTAGAATGCACATAGAGGATGGTCATGATTAAACAAAATAAATCCCGAAGCCAAGTATTAGAGCAGGGAAAACACCGAGCTGAGCTGACAAACCATTACAACATTTCACAACAGTTTATCAAGGAACTCAAAGTGATTACATAATCATATTTTAAACACAATTTCTATTTTTCATTCTCAAGCTTACATGGCAGTAATATAGCTTTTAAATTGTTCTCTCTCTTTTTTTTTGTTTGAAAAACAGAACACCACATTGCACATGTAACTTACCATAATTTGTTACTACATAAAAATTATTTGATTCTGCTGATATGATATCTACCTCACAGCTTTCCACACTCTCGCTTACGAGTGGCGATACGACATTGTGGCTTTCTGTTGCACACCACAGTGTCTATATCACAACATGTACAGAATCACACCACCATCCGGCAGGCGAAAAATTGTTCTGATTTACCTTTGAGTGACACTTTTGCCTGTTATCTCCTAATAATACATGATCTAACATCTATCCATAACCAAAGAAACCCATGAGTTTTATTCATTATACTCACGGATTACATAACAGTTGGGCAAAGGAAGCTTGAATGCTCTAAAAGAAGTATCGATTAATCATAGTTTGTTGATTGTTTTTAAATCTGTCTAATTGATCAGTCATTCTATAAGTTATAAATAAAGCAAGAATATTTTACATTTTAAAAAGAAGAATAGTTTACCACATTACCATGATACTGCTGTACCATGTATCTTATAGTCAAAAAAAAAAAAAAAAAAAGTGTCACTTGGACAAAACAAAACAAAGATGATGTGACAGTGTTGTCATTTCCTGCTTGAAGGCAAAACGTGAGAAAAAAAACAAAAACCTTATTTATGTACACAATGCACCCGTTTCTCAGTGTGGTTTTTATGGGTTGGCTGACGCACACAGAAAGTCATAAGATATATAGGAAAGCGTATGACATGCATCTAGACTACCTTAAAAAAATTTAAGGTAGTCTAGTCCAAGTAAAACTGATCAATGTAAACAATTCATATCTGACTAGATGTTTGTATTTCTGCCTCTGAATACAACCTTAGTAAATAAGGTAAAAAATTATTTATGTTCAGTCACCTGATGACTCTCATGTACAATTCAGCAATAACCCGGCCAGCCGTGTCTTTTTAAACCGCTGCTCACATGGCAGCGCAAAACAAATGGGGAACCATAACCTCTTCCACATACTGTACTTGAACTCATAACTAGTATCACTGTGATACCAGTTGACCGGAAAAGAAAGAAATTTTGCTCTTTTAACCTCTGAGAACAGCCGTGAATGGCATTCAGCCTGCTAATCGCTCATCTCTATTTATAATGTTTAATAAATAATAATGATAAAATGGTTGCATCGAATAACAGACTCAGAAATGTCCAATGACTCAACCGAAGAAAACATTCAAATTACTGCAGTTGGACTAAGGACATCAAACACATTATTAAAACCTGGAAGGTAAATCCTGGGCCATCTAATTTACAAGAGAAATGTAAAAAAAAAAAAAAAAAGTAATAAAAGAATGTGTCTCCACTTGGAAACCAGTCTTCAGTTTGCTAGGGCACATAAAGATTTTGGAGGGATGGAGAAAGGTCATGTGGTATAAGTTGAGTGATGGCCACTGTACAAGCCAATAATTACATAAATTACAAGGACATAAATTGTGAAAAAGTGGATTTGGGATCTGGAGGTGCAAGGTGACCGTGCTAACCCCTACACCACTGTGCCGATATTATGATATTATGTACCAATATTATGAAAATTGTAGTTTTCAGTCCCACAACTTTCACTTGACCTGTACATATTCACCCCCCATATAAAACCCATGTGTTCAGCAGGAAGCCGTATCATCTGAATTTCAAATTTCCTACAGATCAAGGTAAGAAGAAATATAAGATTAGTCATTTAATTGTCTTTTCAGAATAGAAAATATTGATTAACAATGCAATTTTGAACATACACTTTGGTAGATTTTTAATTGTTACCTACTATAGGTTAACACATTTCTTTAATGGTTAACTGCCAAAAAATAGGATACATGGAACCTTAGTTGTGAAGGGTAAAGGGATCATTATACACAGTCGATTTGATCAAAACAGTTTTTATTGAAATCATTCACAGAGTTAGTTGTGTGGTTGGTTGCATGGGCTGCACTCTGACACAAAGGCTGAGACCAGATAAAGTTAGCCATTCTTTCTCTGGTCACTGTGAGATGGTCTAAAATCTACCGTGTGTGTGTGTGTATGTGTGTGTGTATGTGTGTGTATGGTGTCTCCCCCATCGTACCTATACAATACAATAGCAGCATCCTTATTTACATTGTAATATCTCTGTACAACAGGTATTTACAGTATGACCACACCCCAGGTGTGAGGGAGAACCTGAATGTAAGAAGAGAGCAAGTGAATGTGGCGGAAGAAGCAAGACAGGACTTGGCATCATGTACACACTGCTCAGTGCTTCAGTTAAAAGCTACCAAAACCAGTTCAACTGTGCTAAGAGATAATTGTGTGTTTTTTTTTTATTTTTTATTTTTTTTACACCACATATTTTAAAAACTTTTTATAGGTCTAGCTCAGGGTTATTTCCTGATTCATTTCCCCCAAATTAATAACAACCTTGAAAACAATGTTATTAAGGCATTCATGTCTGGCGCTCTTGCCGTCAATCACTCAGTTTGCTCATGATGAATATGTTTTTTATTCCTTTCACTCATTCTATCAGGAGCAGAAAATTTTACAAGTCGTCTTAGGCAAGGCTGTCTTTCCTTGGAGCGAGTCTGACTCATAACACAACAAACACCTTTTCCATGTGTGTGCTTTCACTTCTATGCTTCAAAACACTTTTCTAATTTGTCAAGTCTAGGCTTGAGGTGAATAAAATTAGCAAACTGAGGTGTCACTTATTAAAAAAATAGAAAAAAAAAATATCCCATCAAGCTGAACCTCACTTACTGCAAGACGAATAGGCTAAATAGTATCAATGCACAGTGCAACAGAGACGCGCATGTTCTGTGTAAAAAAAATAATAATAAATTGCTCAGTGGCCAGCCATGAGGTTCAATAAAAAAAAAAAGAAAGAAAATAATAATAATCTGCCGGTAGTACCACAGAGAAACAGTTGCTGCTCTTTCTCTATAAGGACTTTATGTAGTGTGAATAGTGGGTATGAGGTGGCATGGATGGTGCTGGAGAACTTTTAGCTCTTGATTAAATACTGCCCTCTACAGGCATGGCTTGAGACTGCAGTGAAGTGACGCGAATTTGATCCGACTAAAAACAGCTCATGTATATACTTACACCAGAACTAAGCTGTCATAAACTCATCATAAAAATCTGTCATTATTATTATTAGTAAAATCCATGTAATGTAGGTAATGCACAAATGCCCCTACTTCATTAACTACATGTGTTTCGTGTATTCCATCACATAAGGCAGTGCAACAGCCCGACATCACCGCGATATGGATGGAAATTCATGCCTGAGTACCATCATCAGTGTTGACATGTAGCATTTGTACCTGCAACCACATGTCACTCATAACATTCAACATCTTTTTTTTTTTTCCTCCTTTGTGCAATTCTTATATGCATCTCGATTCACTTCAGGTATATGTTTTGTGTGTAGCTTTTCAGGAAAGTCCAAAGTATCAGTGCATGTACGGTCCCCACCACTCCTCGGTTAAAATTAAATAAGAAGTTCAGAGTGCTAGGTGCCACAGTCAGACCATCTAAGACCTGGCTGAGCTGCCGAGACTGTCTGGTGGAGGCGGTCTGGCTTTCCTTATCCTCCATTGTGCATTTCTTCACATGCATGATGTGTGTCTAGACTTCTTGTAAAACCAGAAGCATCAAAGCATGTCCGCTTTTTTTTCTGTTTTTCCTCAACCATAGGAAAAATTGAACGTTAAACAAATAAAACCAATTGTTATGGCAGCGTAAGCCAGACCCGATTCTAATTTATAACACTTTTTTTTTTTTTTAAAGCAAATTCTTGCATGTATTTATGATTTCATTTCCTGTGTGGGTGTGCAGGATTTTGTAACTGAAATTCAACTACAAATAGCAATTTCCACCTCATTGAAATACTAAGAAAACCCTTTGGCAATTTCATTTTCAATCTCAATCGTTTCACAACAGATTTTCATCTAATACTTAAATAACCGATGCACACTCACAAAAAGAAATGCAATTCCAAATACAGGAATGAATCACGATTTTCTAATTAGCATCTCAAATCGACATTATGCTACCATTATCGAAGGTCAAGTCATGGCATGTATAAACTCCCTGGGCTGTTGAGGGTGAGCTGCCCGTTGGACGCCGCCTCACATGTCTCGTCGTCCAACAGGCCTGAGGCGTCCGCGTTGGTCAGACTGTCATGGTAGCTGCTGAAGCTGATGTTGTCCTCCTTCAGCTCAATTGTCCAGAAAGGTGCGTTAATCTTACGGTTCTGGTACTGGCGGTAGGTGTAGATCCCGCCTGCTGCTCCCAGCAGTGCCAGTATCAGTGTGATGATGACGGCCAGGATGATTAAGTTGAACTGAGCCCAGGAGAGCTGAACAGGGGGAGTCGTGCTGTTGGCGGTGGGGCTTGTCATGCTGGAGAGGAGCGTCGTGGACGAGGTGGGGAGCTGATCAGTTACATTAGGGCTGGGGGTCATAGTGGAAAAGTACGCAGGTGTAGTGGGCACTGAGGAGAGAGAGAGAGAGAGAAAACACATTTGTGCTGGGAGAAAACCTTTCAAGCTACAGTAGGTAAAAGACTAGGACTAAAGCTGTAAAAAAAATGTTATGAAGTATTTATCTCAATCAATCTATTAATCTCCAAGAGGGCCGTACCAAAAGTAAAGCAAATTTAGGCGTATAGGTCGTTAGCAAATACTGTAGCAAATAGCTACAGTTGGGTAACTCTTCCTTTATACAAATGTACTAATCAACCAAATCTCTATCACAAGCCACGCAAGTGCACCATTGTTGAACCTAACTCTCAAACGAATCCTCTTTGTTACTGGTCTCCCACTGCGCTACAGAACGTTTCTAGAGATGACACCACTGAATAATGTGCATAGATTAATGAAAAAGCTCAAAGAAGGGGAAACCAGCAATGTGGACAAACATGCAGCAGAAGACCATCAACTGTGACAAAGGGGATTTTCAAAGATGATTCGAGAGTTGGGTTCAACGATGGCGCAAATGCACAGCTCATAACGGAGACTATATTGAGTAGGACCTTTATTTAGAGGAAAAGATACTGTACTCCACCATGTGCAATATTGAACAATATATGTTAATTATATATGAATGCCTGTTTTCACATTACTTTCCATACATTCCTCATATCTAACTCTGTCTGTTTTTTAAAAGCGTATATCTTTTAATCATTTTAATTAGCTCCCCTGGACGTGCATGTAAAGGCAATGCAATAGAAGCTCATAAAAAGTTCATTTCAAGCAGTACTTATTTATGGTTTGGGGAAAAAGCCAGAAAAAAACGAGACTGTACCAAAAAGAATCTAAATTAGATCCCTTATTTATTGTACTACACTGTTCTTCATTAAAGAATATTTACATCTAGTTCGTGTGACTGAAAATTCAGTGGCTGCCTAAAGTGCGTTTCAGCTCTGATCAAAAGCATTAACATTCATTCTTTATCTTGCTACTATTCAAAATCAGCGGGCACTAAAGTCATTCAACTCCAAATTTAGCAGAATCGGGAACATTCTGTAGATTAATCTGATAATTACCCTGGATTTTTATATTCAATGCATCACATTTACAATATGATTTACCAACAACAGAACCATGATACTGTAGTGAAGCTGCTTGGGGCAGCAGCTAGGATGCTACTATCACACCATGTAGCACTGCGTGGAAAACGGCTGTCCAGAATTGTTAATGCAGATTTTAAATAAGACTGCGTCAGACACGTTTCAGAGTGATGAGAATGCGGAAAAAACCCACAGAGGCATGATCTTTTCCTACTATGCACATCTGGAAGAAATTCCTCATAACTCATAAACAAAACTTTTTTGTTGTTGTTGTTTTCTGGTGACAATATGAAAGGATTCAAAAATTAACAAAAAAAATAAATCAGCTCAATCAAAAAACGGAAAGGACGGGTACGATGGAATCTGTGCAAATACCAACAAATTGATGATGCAGGACTTTTTTACTTTGCATTAAAGCACCTGACAATGAATAAAGGCAAAAGTATTTGTAAGACAGGTATAGGATTCAGAAAATTACTCAGTAGTTTCGTACTCACTCACACTAGAGCATCTAGTACCTACTGATTTGGGTTTTATTTGAACTATATTTTCTTGCATTTGTGAAGGCATTCATAGATATTGCTGAAGATTCAGATCATTAGGCGACTGTTTTGAACCCCTATTGGATTACCGATGGCTGTGCAGTTCCTGGCAAGGCCGTCTCCGGTGAATCCAGGGGCGCAGTGCTGGCAGCGAGGCCCGGTGGTATTGTAGCTGCAGTTCAGACAGTGTCCGGTTTCTGGGTTACAGATGCGGGTGTTCCCGTTGCACTCGCATGGCACACAGATACTGTCGGCGTTGTAGAATCCATCAGAGCAGTTCTCACAGGTGGAGCCCTCGTAGCCAGGGTTACACTGGTCACACACTGGCCGGCCGCGTTCGTCTGTCAGAACATGAGAAAAATAAAGCATTTTGGTTGGAATGTTTTATGGCTACTGAAATGGTTTATTGCTTCTCTAAAGTTCCCTTTATCAATTTGGCAACTGGGTTTTACTCTCAAGCAGAACAATAATCATTACAGTATCGTTCTAGAATAATAAAACTGTGGCATTATCGCACTTATATTTTTAAAAAATAAAATCAATATATAATGTTTGTTCAGTTTTAGGAACATGCTTGTGTAACATACAGACACAAATGACAAAAAAGTAATTTCAGATATTTTAAATTTTGCAATTTTTAATAATATCGTTTACAAAATTTCAAATGTAAAAATCAATAAAGTGCAATCAAATTTATTGATTTGATAACCAAATAAATATCGAATTTATAACCAAAAGTTACAAAATACCATTTTCTGCCTCAGAATTGCATGGCAGTGTCGGATGTAATACTGCAAATTCTCATTCTCATAAATACATAAACAACACAAATAATAAAATATATTTCAAAAGAAGGAAAGAAAGAAAAAAAAAGAGTTAGTCTTGGTTTTTGCAGTCAGTGTTAACAGATAACAGTAAGAAGCTAATTATGTTATGAGGTGGCAAGCCATTAAAGATTACAATCAGTGTTTTTTCTTCCTCAAGGGTGATCTTGAAAGAATAATTTGACTACCTCAGTGAAATTTCAAAGAAAGTCTGGTTTCTGTGTCCATAATACAACTCGTTGTATTCGAGTACATGGAATCATGAAGATACTGCTCATATATTTATATTGGAGTTATATTATCATCACTTTGGAGAACTTGTGAGGGTAAAAAGAAAACTACAAAGAATTCTAAAAAAAGAATTTTAACTTATGGTACTGAAAGTCATTCAAATATTTTAAGAATTGAATCAATCAGATATTTTAATTTTTACTAGTTGCATTATTATTACAATCTAAATTCTGAAAAAGTTGGGACGTTATTTATATTTGAATAAAATGAAAACTAAACGACTTCATGTAAGCCAATATTTTATTCACAATAGAACACAGAAAATATGTACAGTGCATAACATCATCAAAAGATGATATTTAGCGAAGATACTGAGAAACGGAAGAAATCTCTGTGCGTAACTTGCCATGCCACAGGCATCCAACAAACCAGGCCCTCAGATGATACTGCATCACAGTGCCATTATTAAATGGGCCCAGGAATACTTCCAGAAACCACTGTCGGTAAACACAATCCGTTGTGCTATCTGCAGATGCCAATTAAAGCTCTATCATGCAAAAGGGAAGACATATGTGAACATGGTCTAGAAGCGCTGTCGTGTCCTGTGGGCCAAGGCTCATTTAAAATGGACTGTTTCAAAGTGGAAAAGTGTTCTATGGTCAGACGAGTCAAAATTTGACATTCTTTTTGGAAAAATCAGAAACTCTGTGTCCTCCGCGCTAAAGAGGAGGGAGACTTTCAAGTGTGTTATCAGTGTTCAGTTCAAAAGCCAGCATCACTGATGGTACAGTATGGGGGTGAATAAGTGCATACGGTATGAGCAGCTTGCAGTTTTGGAGGCACTATGAATGCTGACAGGTTTAGACAACAGCTATTGCTGGACAATAAAAAAAATCACATACTGCAGCTAGCCAACAGCATGGCTTCTTAGTAGAAGAGTCTGAATACTGAATAAGCCTGCCTGCAGTTCAAATCTTTCACCTATAGAGAACATTTGGGGCATCATTTAACAATAAATACGCCAAAGATGACCAACCACAAGCTCTTTACAAGCTGGAAACCTATATCAGGAAAGAATGGGACCGAGATCTAACACCAAAACTCCAGAAACCCATAACCTCAATCACAGAAGTCTTCAAACTGTTTGGAAATGAAGAGGAGATGCTATGACTTGGTAAACATTTAAATACTTTTAAACATTGTTATGCATGGTGAAACATTTTTTGAGAACTGTAGAAGGCATTCAATTTGAAATTTTGTGCATCATTTTGTGCATAAAATTGTGAATTGCTCGGTTTAAACATTTGTTCTATTGTGAATACAATATTGGCTCATGTGATTTGAAAGTATTTTAGTTTTCATTTTATTAAAATAAAAAAATGTCCTTTCCGAATGTTTTCGGAATTCCGGTTGTATCTAAATGCACACAGGACAAGTCTTTAAAAATCAGGTAAGCTCAATGATCATTTTTAATCTCAATGTGAGGACAGAATGCAACAGCTCATTGATGAAATGCTTGCCAAGGAATGCTTGCCCACTTTTTTCTTAAGGGCACAAGCACAATTTATAGCACACTTTGTTAAAAGAGGATCATGAACTTGTTTGTTCCCTTTAGTTGCTACTTAAAGGCTCAGTTAGTTAATTATCTTGACATATGTTACTACCTCAAATTACCTATTGGAGTTCCTTATTTTTAAGTAGGTTTCTGGGCAATCAAAACATAGGATCTGATGGTACACTAGAGCAATTCTTGTCTCTGGTGGGTTAGTTAATGATATTTTTAGTTGCATATTCTTGCATAATATTATAAAATCATATGATGGTCTTTGGCACATGTGTACAGTTTCTGAGAAAAACTAGAAAAAACCCCCACCAATTTCCAACACTATAATTATATTTCTGCATATAAACGCAATCAACATTTTAAAAAGACATGTAAAATGAGTAAAATATATAATAAATAGACATTAAACCTCACTTAAAATAAATTTATGATTCCTCGATTTAAAAATAGACCTGAAAGTGGCTCCCTTTTCTTCTTGCTACCGTCCTTGATAAAATGTAGCGCAGACACAAAATGGGATTTTATAAAGTTTTTGCTGTATACTTCATATAATATGTTTCCATATCGTGCATCAGTTGTGTTTTGGTTCCATGTTTTTACTCTCACAAGACTTACTCTACAAATCACAAGGGGAATCCCACTGACCATGATTAAAGAGAACTTGGAAATGTGTCTGGTTATGTTTCTGTAATCTGGTTTAATTAAATAATACAAACATTTTTGGGACCCATGGTGGTACGTCTTCACTAAATGTAAACTCGCTTCGCTTGACTTTCTACTGACGCAAACAACTTTTGATTAGCTATTAAAAGTATGCCATAAAAGGAAAGTACGCCATACATGCTGAAGTGTCGAAATTGCTTCGCATGCCAAATTAAATTTCTTGCAAAATTGTAGTTCTTAAAGTGAAAATTCTTTCGTATGCCGAGAAACCACTGTATTTTAATGTGATTATTTTGTCAGATGTTTCAGAAATATTTACAAAAGTTTTTAAATTTCTCAATATTTGGTATGTGCCTCCGTGCTATAACAGCAGCCGATTGAACTGAACTGAACTCCATTAGTTCAAAGCTTAAAGATTAATCATGTATCAAATGTACATTGCGTAAATCTGGGCTTCAATGGAATTGACTTGATCTTTTGTACAAACCAGTGAACATGGTGTATATTTGTTAACTTCAAATACAAATACTGCAGAATCTTGAATCTTAACTATTAAAGATAGTGAGCGTTTACTTTCATATTTAAAAATATACAGTGGAACCTCTGTATATTTATAATCTACAACTGAACCAGCGGTTTTTCTCTCTCTCACTTGCGCTCCGGAATTGTGGGTAATCGTCTCCCCTGCTGGGTCTCCACTGGTATAATCAACATCCGTGCACGCGTGTACGGTTTACTATAACAATATGTAAAACATATTGTATTTTGTATCTGTATGCGTGTGTGCTAAAGAAGTCTCATTAGAGAGGTTAAAAATCCATTTTCTCTCTCTGCTCAAGGCTCAGCCTGCTCTTTGTGTCTGTGTGTGCGGGCGTCAATGGACACCGTGCCCCCCCCCACGCATACAAAGGTAAAGTCCAGGTTAATTTGTTTTATTTTTACTTTATATTTACTTTATATTTACTTTACTTTATATTTTGTGTTAATTATTTTTATGTATTTTAATTTTTGGGGCAAGGGAAGGAATAATTTGAGTTTCCATCATTTCTTATGGGAAAATTCTATTTGGTTTACGAGTGTTCTGGAATACGAGCCCGCTTCCAGAACGAATTATGCTCATAATCCAAGGTTCCACTGTATAAAAAAAAAAAAAAAAAGATTTTCAACATGGCCTCGGACATACATGAACCTCACTCTATGTGTATAAGCAATAATCCTTATTTAAGTTCTTTGGTTTTGATAAAAAGCATTTTACCCTATAGAACCTAAATGTTAATTTCTCTGCACCAAATTAATGAAGATCTCTTGCATTTGTTGAACTCGTTTACATTATTTCCAGTGACTGAGCACTTCAGCTGATATACAACAAAAAGCTAAACCAGATTCATTTGGCCCAAGCACTGGGAATTACTGATGATACATACTATCCTCAAAGGGAGCCATACTGCTAAATCATAGACAGTGAACAAAGATGACAACCTCCGGGGCTTCCCTGAGCTGTCTGTACTGGATGAATTCAATATTACTCTCTAATGTAATCTTCACAGGCAGCAGAACAGGGCAACCACCATCTAGGTATGCATTTCAAAACATTTCCCTTCGCAACAGAAAAGGCAGTTCACAATGAATAATAACTGCAGTAGACAGCCAGAGGGATTCCCCCGGCTCATACTCACTTACTTTTTGTCACACAGTGACATTCATCTGATATTATTTTTTTCATTTAAATTTTCTTTTTTTTTTTCCTCCTCAAGTCTCGATTTAAATCAGTCTCATATTGAATATCTTAGCATGTCAATGTAATGAATAGAAACTTTTCACTTACAATAAATGATCTAGTAATAACTGTAGTGCCCGGGGTTCAAAAATAAAATTTGCTGTGATTGTGTTTTTACATGCGTATTGTATACAGTGCATCTCAATAGATTAAAGTACTGTAAAAAACTTGAAAATAATACATACATTCTTGATTTCATTATGTAAAGTGAAAAATGTCAAAACCTTTTGTTTTAATTTCAAAAAGTATGGCTTACAGCTCATGAAAATCAAAAGTCTAGTATCTCAAATTATTAGATTTGTCCTAAGGTCAAACAAAAAGCATTTGCAATACAGAAATACTGAAAATTACGTTTATTTATGCATTCAATACTTGGTGAGGGCTCCTTTAGCATAAATTACTGCATCAATGTAGCATGTCTAGGAGGTGATCAGCCTGTGGCACTGCTGAGGTGTTATTAAAGACAAAGACCAAGTTGCTTTAATAGCAGCCTTTGGCTTGTCTGTATTATTGGGTAGGGTGTTTCTTATCTTCCTCTTGAAAATAGCCCATAGATTCTCTAAGGGGTTCAGGACAGAAAAGTCAGCCAAACAAACACAGTAATATCATGGCCAGCAAACCAGTAAGTGGTAATGGTGGCAGTGTGGGCAGGTGGCCTTGAAGGAAAAGGAAATCTGCACCTCCATAAAGCTTGTCAGCAGACTTACTTTAAGCACGAAGTGTTTTACGAATACACTAAAGTTGACTTGATAAACACAGTGGGACCAAAACCAGCAGGTAACAAGTTAAGTTAAGCCATGGCACCCCAGTCATCACAGACCGTGGAAACTTCACACTGGACTTCAAGCAACTTGAATTCATTGAAACACTCTTTCCCCAGACTCCGGGACCTTGATTTCCAAATGAAATGCAATATTTAACTTCATTTGAAAAGAGGACTTTAAACCATTGAGCAATGCTCCAGTTTCTTTTCTCTTTAGCCCAGGTAAGATGCTTCTGACATTTCCTCTGGTTCAGAATGGAACAGTTGTAGCCCATTTCCTGAAGATGTCTTTATGTGGTGACTCTTGATGCATTGAGTCCAGTCTAAGTCCCCCCTCATAACCCCTG
>JAOVVA010000031.1:7596392-7612135 GCA_028565275.1 Leiocassis micropogon
GTGATTTCTGAGGCTGGTGACTCTAAATGAATTTCTCCTCTGCAGCAGAGGTCAGTTTTGTTCTTTCTTTTCTGTGATGGTCTTCATGAGTGTCAGTTTTTATTATGGTGCTTGACTGGTTTTGCAAATGTACTTGACAATCCTGTTCTTGCAACAACTGTTTCAGAACAGCTGACCTTCATGTCTTAAAATTAAGCTGACTGTTGTTGTTACTTAATTACCTAATGCCATATGTGTTATTTCATAGTTTAAAAAATCTCCAGTATTGTTCCAGAATGTAGAAAATAAATCACTAAACAAAAAACATTGCATTAGAAGGTGTGTCCAGACTTTTGACTATAAATAGTTGTGTCGATTTTAGACTCTGAGAATCTACAAAATAGCTTCAGCTTCGGTGCCTCATTATATTAACCACTTAGTTGCAGAATACAGAAAATATTGAAACATGAAATGAGGAAACCTAATTATGGCATTTTATTTCTCATAAACTCTAAGTAGTTCAAGTATAAAGTTTTGTCTTATGTAGGTTTTACTTCCAGATTATTCTACTTCCTCTAAAACTTGCTAGTTAACAGCTTTTTATTTTCTTTTAATGCACATTTTACTTGTAATACGTCTCCTACATCACCCTGAGTAATGATGTGTAGCTAATGATGTAAACCAGAGAATGCACCATCCATCAAGATAATTTAGTGTCACATAAAATGATTTCCATCGCTACAACAGAACTTATTGGGCATTCGATAGCAGATTGCATTAATCGTGAAGATCACTGATTATAAAAACGTCGTATGAGTTTTAGTTTAGTTCTACTATAGATCTTATAAACTATTCTAAATTAAGGAACAAAATGCCTTAATGAGATTTTTAAAAAGTGAAAATTGTAAGCATTTACCAGGATTTTTAGAACAAAATATCATGATAATGAAGGACTGCCATAATAATATTTGTGGCTAGAGGAAAAAAAAAAAAAAAAAAAAAAAGAGTAAAATTGGCCTTGCTCTCTGGATATGAGCGTTGCTGTCTGCAGTGTAAAACGCAGCAAAACTAGCCAATTATGGGCATCTGTGAGCTCATTTATACGGAAGAGGGCACATGGTGCTATCCTGCGTGTGTGTGTTCACTGTGCTGTCATGCAGCAGGAAAAGCAGTATGAAAAGATCCAGTTGGATGAAGTCATGTGCTTTGGAATAAGTACTTCGTCCACACCTGCTAGCTCAGAGAGATGGCTGATTTGAGTGAATTGATGACCAAACTGAGCAGAAAATGGGGGTCAAGTGTACTTTAAAATAGAGAATTGTACCACATAAACCACTTTAAGGAAGGAAATCAACATGTAGGTGAAATCAGCATTTCAAAATCCTTAGAAATTTCCACTTGTCCTGTAAACAGGCAGAAGCTTTAAGCTTTGTAGTTTTAACATGCACCATTCTTTTATTCACGTATGGCTTCTGTACACAAACACACCCAGCAGGAAATGTTCATACGCTTTTTTTTAAGTCATACCCGGATTACCTCAGGCAAGGCTCTGTTCCTCTTCCAGCTGTGTGTTACGTTTTCTCTCCTCCATGGCACCGATCAGATTCAGAAAATTTCTGGAATTGCTTCGTTACAGAGTCTTAGGGATTCAGGACAGTCAATCATTAACCTTCGGAAACAGAGCTGCTGGCAATGTCTGCCGCATTTCCGTGTGTGTCACTCACACAGCACCTTTTAACACAATGTTCCCTACACAAACACTGGAACAAACACATGAGCCTGTTGAGCAAAACCGAAACAAACGAACCGAAAATCAGCCAAATTCTTCGCTTTCGTTCTCCAAGTCAGCCACACATCACCTATCCAAGGCAGACATTGTGAAAAAAGAAAAAAAATGAGATGTTCCAAATGAACAGGTGACTTTGACAAACCTCAGCTCAATGCAAATTAAGTCTGAACATGTAAATTAAGATGGCAGCTATGGAGAGAAACAGGAGAATCCAATTCCACTCCAGCTCAATCAATCAATGCTTTAGTGATGTTTTTCAGCTGAAACGTATTTCCTTGAATGGAATTTTTTTTTTTATCTGATAAGTCATTAGGAAAATTACTGTTAACTTTTTAAGGTACGTTCTTGAAACATTTCCGGACTCATGTTTGTGGTTTTATTACTCATCTCCATAACAGCCATCACACTGTGGTCACATCAAAGCTGCTAGATGCCTTCTGAACAAAAAGACAAACCAATGGAAAGAATTAACCCTTCTTAACTCAGTTGTGCTGACTGAAAACCCAAATCGATTACATGCGAGTGTTTACCTTAGGATAATAAAACAATAGTTTATAATATTATATATTGTCTAATTTTGTTTTGCAGTCTACCTACAGTACAATATGACTTTATGAACTAGAATTCTCTTTTTTTCAAATTCTCAAGCTGCTATTAGAAACAGCAAGTGGCCTCCAAGCTTAACAACAAAAGAGGCGTGGTTTTTTGTGCCTTCAAATAAATAAAAAAAAATCCCGTTTTGCATAAGAGTTGTAGTATCTCACAAAAAAAAACAAAAGCAGACAAAGAACCAAATCAAACACAGGCTTAAAATAAAACATGATTGATCTTGGCATGGAGACCCGGGTGGCGCTTAGTAGGACTGATCTTACAACTGGACCTAGCATGGAAGTTGAATATGACATTTGCATGAGTCCTGGGTTGGTGCTTAGCATGCTGGAATTTTGTGGGGGTGCCAGGTTGGCACTTGGCCTAGTGGAACTTGGCATGAGTATTCGGCAGGGTTAGGGTTAATGGTAACAACACTGGGCCAGGACTTGAGAGGCCATCTGGTGGGCCTTTAGGACAGCTTCAGAGTGACTTTGCAGAAAATACGGCAAATTGCAGGACAGGAGCCTGGACAGTCAATCACCCCTCAACTCAAACACAAGCTTTACATAAACCACTTGTGAACCACCAAAGGATGGTGAAGCAAGAAACCAAACAGAACATGAATGCCAACTTAAAAAGTCCTTGAAGCACACAAAGGTCTGTAAAAACAGTAAAAACAAACCACAAAACAGCACCAAGTGGCAAGGACAATAACATGGGGTGCTGTGTATAGTGGGAATGCCTTAATTTTGTCAAATTTTGTCACCCACCACTATGAGATAACTAATACAAAAAATATCACTGATTTGGGTTACATAAGACTAGTGAACTGAAACATCCTAATCACCGGATTTTTAACTAATCAAGGCAAAAAGTGGGAAAAAATGGTGTGTTAGATTGTGATAAGAAGTCTTTTTTTTATGGATTTAATGAAATATTGTACTGGAACATTTGTACAAAATGTAGCAGGTGGTGTTTGCATGACTATGTTTCATCCCAGTCCCATATGGTCCTCGGGAAATTCCGAGTTATTTCATATACTAAAATATATCCTTGCAGACTGCATTCTGTTGTGATCAGCGCTTTTTGAACCATGGGTTTTACATCATTGTTTAGTTCCTCTCGGCTCATTTTTAGTGTGGTCAGTGGTGTAGGCTAGATGATAGATGCTGATTTACACACGTTTCTGTCTTATAGTTTCACTGGAAAACAGCATGGGAAATCTCTCTGGTGCTTTATCAGCTTCTCTGATGCTTCCTAAATATGAAATATATAAAATATGAAATATATAAAATATTTACAGGACTAAAGCATTTTTGCACACTGCACTTGTGTGGACATTTGCTCACACCCTAGACATTTATGGACAATTTATGGACATTACACATTTACACATTCATGCACATTTGCACACACCCTAGACATTTATTTCATTTTTGCACATTACACATTTATGGACATTACATCTAAACATTCATGCATATTTCTATTTAAATTCTATGTCAATTTCCACAACAGTTTATATATTTTCCATATTTTTACATTCTATATACTATACTATATACTACACTATACTATATACTATATTTTGTACAGCTAAGTCTTAAAAAATATTTTTATATATTTTATTTATCTTCTATAGCCATGTTTTCTGTAGGTAAAGTTTTTTATTATATTTTATTTCATAATTTATTTCTTATTGATAATCTTGTCAATAAGAAAGGTCAAGGGCGGTCGTCTAAGCATTTTCCTGCCTATCGTACTGTGTATGACATTGAAATAAATTTTAATTTGAAATATTATAAATGTAAATAAATACACAATTTCATATACAGTATATAAAATATCACGTCTTTTACCTTGAAGCCAACTCCTCTTTGTATGTGGCCCAATCATATTGTATTAAAACCACTGACTGGTGAAGCTATTAACTTTGATTATCTTGTTACGATTATCTTGCACCTGTCAAAGGTTGAGATATAAAGCATAAGGTAGCAAGACAACACTCGGTTCATGGAGTTGATGTGTTGGTATCAGGAAAAGTGGGCAAGCATAAAGATGAGAGAGACTTTGACTGTGAAAGGTGGTTAGTACATACTAAAAGGGGTCCAAGAAAAGACAACTGGTGAGCATGTAACAGTGTCATGGGTTTCCAGGGCTCAGTCATGTGCAAGGTGTGCTATGGGTAAACTGGCTGACATGATCGCACAGAATAGGTACTGTAACACAAACTGCTAAAAACATGCTGCCTATGATATGGAGGTGCCAGAACAACCAACACATCACATGCTGTGTAACTCCAAACTGGTCAAAGTATCCATTGCTGAAAGCACTTACAGTGAGCATGTAAGTATCATAGCTGGTCCATGGAGCAATAGAAAAATGTGGCTTTGTCTAAAAAAACAAAACAAAACACTGTTCTGTTTTACATCATGTGCACAGCCAGGTGCATTTGCATTTAGAAGTTGCTCTGGGCAATGTTCTGCTGCAAAATCAATATTCTCCTGCCCTTTTGACATGCACAACTTCCCTAAAGACTGTTGCAGACCGTGTATACTGCTTCATGGAAACTGTATTCCTGTTGATGCATCCTGACAGGTTGTTAAAATGTTCAACAATGGTTTGATGAACATGACAAAGAGTTCAAAGTGTTGAATTGGCCTCCAAATTCCAAAATCTTTATCCAATCAAGGATGTGTGGGACGTGCTGGACAAACAAGTCCAGTCTGCCGTGGCCCCACTTCTGGGACTTGCTAAAAGGTGACTTAAAGGTGATTCTATTGCTAGACACCACAGCACAGTATTAGAGGTCATGCCTTGACAGGTCAGAGTTGTTTTGGCAGCACAAGGGGGACTGTCACTATTTAATGTTACAGCTGATCGATGTATATCAAATACAACAAGCTTGATAAAATCTATCCGGAAATAATGTCACATAAGGTGACAATGTCGTAGCATTTTGCAACTTGGCTCAGTCTGTAAAACAAAAATGATGTCCAACAACACAGACCATGTGACTTAACCAGAATTCCGTAATAAACTGTTAAAGCTTTGTCTTGCTCCATTTAAATAGCATTCGTTTTTTGTTTTGTGTGCATGTGCGAGTGTGTGTCTGCGTGGATAAAGGAGCGTCTGTCTTGTTGACATGGCAAAAATACAGAACTGAATGGTAGTGATAGAATTGTTTTGTGTAGTGCATTCAAACAAAATGGCATTCGCATTAACATAACAATAGGATGAAGCAATTATTATTGCAAGCCAATTCGTCCTACATAATCAACAAAGCCATGCTCATTTGCAGGAAATAAATTATTGAGGCATTACTGCAAGCATCGATTAATTATTCACAGAAAAAAAAAACAGCTTTGTTATAGTGTGCAAAAAGCTGATGTGAAAGAAGAGTGCTCCAGAAGAATTATTTCTTATAGTACGCTCTAGAAAATTTATATTTGGAAACACGTTCACATGCAAACACTTAATACTTTACAACTGCCTTAAAGTTAGACATTGAATAAAAACATAAAATAAATTAAAAAAAAAAACTTAAAATTTACATTACACTGTGTACACTACAGTATATGTCTATATTACTCATATGTGCTGCATTTTTATATATAAAAAATATATAAAAGTAATATATAACAATGTAATTATAAATTCAATAAATATAATTACAGTATATTTATTGAATTTATAATTACATTGGTATATATTAGTTTAATATTTAAAAAAAGTTTTAAAAGGGAAAAAAGTTGAAAAGGAAGTCCCCCCCCCACAACCTAAGAATGTATTAAAATATGTATGCATTATTATTACTGTTAATAATAATAATAATAATAATAATAATAATAATAATAATAATCCAGTTGCTTTCAGAACCTGTAAAAATTTAAACTGCTTTTTTGAAAAACAATATAAATATATCATAGCTCCTATGACCTCACAAAAGTGCACAATATTACTATTACAAAAATCTTCGCGATTTTATCACAATATCATGATTGTATCAACATGAGCCACAACCGTGTTCTACATTGTTTTGTGTAGTTGTGTGGTTCTGATTGCACAGCATGGAAATATAGAACCGAGTGCTTATGATCCGTTTTACAATACACATAGACGCCATTGCAGTTTTGCTTATCCATGATAGTAAATGTCAGCTGGTCTGAAAAATTTCTACCTACCGCAGGACTTCTGTGTGTGTGTTTAATAAAACGTGGAGGCTTTTTGAGAGAATTTTGAAAGAGCGTGGTATACATGATGACTAACAGTCAAAGCATGGAGGAGTTAGGGGCAGCTCGACAGTCGGAGCTTCATCAGGGATTTGGATCAAATCAGAACTGCTTAATGAGCTGTGTAATGCTCTCTCTGTCGCTTCCAGAGTTCTGCTTCATCAGGGCTTTACATGTACTGCAGCTTGTCTTAGTAAACATGGTACTAATACTGGTAGGGTAAAAAAAAAAAAAAATCACTTTATATATGAGCTCTTTGATGAAACCAAACCTGCATTAGGCACACAAATAGATATGTTAAATCAATTGGCAAAACATAACGTACGGTTATTATCTGTGTTCCTATTCCTAATATTTACTCATAACCGACTTTAATTGCACACTGTCTAGCGTTCAACTTTTGTTAAGTCAGTCAAATCAGTAAATACGTAGGCAAGCTTTTTAGCGGCATAAAATGAAGCGACATTTACAGATGACTTTAAGCACAGTACGGTTAAGATACTCTTAACTGCAGTAAAACATTTAAATGGTGCAAACGTTTTAAAGCAGACCGTACATCTGTGAATGATGATCCCAGCCGAGGTGGCTCAAAGCCCACCGCAGTCGTTCCTGTGATCAATCAGTGAATAGAATCCTTGAAAATAAACTTACAACTTGTTGCCAACTTGTGGAAAAGATGCATCTGTACACACAATCTTTCTCTAACACTTCTAGCACATTACAGGAACTCGGCTGGGAGTTATTGCCACATCCCCTTGTACAGTCCTCACCTCGCTCCAAAGATATTTCCACACTTTTGGACCATTAAAGGAGTTCCTGTGAGGCCTTCAGTCGTGAAGAAGGCAGTCTGATCATTGCTCCGATGACGTATCTAAGCACTAGTGAAAGTGCGTTAGTGTAGCAGGGGATTATGTAGAGAAATAAAGGTAGTTTTCACTCTCAAATGTTTTCTGTTATTCTGCACAATCAAAAGTCTCGGTTTGACATTAATGCCTCCCCCTGTAGATAAAAGGGGGTTCCTGTGCACCTACGTTTTTGTGTGGTTGTCTGGGTAGTCTGTTTTGTGGCAGTAGGTTGTTTTGATGTTGAGGTGGGGTTTTGTGTGGTTTCTGTGCCTTTGATTGTGGTGTAGGTGATGGTGCTGAATGGCGTGTTTTGGGTGTCTCATACGCTGCTGGTCTCTTGAGATTTTCGGGGTGAGAGGGCTGGGAACTGCTGTAGTTTTCTGCTGACACGACCAAATACAGGTCTGGTGTATTGTGTGTCCAGATGCTTTTTTTTTTTTTCCTCACTACGGCTTTCTGTCAACTCAGTCCAGCCTTTTTTGATGAGAGATGAGTGGTTTTTGAGGTTCTCAAGCCGTTTTGTCTGAGACTGGCAGTCAGGCCACAGTCAGGTTTGTGGGTATCTGATTTTTTTCCCCACTGTTTGGTGTGGGTGCTGGCTGCGGCACTTGGCCTGTGTGGTTTTGTCATGACTTGCTGCCCCATGGTTGGCTGATTGACTGACTGCGAGGATGCTGCTTTTTTTTTCTTTTTTTTAAATATTGATATGATTATAATCATTTCATTACAGTCATACACAGCCTGGGATTATTTTTTTTTGTACTTCTTTTAGCTTTGATTACAGTGCAGAATGTGGTGGCTAATTCATGCGTCAAAACAACTTACTATTAAACATAAAAAGCTGTGATTTCAACTGTAATTTTTTAAAAGATGCAATTTCGCCAAACGTTTAAGTGATTTCCTATCATAGTCATTAATTCATTCTGACTGTTCTGGCAACTTCGTTTGGATAGGCAGTCAAAATTAGTATTCATTTACGTGAATAATATAATTTGTTATTAATGTCCATATCACAGCATGTTGAATTCTCAAATGTTACTGCTCAGAAGGTGTGCATTATTATTACAGTATATTACAGCATGGCCTGGACAGTAGTTTCTGCTATAACATGAACAGGCCACTATCCATGCCCTTGTTTAAATGTGTTATTGTTTCTATGGAAACCACTCATACATGGTCACTTTATGTTACATAACCTAAGACTAAAAATTAACAGATTTGTTAAAAAAAAAAAAAGTCTTGAGTCTTGAGTGTCAACTCTTTACAGATTAACAGTCACAAAGGTTTCCAAAGGAATTCCCATGACAGGAACGCCTTCAGAATAGTGGAGTATACAGTCGGTGTATGTGGTTTCTTGATAAATTATTATTATTTTAATATATATTAGAGCTTTAAAAAAAAGGCTGGTGAGTGAATGACTGTTACGTGGTAGCAAGAACTAACTGGTATCTCTGACATTCCACAACATTCAATTATAAATTCATAAATTTTAAGTTTAATTGAAAAAAAAAAAACCCTACATGAGGACTAACACAAACCAGACCTCTCTAATGGTCAGAAATAATTCACTAAAACAATGATACCACTTGGTTAGGATTATTTTAAAATAACACTATGGTCTTGTGTGTGTCACTCCCTAAGCCAGTGATCTTTCTTTAAGCATAATAAAGTTACTATTGTTATAATAAATAATAGATAAACATTTTAATATTTAATTATGTTTCAGTACTATGTGAAAGACATTACTTATTTGAGTCTACAGCTAGACTTTAACAACCGTCAAACCAGAAAACCTTTACATTCCTATTCACACACGAACACAACTACTGCAGGAGAACTGTACAGCACTCACTCTGCCTGCACAAGAACCTTCTCCTAAACTTACAGCTCCACTGATTTCTCCAGAGGACTGGGTGAGCTCTGCTGTTCAGCTACTGCTTCTACTTCTTCCAATCAAGCCCTGCTAATGAAGAGCCCATGGCTTATCGGAAATAGGGGATTGGTTTATCACCAGGGTGCTCTTCTGCAGCTCCTCAGGCTGCACCATCAGTGATTTACCTACAGTATACAATGAGATCAGGCCTGCTTAATGCTAATGACCTGCTGTCCTGTGTGTATTTATGTGTGTGTGTGTGTGTGTAGGCTATTAGCATACAATGAGTCTGTAATTCACAGAAACTGTGCGGTAATTAAAACACAGACAATGGAAACGATTAATGCATGTTGTCTGTTCAGGTGAAATGGTGACTTGAGGTGCCTGGCCAAAAAAAGTCATACACTCCTATATTTTTTTTGGATCGCATTTCTCTTGATTTCAGCACACATTCACATGCAACTTCAAAGTCATGCAGAGTCAAACCACTCCATATAGTCTTCTCTAGAACATCCTAAAGACTTCTAATGGGGTTAAGGTCAAGAATCCGTGGTGGAAAATGATTCCTCATGCTCCTAGAACCACTCTTTCACAGTTTGCATCCTGGAATACAGTATGCCCATGTTACCAGGGAAGAACAAATCCATAAACGTGATACCCTGGCCATACGGGTACATTCAGTTCAACAGCTGATTTCATTTTATTGCCACATAATGTTGTTGAGTCTCTGAAGAAACCGCAGATCATAACACTGCCTCCAGAGGTTTGTACAGTGGGCACTATGCATGATGGGTCAATCGCTTCTTGCGCTTCCCTTCTTACCCTGACGCACCCATCACTCTGGAAACTCTTTCATGCTTTTTAATCTTGAAATTTCATCCGTCCAAAGAATCTTGCTCCAGAATTGGGAAGGCTTTCATTATTAGATGCTTTCTGTCCTCGAGAGGTACTAGTGTTTTGCATCATGAGGTAATGCCTCAGTATTTACATTCATCAAGGCATCTCTTGATAGTAGACTTTAACTATTTTCTTTTCTGTAGTCCAGAGTGTTCTTGACTTGGTGAGATGGTTTTCTTTTTGTTTTCGTTTGAATGTACCAAATAGTACTGAACCGACAAGCATCTAGAATTAAGCTTTCTGATCACACAGTGACTTTGGATGGCCTTTCTGTTTCATCACATGCAGCAATAAAATACCTTGGAGTGATTATTACCTCCCTTCTTTTATTCATAATATGGCCTTGTTTCATCAGAGAAATATTGCTAAAATAATAAATATAATGTCATTACAGGATACAAACAAAAACTGGTTGATGGTTTTGTTACCTTAAAGTATTTAAACTGGCTGTTCCAGAAGGTGGATAAACAAGTTCTAGTTAGTTTAGAATATAGCAGCCAAAAATCAGAAGGCATGAGCACATCACCCCTATCTCATGCACACCGCACTGGCTCCCAGCAATATTTCACATTGATGACAAAACAATACTACTGACTTATAAAGCACAGAATGATCTCGCCTGCAGAACCTGAGTGAAATTATAGTATTTGGTGATCCACCACACTCACTTCGGTGACAAGCTGTAGGTTATTTGTTGATACCTTGTATAATGAAGAGTACAGGAGGGGGTAGAGCTTTCTTGGAAGTAAGTTCAAGGGCATAGGTAGTTTTTTTTGGTGAACTACCCAATCCAGTCTCATGTGTCCTAGACCACCCTCATGTCTGGATTTGTCTGTTTTGCTTTTGCAACCTAATAGCGTTCTTATACACTTGGGACCAAGTTCGTAACCAGTTAATGCAACATTTTTGTTAAAGCCAATGAATTAAGCTGACAGTCTACCATTCAACCACATCCTAATAGCTTTTTATTCCAGTCTGGTGGTGTACAGTAGAAAAATTTAAAAAATTGTGGAAATGGCACAATACCTATAGACTTTTACTGTACATTTTACTATAAAACTAAGTTTCTTAGCATGTCTGCGTAATCATACAGCTCATCCTGGAACATGTCTATAAGGCACAAGGCTCTTCCCTTTGTTAGCACATTTCATGGTTTCAGTATGACTGAGTGTGAAAACAAATACACTGTACAAGCCCCTGCCCTTTCACTGGCTTGTGGGGTTTCCGTTCACAGGTCTGTACCTGATCGTAGCTGCTTGAGAATGCTGCTATCAGCATAGAGTGCACCCACTCAGACTGAGAGAGAGAGAGGCAGAAAGAGGAAGATAGAAACCACAAGCATGTGCATTTTGACAAACTATAACTCAAACCCGTGCACACAGAGGCAGAGAGAGAGAGAGAGAGAAAGAGAGGGAGAGGGAGAAAGTGAGAGAGAAAGATAAAAACAAACAGGAACTCGAGCAATAGAAAGAAACAGAACTAAAAGTGAAGAAGAGGTGGAAAAAAATAAAAAAGGACAGTGTGGCAAGTCTAAACAGATCTTCAACATGAGTTTCTACCTTTAAATTCATTATTATTCATAAACTAACCGGGCTACGCGAAGGATAAAAAACAATCCTATGCTCAGTTTAATGGAAATCTCTTTTGAAGCTCAAGTCTAAATTCCACTGCATAAACAGACATCCAACCAGAATGACATAATGTACACATGAAATCAGAAGCAGAGACAGTGATCATGTTCGATCTCAGAATCTGAATTCACATAGTAGCCCCAGAGAGAACAAAGGAAGCTAGCAGGCTAATCTAAGCTATGCTAGGCTAATGTCAGGAGTTACAGCAGGGACTCACCAAGAGTGCAGTTGCCTGAAGAGGTGACAGTGGAGCAGGGGCAGGGCAAGCATGACTTTCTCGGGCTGGCTCCGGGCTCCCTGTAGAAGTGTGGTTTGCACTCCTCGCAGCTGGGACCTCTGGTGTTCCCCTGGCAGTATAAACAGACGCCTGGGAGAAAAAGGAGGAACAGAGATGGAGGGGGGAAAAAAAAGGTAGCGGGAGAGACAGACAAAAAGGGAAGGTGAGAAAATGGGAGTTAAGTAAACAGTCTGAGAGATCTGACTGACAGGACTTTAGTCCAATGAGGTGCTTGCACACAGAGGTGCAACATTCAGCAGCTCAGAAGCAAACAAGCGAAAAAAAAAGGAAATTCAAGTGTGCGAGACAGCAAAAAGTTTAATCAGAAACCAGGAACTCCAAGAGGAGGACTTTTCTGAGAAAGCACATGATGTAAACGAGGATTGATGCAGGAAAGGTTACAAGAAATACACCTGCTGTAGATGAATAGTCACATGATTCTGATAAATGTTAAACAAAATTGTCTAAACACGTGAGAATGCTTTATGAAGAACACATGCAGTACGATCATGTACTTAATAAACAGTAACACTTTAGTGGTTAAGTAACTGTGCATTAAGATTTTAGAAGGAATAAATTATTACCCTGCAACAAGCAAAGAAAACAACTAAGGATATTGCTGAAACTACTGGACTTGTGAACTGGTTAAGAACTGTCCCAATCTGGAAGGATAGTGATGAACAGTCTATTTCATTAAAGAAATGTAGTTGAAAAAACCATCATGAATATCCAGGAACTAAAATCACTTACATGCTTGGTGAAGATATTGGCATCATAAAAAAAATATATAATAATAATAATTTAAAAAAATCAACAGCAGAAATCACAGCTATGTTTAATAGAGAAAGTATTGTAAGCACCATTTCCAATGTGACAAGAACTCAGAGGACGGAGACTAAACTGCTGTGTGGGAATGAGAAAACCACTTGATAATAAAGCTATTAAATAAAGCTTCAATTTGCTTAAAAGCATAAAAAAGCATGTAGTTTGGAGCGAGAACAGGTGGTCATGTGGTCTTATGAGTATAGTTTGAAATTAGACAGCTTCAGCTGATCAGGTTAAGGCTCTGCAATGTTATGTGGCAATAAAGCTGGAGACCTGAATGTCATGATCCACAGGAGTGGATAAGAGAACGAAAGATAAGCGTTTTGCAATGGAAACATTTTATGCAAAACTTCCAACGTTTCTACCCAAATCTGTAGAAAATAAACAAACGGGGCCTCCGAGTGGCGCAGTGGTAAAGTGCTCGCCCTATCATCCGGAGATCGCGAGTTCGATTCCTGGTTGATGCTGTAACCTCTTGCAGCCGGAGGTCTAGAGAGAGCTGATTGGCCGAGCTCTCTCACAGGGGAGGGATGAGAGGTACTTCGTGCTCCCACATTAATCACGGCTCTACAGCCAATCAGGGGCGTCTGTGAGTTCACGCAAGTGGAAGGAGCGGACAGCGCTGTCCTCCGAGTGTGTTATGCCGTCCCGCAAGGGTACGTAAGCGAGCAGTTCGAAAAGATGCGGTCGGCTGGCGTCACATGGTTCGGAGGAAACACGTGGTAGTCTTCGGCCCTCCTGATTGAGTGGTAGTAGTAGCCTTAATGTGGGAACCCCCTAGTGACGGAGAGGAATTAGACACGACTAAATTAGGGAGAAAAATCGGGGGATACTGTGGACTTGGCAACACTATCACTATTTTCTTCACAGTAATGCATACTAAAAAAAATTATAAAGAAAGCATAACTGAAGAAGAAGGGAGATTAGTAAGAGTGAAAATACACAGTAAAAGTGAAAATAATTAAATGACAGAGTGAGATGGACAACGACATTAATTTAATGAGAGTGAAAGTCTGAAAGACGAGAAAGCAGAGAAATGATCAGTGATTAATGTGTCTGTGATACCACAGCCATTCACATGCTGATGAACACCTGTGACAGGGATGTCAGGGTGCATTTCCCTGCATCGGGCTTGATTTTTCATATTCATCCATTTTCTCCCCAAACGCCACTTCTACAAGCAGGTGCTCATAATGAGGACCGCAGACAGAGTGAGATAAGAGCACATACTGTATGCAATTAAGCACAAGAAAAGAAGACATAAGCAAGAAGCCGAAAAAAAAAAAAGTAGAGAATGGAAACTAAATTGCTAAATTATACTGTGTTATAGAAAGTTAAATGAAAGGGAAAAAACACACACAAAACATTTAAGGTCCTTTGTTTTAGCTTATTATAACTGTTGATAATATAATTACAAAATAAAAGACATATTTTAGATGTAGAGTAGACCTTTATTCAGATGCTGTCATATCATCATAAAAATAATAATTATTTTTAAATCGTTACCAACATCACTTGTGATGGCTTCGTGTGCTCATGCAAACAATACTTTTCCACAAATTTTAATCCTTAATTATACAACGGTTAGTTCTGACCAAGTAGTCTTATTGGACGGGAGGGATTACAGGAGTGCTGATGTAGAGCACAACAGCACTGGGCCTTATACACATGTGGACAAAATAGTTGTTACTCTTCAGTTAAAGAAAGGGCTCACTGTGGGTTGAAACTTACAAAAGTAATAATAAATTTAAAAAAACCTCGGAAAAATAACTAATGAAAATTAGACATTTCTCTTAAATTGTGGTACAGTATTTAAAAAAACAAAACAAAAAAAAAAACTAATCGGCCTGGACAAAAACGCTGGTTAAGTGAACAATTCATATTTGCATGTTCCCCAACCACACCCAATCCATCCTGAAAAAAACTTGTAGGTACAGAATCTATCCAGCTAAAAATGCTTGCTCCTGCGAGTGTGTGTGTTTGTGTGAGGTGTGTCCGAAGTGTGCAGGCTGTACAAACACTACCTCTGGTGCGCAGAGCTCAAAGCCAATCAACACACACTGGCAGCATGCGATCCGGAAACCAGAGGAAGGCATTAGTAATCAATCTAGGCTTGCGTGTGCATGCATAGTCAATGACAAGATGTGTGTGTGTGTGTGTCTGGAAGCACAAATGATTAAATGTGCATCTCCTATGCTCCATTAGCCAAATGAGCTCTCTAAATCAAACTTCCTGAGACTTCCCCCGAAGTGTTACTCGCTCAGAGGAGATGAACAGGACGAAAGTCTGAGCGCTCTCTGATCTCAAATCCGTTTTTAGACAGCCTTTTTGTGGCACTAAAACGCATAATATCCAGTAGGCGGCGCTGTTGTGTGTGTGTGTGTGTGCACATATTCATGAAGCAATGAGCGAGACAGCGGGGACGATAATGCAGCACAGCATGCGGTAAAGCAGAGCTGTAATGGGGGTTCGATACATCAGGGGCCAGACACAGGCTATTAATATTCACATGGGGATCTAGTGAGGCTCATTTTTAGGCTTTTTAGGCACATCACAAATATGATTTGTTTAACAAAAATGGGAAAATCAACTAAAGTGCACAAGCGTTAGACATCACTTAAAGACAAACACTTTTCATTTAAAACAACTTTAGTCTTACATCATACATCAGTAAAAAGTGCAAGTTCTTGAGCTTTAATGTACATTTCCATGTTGCTGGAGCGGTACTATCAAGAAAACCTCTAGTTTGTATCTTTTATCTAAAGACATGAATGTGATGAATCTTTAATCAAAAGTTTGGACAT
>JAOVVA010000031.1:7626290-7643718 GCA_028565275.1 Leiocassis micropogon
TAAATAATTCTTTTGATTGTGTAAAGCTGCTTTGCGACAATGACAATTGTTAAAAGCGCTATATAAATAAAATTGAAGTGAATTGAATTGAAGTTCACTTGGTCTAAACAATGTTTGGATACTGTAGGTGGTTCGTGTTAAAATAACAACATCCACATGAACTCCTGCACCCAAGGATTCTCAGTGGAACATGGTGTCTTGCTTTCTGTATGGATTACCAATATACATCCTTATTGTATGCCTACGTAGACAATCCCTAATAAAATGCCTGTAAAGATTAAAAGCCATAATCATGGGGCCACAAGCAAATCTATGATTAACCTAAGACACTTTAGCGATTAGCAGCAAATGCACATCATCATAGTGGTTTCTCTACAAGACTAAGAGGCTCATAAAACTGTGCAACATCTGCAATTAGTTCTTTCCCTCCCACACACACAAATAACTTTAATTTAGTTCCTTCTGATGTAGACCCCCCCAGCCCCTCCCCACCCGTCCCCGATCATAAGCGCGTGTTCCCGACCCACTGTAATTGGCCTACCTGCTGTTGTGCAGGATATGTTTGATGCTTCCTCTCTGATAATAACCTTGAGCCTTTCGCCATAATAATACATCAGTGCAGAAGCTCAAGCTCATTAAAAACATGGAGGAGGAAATTAACCACAAAGCAAGATGAAATGCACGCCGGCTCCTGTGCTAGTCAGCGACATCTTCGTTTAAACACAGAATTAGATCCTGCACTCAGAAGGCATGTGGAGATAATAAATAAAAAATAAAAAAAGAGGCAGGACGAAAAACACCTTCATTTATGAACAAATACCACCTAGATGTGTCACAAGGCTCTCTCTGTTTTTATTTTTTAACTATAAGCATTGTCGACTTTTAATTAAACTGATCCATCAAAACAATGAAACCCACTCGGCGGATTTTGTTTAGGTGTCTTGTGAGGATTGAGATTAAATTTAGGAATTTGGAGTATTGAACTCTTTTTTCTTTTTTCTTTTTCTTTTTTATGTTTTAAAGTGTGGAAGGGAACTCTCGCTTTAGGTTCTGATGCTCACAAGTCAGACATTGTAGGTACATTTGGATGAGCACTCTGATCCATCTGCACCACACCAGTACCACACACAGTGACGCTCTGCGTGCTCTTACACCTTTTTAATCACAGACCTCGGGTCTGTGTGCATGAAGTTTGCATGTTCTCCCCGTGCTTGGTGGGTTTCCTCTGGGTACTCGGGTTTCCTGCCACAGTTCAAAGACATGCAGATTAGGCTAAATGGCGTTCCCGAATGTGTGAACGAGTGCGTGAGGCTAAGCTATATATGGGCTAAACGCTATAGAGGATGAATAAATGAATGAATGAATACATCTACATCTTCAAACAATGATTTTATAACCGCATTGTGACTCAACGGTCCAATTCTCATCTCTATTTAATAACTATACTATCAAGCCTCTCATCATCGGAACATGCTTAATCTTCTGTATTTTTAAAGCCACATAAATACTCTGTACAAACTCTGAAATAAAGTGTGAAATTCATCTTTCTGACTCGGGTCTAAGGAAGCCGAAGCCCTGACCGATGCCGAGCTCTGTGCCACGGGCGGTGGGTTTGAGACGGCCGACTCTATAATCCTCCACAGCAGCAGTTCAGGGCTTCGCTGTGGTTCGGCTCACGATCAGAACAGATATATTAGGGCACAGAGAAGGAGGAGGGGAGGTGAACAGACATGGCTGTGGTTCATAATTTGTGTGAAGTGTAGAGTATACACAAGGACAAACAGATCACTTCACGTGAACTCACACCAAAGTAATAACTCAAGAAGAAGCTTTGTGCAAATCGGTGTTACATCACAGAGTCCATGGAGAACTCTGTTTTGAGGGGGGATAATGATCTTAGTGCTCTACTGCTATCAGTATTCTCAGTGTTATATAACAGCTTACTGGCAAAAACAAAACACTTTCAGTGATTAAAGATTAAAACACTCAGACAGTGTGTACCTCTAAAGATACACAGCTGGACAAAGGCTTGGCTAAGCAACACACTGACATCACTGAATGACGACAAGAGTTTTCTTTTACCGTTTCACCGCTACTGATGAGTTTAAGGCTATAAATAATTGTGTTTGTGATTACATTTTGTTTCATCGTGGTGCTTCATGTTATGACTTTTAACCGGTGCCATGGGGAAGAATAAAAGCTCACTTCTTCATCCTGTCATGTCTTTGGTTTTCCAATGATACCAGGCAGTAAATCTGTGAAATAAAAATCTGTGCTAATGTCTCTAGCCCTTTAGCTAGTCTTTGTTCCAATGAGCTGCCTTCAGCTAAATCATTTACATAACTGCATGTAATTGCCTACAACAGGCCGTGATGTTTCAGGGTTAGAAAACTGAACTGCAGCCTTGTTTCATATTTGTATTGAATACAGCAGTGATGAGTGATGGGAGCTCAAATCAATATCACCATTAACTGAACAATTTACCTTGATAATGATTGATAATTTATCAATCTATCCATCCATCTATCTAACTATCCATCTATTGTACTTATCTATCCAACTATTCATCCATCTACCCATCCATCTATACATACATCCATCTACCCATCCATCCAGCTACCCATCCATCCAGCTACCTATCCATCCATCTACATATCTATCTATCCATTTACAGTCTCTTACTATCCATCTGTCATTCCATCTACCTATCTATCCATTCATCTACCTATCTATCCATTCATCTACCTATCTACCTATCTATCCATCTTTCCATTCATCTATCCATCTGTCAATCTATCGATCCATCGATCCATCAATCCATCTGTCCTTCCATTTATCTGTCCTCCCATCTACCCATCTATCTATCCATTTACTGTACCTATCTAACTATCCATCCATCCATCGACCTATTCATCTCTATCTATCTCTCTATCTATCTATCAGTCATAGTTCAATTACAAGGTCTGTGGTGTAAACGAGATCAACTATTAAAGACCCCATGTTGCACACTGGACAGGGTGGTATTAACAAAAATTTAAAAAGTAATAGTAATAAAAAAATCGACATGGGGAAGACTACACTCATTACAGGTTCTGAATGGTAGTTTCGATTAATTTTTAGTTTGGGATTAATTGCCCAGCCCTGGAACTTTTGCCCTGGAAGTATTCTACCAAGTCTGTATCTGGTCATGACTGGATGACCAACAAACGAGCTAATGTCTCTGTTGTTTATATCCTAGTATTTCCCCAGATTTACTTAACTTACTTAACAAGAACAGGACTGTGTTTACGCGTGCGCCTTTAGCATCAACTTATTACCTAAACACAAGGCTTGAAAGTCCTTGTTTACTAGTGTTTAACTTACAAATTACCTTTGAGTCCCAAACCCCATCATGATGTGTAGAAGTACTTTAAACAGAGACCTAATAAAACGATGCCACGCATCCTTTGTAAAACTAGAATGGCCTTTAACAGCAGCAGCATAAACACCGTGCATGGGCATAAACAACGTGCATGGGCACAAACACCGTGCATGGGCATAAACACCGTGCATGGGCATCTCAACAGAAAACACTCCTGTGATCTCTGACCTTACATCAGCAGCGGTGTAAATATTTTTGAGCAGGTTTAATCTGAGTTTTGGTTGTTGGTCTCAATGTCTGAGAGTCTCTTACATGTTGTGTTTCAGACAAGGATTTGATGGAAGGTTCTATACAGTAGACACAAAAAGCTACACTTTTCTATGCACATAAAGACTTCTATAACTTAAATTACGTCAATTTTTACTGTCTCACAGCGAACGCAATTTTTTGCAAATAAATAATACATATATAAATATAAAAATATAAATAAATAATGAATTTCCTGGTTACGATTGGCACCGGCTATTAAAGTAAATCGTTCTCGACACATTACACAACACTATCTACAATAATTAATCGCACAATATATTAAGCATCACCTTCACCAATTACTCTTGTGTGTCCCAGGAAGAGGCAAAGATTTTTTCTTTTCCAATAAAAATATTAATTTTTATATAAAGTCTGTTGTTATATGCACACCGTACATTATTATATCTTAGAACTTCATTTATTTTTGTTGTAAAAATTTTATTTTTAAAATAACAATAGTATTGATGATGATAATAATAATAATAATAATAATAATAATAGGTAGGTGTTACATAAGTGCTACACTTTTCTTCTTAAATACATCCCATACATTTATCAAATTAGATATAATTATTAATGATGGAGTATAGGGCCACCCAATATGATATAGTGATATCACGGCACCTTTGTGCACATTGGATTCTGTTTATCACAATTTTATAAATTTTGATATGAAAATCTTGATTCGATATTACTTTTTTTCAGATTTTTTTTTACAATTTTGAACAAACTTGGCAAATAATGTGCTCAACCCGGATGATGAGTGAGTGAGTGAGAGCGTGAGTGAGTGAGTGAATGAGTGAGTAAGTGCTCATACAACATGGGATCCTGTGCAGTGTGAACAGTCTAGAGTGTGCCACCTGCAGGATGATCAAGAAATAGCAGCATTTCACCACTTCAAAAGCAAACATACAGGACCGTGCAAAAGTCTTAGGCACATGCAAATAAACGCTGTAGCACAAACAAAAACAAACAAACAAACAAACATTAAATACTATGAAGCAGAGGGAACAGTAATTATTGAAACAAAATCAGTATTATGTGTGACAACGCTTTGAGGACCTTTTAGTATCAGGTACAATTTGTGCAGTTTTATAAAGAAATTAGCTAAAAACTTTTACTGAGCATCCTGCAGAACCACCAACACGCTGACTTCTGTTTCACCTGCTTTTTTTTTTTTTTTAAACCCAGCAGCTTCCACTTTGTTTCCACTTGCCTAAAAAGTCGTCTCTTACATAATACGCTGCTTTCTTCCCCAACCGACAAATATTTTTCTGTAACTGTATATAAATTACAAAAGTATTTTTAGAAATCTGATTTGGAGTCAGTGTTGCTATACACAAATCGCCAAATAAAATAATTACAATTAATAAAATTCTACCCCCTCCACCTCTAATAGTTATGGACAATTTTAACAATAAATTCTCACCGTGGACGTTTAACACGGCTCTGAATCCAACAACAGCGTATATTTATGTTTCACTCGCATGATGACACGGAAACTCTCGAGTATTCAAAAGGACAACAGCAAACTATGACAGAAAATATGACGGAAGGGTGGAAAGGATGAAAAGGACGAAGTGAGCCATCGCAGACGGAGTGGAAAAACACACTGGAGGCCAGAAGGGAGACAAAACACAGCATCGCAAGAGAGACGTCACTGACAACGTGATATTATCCAGCTTGGTTATCCGAAAGACTTATCTGATTTAACCTGTAACTGTTTCGCTTACCATGCTAATCCACAAACAAGCCCGGCGGAGGCATGTTTCCATGGCGACAACCCCTAGAAATGCAAGCGGCTATGATCAGAGGAACTCAGAAATGAAAATCACAATGCTGTAATCACAAAAAGAAAAAAAGAAAAAAAAAAAGGAAAGAAATGCTGCATGAGCTGGAGCACCGTCTGCTCAAACAAACACAAGGAGGCTAATGGCTGTAAAATGCCGGCGCCTCCTCTTCAGGAAATGACAAAGTGCTTCGCAGGCCTCCAAAGTCTCTGCAATAATGAGCACATCTGCAAAATTGAATCCAGTGTCTCTGAAAAACAATTAGGCATAATTAGTGGATAAATATTGCTGATTGGTCTTATTGATGCTGGAGGAAAGCTCTGAGAAGGAAAAAAAAAAAAAAAAAAAGGCTAGCTCTATAAAGGAGAAAGTGTTGTGAGTGTCAAAACGAGGCCATTTTTTGCTTTTATAGCTTTTTGCTGTCGTTTTGGGTCTTTTCTATCTCATTAAGGAATGGGCACACTCCTCCTGAGTCTAGTAACAAGATCGCTCACTTCCTGGGTATTTCCAGAGCTATTTTGTTTGAACTTGATGCCCATGAAAAGAGTCGAATTTTTAATCACGTCAGAATGAATTATTTTATTAAAAAAACAGGCGCTGGAAGTACAAAATTATGTTACGTTATGTAACAGATATGAGGTGTAGTAAATGCACAGAATTTTCAGTGATACTCCCTGCCAGTGCATGTTTTTTTTCCCTGCTGAAGGACAGACTAGTCTTACTGCATGCTGTCATCCTGTGCATTTCTAACTCATTTCTACCAGTGAAGGGAAAAAAAAGAAAAGAAAAAGCAAAGCTCATCTTTCCAGAAGCAAATCCTGCCAACAAATGGCAACCAACGCCAACCAGCTCCCAAGGTCCGATACCCACGGAGAACTCATCTGCTGTGTCCTTATCACCTTCTTAGAGCAAAAACAGCAGGACTGGGACGAAGATCAGGGAGGATGCGGCACCACCAGAGACTCATGATATAAGCAGATCATGCTTGCACATTAAGCAGGATAATTCCCCTCCTCGCGATTATCGTGTCGGCTCAGCCGAAAAGCTTGCTTCACTCGAAAACAGGTACATCGGTCCTTCAGAACTGGATAAATAACTGAATAAACATTGGAGCATTGTTAAGCCCGCTGCAAACAGACAGATTAGACCACAAATATCAGCAGCAGCAGTAGTTAATCTTCGAGTCTCAGTATCACAAATAAATCTAAGCACTGAGGATCCAGAGTCACTCTCGGGAATGCTGCATGTGAGGCGTGAATACGCACTGATTAGATCGTCCGGAACATCTCACACACTAGAGTTGTCACAATACTGTACCCAAACATTTGTTTTAATACTAATTCTGAACATGAATTCTGATACTTCTTGAGACCTTCTCTCTGAGCCAGAGACACTACACGACTATAATTTAAAAAAAAAAAAAAAAAAAAAAAAAGGGTTAAAAAAATTCTGGCTATAAATAAATGTGTTACAGAAGAGAGACTAATTAGCTTGTGAGATACTGTACCTAGAAAACATTCTGATGAAACTGATAATGTGAGTGATGTATCATAATCTCGGACTCTACTGACATTAATGTCAGATCGTCGCTGTGTTTTCGAAGCCGAGCTGTTTCTTGGACAGGAAAAAATGGAGTATAATATAGTGTGAATCATCAAATTAGAAATAGAGTTTCATTTCTGTTTGCAGGAAAAATAATGCAATAATTTTTTGTTTGTTTTTATAGCAGCTTGCTGTAGTTGCCAAGACTATTCCTGGGTTTTATAAGGAACAATATTTTTCTACACTATGTAATCATTAACAAATGTGCATTACAAAAAAAAAAAAAAAGAGAAAAAAAAAAGAAAAAAGAGACCACTGCAAAATAATCAGTTTATGTTTTTTTTTCTTACAGTTGCATGTATTGGTGAGATGAACAGTTTTGTTACATTTTTTTGTAAACTGGTGACAATATTTCTTCTAAATTCAAAATATGTTGTTGGGCTTTCGGCTAATAATTTGTAAACAATTTGTTCTAATGTCTTGCCTAAATAACATCAAGAAATCAGTATTTGATGGAATAACAACCCCGATTTGCACTTACAGCTTTCATGAGTTTCGGCATTCTCTCCACCAGTATTCACATCGCTGTTGGGTAACTTTATACCACTCTTTTAGCAAAAAAAGCAAACAGCTTAGCTTTACTTGAAGGTTTGTGATCATCCTTCTTCCTCTTGATGACAATCCAGATGTTTTCTGTAATAAACTGCAGTGGTCTCTTATTTTTTTGTACACCAACATTATGACCACAAAACAGTGATGCACTGTGTGTCCTGACACCTTTCTGTGGGAACCAGCATTAAACTTTTTTCAGAGATTTGAGCTACAGTACCTCCTCTATTGGATTGCACTACAGGTTCTAACCTTTGCTCCTCATGTGCTTCAATGGGCTTTGGTCAGCCATGACTCTGTTACCGGTTCACTGGTTTTCCTTCCTTATACAGTACTACTACAGTACTTCTGTTAAGTCTTGACCACTGCAAAAGCTGAAGTTCTGGAGTTGATCCAACACAATCTCTAGCCATCACAATTTAGCCCAAGTCACTTAATTCCTTATGATTTCTCATTTTTTCTGACTTTAGAACATCGGGGAAAGGAAGGTTCACTTGCTGTCTAATAAATCCCAGCCAATTCCAGGTGCCATTGTAACAAGATTCTGCCTGGGTCGGAGCCTCCGAAGCCATAGCTTTTGTGAGATGTTCCCCTTGTATCAAGTACAAATTTTGCAAAAAAATATAAATTACAAGACCAGTTTGGTGTGTGTACAGCTGGTAGAGTCAGAATTTGGTGTAGAGGACACATAAAATCATCTCAAACTGGTTTCTTGAACATGACAATGAGGTCACTGTACAATAAGGTCAAATGGCCTCCACAGTCACCAGATCACAATCCCATGGTGCACTGCTGGGATGTGGTGGAATGGAAGTTTCACATCGCCGATGTGCAGACGACAAAACTGCAGCAACTGTCTGATGCGATCGTGTCAATATGGAGCAACAGCCCTAAGGAATTGGTGAACCTACATCATGAAGAATTATGATTGGAAAGGTTGGAATGCAACGGACACTAGCGAAGTGAGCTTAATGAAGTGGCTGGTGACTGTAGTAACGACTTCAAAACACTAGTACTTTTTTTGTTCGTATGTTAGAAGAAGGTTAGAAACTTGCGAACCCTGGGGAAACCCAGTAGTTTAACCCGAGCTTGGGCTCAAAGGACCGACCCTGGAGCAGTAATGCAGCAATGCTGTAATGATTAACACCCGAAGGAAGCTTTAAGCTGGTTCTCCTCACAGTCACGTAATAAGAACTTCTTTTCTAACAAATTAAGATAATGTGAACATCTGGAGATAATGCCCACACTCCGTCATCCTGATCTTGGTTTCCTCAGGCACGGTGAGCGTTTTTCAATAATCAATGAAGCGAGCAGTTACTATTATATTTCGGAAATATTTCAGGGAGATGAATCTCATGTAATTGTAAGAGGCACACAGTAAGGTGAGCTAATTCGTCTCATAATGCATCAATGGGCAACTAATTACACTACGGACCTGTTTAAAAATGAATGAAATAAAATAAGAGGTATTACTTAAGAAAGTTGTCGGGTTTGCTGCTTTTTTTTTTTGGGCATGATCATCCTGAGGAGAAAACAGACAACTTAATTTTTTTTATTTGTTGTTATTAATTTTTTTTTTTAAATAAAAGAAAACTGTGAAGTAAACATCAAACTGGTGCTACATTTGGAAAAATAAAAAAAGTCAACCCATACGTGGAAGAAAAAAAAAAAGGAAAAAAAGAAAACAAGCTTCAAAAATAGTGCTGTCTGAAAATGTTTAAAGTGTTGAATAAGGCAGTGGGTACGCTGAACAAAGACGCTCTGTACTGAGACCCGAACAGCCCCTACGTCTGCATGCCAGAGCTGGTCTGAGTGAATGCAGGGGACTGACTGAGCGAGAATGAAATGGAAGGAATGAGGGAGGAGAGGAAAACGTGCTCTTCGAAATGACATAATTCGCGTCTCTCCAGCGATCCTTCTTCCAAAGAGACATCGCCGTATGAGCAGGCCCCGAACATGACTACTCATTTACAAGAGTACAAAATTTACATCCTATGATTTTTTTCTTTTTCTTTTTTTAAATATGGTATTAATTAAGAATAACATAAAACTTATCTATCATCAGGTTTGTGTTTGAAGCAGAGTGAGGTAGCACTTACAGTAACGTGTTTAAAACGGTAGCAAAGAAGATTTCAGTGCTGCTCGGTAACCTTGCTGCTGTACAGTACGATTTAATCCACAGGGATGTGGTTGTGAAATTTCCTCAATTGAGATGCAGCCAAACACAAAAAGGTGGAAAAACCACTGCTTGGGTAAAGAGAAAATAACAGCAGATTGACGTAATAGTGTACATGGATGGAAATGCATTTTAGATTTTTTTTTCTTCCCACTAATTTAAAGTAATAACTGTCTGATCATACAACATAAAACTACGCCACTGTACAACCCTACTACTTAGAAATCCAAAGTCACAATGTAACACATGCGAACAGAAAACACGAGCCATTTGTTTTCTGGTTCGGAACAAGAACAGACCTTGGAGGGTCACTTGGCTGCGGCTTACAAGATGCCAGCTCACTTGATGGATGAACCCGAGGAGTACAGGCTTTCTGGACAAATTTACAAAAAAAAAGAAAAGAAAAAGGTAACAGCTGAGCAACATTGTCGGGTCCCATTACAGTGTCAAAACCAGAACACGAGGTCTCGCGCGAGCCAAGAGCTTTCACCAGGTCTAAGAAATGAGATGTGATTGAGTGCAGCCAAGAATCCAGAAAAGGACAGAGCACCCATGTCTCGATGCTATTAATCAGGGCTGTTTTTCTGCTTCGGAGCTGAGGGATGGCCTACTTCTCTCCGACCGCAAACTAATTAAAAATGATCAAGCCGTGTATAAACGGGCAAGATGGGAAAGTGAGGCTGGGTTGAATTAAAATTCTAATTCGTGATGATTTCCAATTCAGATTTTGTAAAACCGATCTACTTGTCAAAAACGTAGCAGTTGCTGTTGAGTGCTGATTGATTTTTATCTGCCCACAAATTAGTAAAAGGCAGACGCCAACAGGTTCTCATAAGAAGACCTAATTCATAAAAACGGACTGAACCGCATGTGTGCTGCAGATGAAAATAATCTTTCATACTACAGTACAACATAGAGGACTCTCTAAACTAAAATCCTGAAACACACTCAAACCACTACCTCCCACTCCGAGTCCACTTGTACCTAATCCTCTTATGAAAAAAAAAAAAAAAAAACGGTTATTTCAGTGTTATTTCGTACTTTTGCAACACCGCAAGCTGCTGGGACGGAAATTATTTTTATGCTGATGTCTTTTCCATCTTCATGATTGCTCTCAAACAGCTCAAACAATTAACTGTTTGTTTTCACTAAGTGAGGGATAAAGACCTCGACAGCAGGGATATGTATCGCCATAAACAGAGAGAGGCACCATTCTTCTGTATTACCTCGTCCATTAATCAGTTTGTCACTTGAGTGAAAGATTTGTTCCATGAAAGTCCATGAACAGTCACGGATAGACATGTTTCCGTGCAAGGCTGAGTCATGCCTGACGGAGAGGACGTGTTGGTAGAGATGGGAAGTTTCAGCATGGATCGTTGGAGATCTAAAGAACCATCTGGCTCTCAGCATGGACCGTGTATGAAGAAAAATGTTTTAGCACGAACAGGCAGTCAGTCATCACCGGTGACCTAGATACACTGGGTGCGCGTCAACAGATGCACATGGACAACTTAAAAAAAAAAAAAGAAACATGCAGTATTCTCCCAACCGGAGTTGACATGAAAATGAGGACCAGAGAGCAATACGGGCTATCTGACTATCACTATATACATACAGTTCTATGAAAAAGTCTTGAGTAACCACTCACTTCTTCATTTTAAATTTAATTAAATGATGTAGATTAAAGAAATAAAAAAATGGAAACTTTTCTACTTTAAAGTGTCTAAAGCTACGATTATTACACTTTTTTCCTTTAATGCAACAACCTGAGCAGCAACCTCATTTCCCCTCCCGTCTGTTCCAACCACTCAGCATTCGGCATCACCGATATACTAATCACCAGCCTGATCACTGATCATCTGCATCTAAAAAATGAGAGCCATAAAAGTCAGTAAACAGAATGACCTGCTCAGCATCATATCTTCTGGTCCGAGTCGTTCGTTCTTCTGTCATGTGACTCTCATAGACGCTATGCAGGGCATTACACAGGAAACAGAACTGAACGGTTCTTCACATGAGTCGTTTAGTCCGAGATGTTCGTTCTTTTGAAACTATTGCACTGCATAGCGTCTATGGGAGTCACGTGGCAAAAGAACGAACGACTCGGATTAGAAGACTCTAAGGTAACTACTCATTTCTGTTTCCTGTACTTAACCTACGGAGGTTTTGCGATGCTTTGTGCATGCGCGTCCAGTGGGAAATAAACGAGTCACTCTCTGTGAGACTACTCGTTCTTCTGAGTAACGTTAAAGACTCTTTCAAAAAGACCGAATCGGTCATGAACGTCCCATCACTAGCACACGTCATGCCGGAACAGGTTTGGGTCTTTTAGTTGCATAGAAGGGGAATTCGGTTACAGCAGTATAGGAAATAACCGCAAGTACGATGACACATCTGCAAGAATTATCCATGTCAAATAAGACATGAATGCTATGTATGCAATGGGAAAATAATGCTAGGGTTAGATTGTGGTTATTACTATGAATAGAAATAAATGAAAAATAACTTTTTAGATACACTGGAAAAAACGAGTGATGACAAAGGGAACAGCAACAGAGCTAAACAGAAAAAAGGAACTGTGTCAAGCATCCCTTTTTTCTGGCACAACCCATTTTAGGATGTAAACTATAGGAAAACACAATCAGAGTGGACTACAGAAAGAAAGTGTGATGTGTGAAAAGACTATAATTACCAAATCATCCACCAAAAATTACCCTGGGTCTACCTGATTTGAAAAGCTCTTAGGCCGACAGAACACTATATTCATCTGTCCGCACTTGATGGTTATAAAGTACGGGTTATTAGATCGAATAATTCTCAGTGTCTAAAACAGCATAGAGAGTGTCAAAGCTTAAAAACTGTACTTTCTATAATAAGACTCTTTACTCTCTTTTTTCTTATGAAAGTCAGTATTTTTATGCATGCCTTGTTTTAATAGAAACGCATGCCTTGGGGTTCTGCTCACTGGAGTCAACTTTGTTTAAATGTTTAATTTACCCAAGATTGAAATCGGCATATTGCCTCGGCACAGGTAACGACGCGGTAGGGGCAACGTGCCTGAGGCTCGAGCTGAATTACAGAGGAGCTTCTGGAGCAGAGCTTAGTGTCCTGCGAATGCCTGACCTGCATCTGCAACCATTTATCAGCCCCTGGCCTGCCGATAGGATTAGCAGCTCGTTCCGTCAGCTCGCGGCTTCTGGAGGGTGGTTACTTCTGAGCAGCCTCGTCACTTTGGGGGGGGAAGAAAGTTCAACACTTAAGATGGCGCAAGAATTGCAAGAATCGTTCTTGTTGATGATTGAGTCCCTGCAAGCGCCGCTCATTTCAATACTAAACGTGGGCAGATCAGCAGGAGGTGTGCTGACTAACAAGCCTGCGGGTATTTTTGCTTTTACGTTTCTTTTAAAAGAGCTCACAATTGGGATTATTACAATCTATGCACAAGGCTCAGGAGCTCAGGCTTATGGGTCTTGTTCAAAGGCTGTTGACTAGCACTGCTGGGATCTGAACCCACAACCTACTAGTCACTAGGTTAAGCACTATGCATTTTTATTTAATCAGCGGTATTTACTGTACACAGATGATCCCTTAGAGTTGATTATGTGCATTTTCTCTCATTTTAGTGCCAGTAATAAATACTTAAAGTAATAAACTTGTGTGATTTAAATGTCTATACGATTTTACACTGCTATGAGATCCAGTAAGGTTTAAGCCTGGTTTATGGTTTTTCGTCAAGTCTATGCTGTACAGTAGGTCACTCATAGCCTGTACCCTAGTCTGGCGTGCACCACTCCAGAAACGTAACTGTGTATCGCTGTGATGCAGGCCGCAACAACCGTGTTTGGTCCATTCTTCTACGATTTCATTTTTTTAATTTCGAGCTTGAGATTTTTTTTTACATTTTAAAAAAATGTTTGATTGAATGTCGTACCAAACATCTCCTCCGGCGTCTTCTCTCATTTCTGCTTTGCAGTAATTTCAGTAAAAGTAACTGTTATGCAATATCTGTTAACTCCATCTACAACAAGATACACTCAGTTTCATTCACCACTGTTAGTAATACAACGAAATAACTCATTGGAAAAAAGTTTGATAACAGATTATCCCATCAACATATTAATCACAAACAGTGCCAGGAAGCTACGTCCTCTTCCACTCCAACCAACTTCTTAACTGGACTTGTTAAGTTAAATCAAGTTAAGCCTTCATTTGTCACATATTCAGTACATTACTGCACAGTGAAATTCTTTCTTTGCACACCTCAGCGTAACTGGGGTTAGAGTGCAGGGTCGGCCATGATAGAGCGCCCCTGGAGCAGACAGGGTTAAGGGCCTTGCTCAAGGGCACATCAATGACACCTGGTGTAGCCGGGGCTCGAACCGTTCAGTAACTCAATGCCTTGACCCTCTGAGCTAAGGGGAGCTGCTTGCCCCGTGCGAGGATAGAACTCACGACCTTCAGATTTTTGTATAATTTACATTTTTATTGTATATAATTTATTTCATAGTCTTTTTAGTCTTCTTTTTATTTTGCTTCCAAACGTTTTTTTTTATTTCTTAAAAATCTGCACAGTCTGGAGTTTGTTGCAATTGCATTTCACTACTGTTTTACTTGTACAACCATGTACAGTATGTGACAAATAAAATTCTTTAATCTTGAATCTTATGAGACTGACGTGCTATTATTTCCTCTTGTCTGTAAATGAGGATTATTTCTAGTTCTTTTCAAAATAGAATCTATTAATATTTGTTTGAATTAGCTAATATGAGGAAATCGCAGGAATCGATTACCACTGAAAATTATTTAGCCAAAATGGTCAAAAATGGCACATGCTGTTTCTTTTTTGTTTTTCTTTTGTGAAGAAATAAAGGAAAGGGAAAATGTTAACTTTTGATTTTTGGAAAGTTAAAACAGATGTACAAGTAAGTGTCAAATCTAACATTTTGTATTTAACAAATACAATACAATATATGGAATGGCAATGGTTATTAGAAAGTGATTACCATACTGTAAATAACTTGTGCAGAGTCGAACTCAATTATGACCCTAACCACTGCTAATGAAAAGTGAAAACATCCATTTTTTACTGTTTACTGCAAAATCACCTTTAAATCACACCTTCCAGCAAAGTGCATTAAGAAAAAAAGTGCAGCATTTCTTTAAATAAGTTTGAACAAGCTGCAGGTTACTAACACTCAATGGATCTTCTCTTTTGCGCTGCAAGAAAACAAAACTAGACAGACAGACACTGCCGACATTTTCTACAACAAATGCCTCCATTTTTCATTACAAGTCTACAGGATTGTTTCAACACCACTATTGGGGTGCATCTGGACTAGGACTAGCCAATCCTCTGGATCAGGTCCAGCCAATTCCTCTTTCACACCCAGGAAAAGGACAGGTTTTAACTTGTTCGTTACTGACTGACCTAAAATGAAGTGATGTGTCCTGCTGACTGCTGCTAACACCCTCAGTCCAGGCGTGATTAAATCCTCCAGGACATATTTACCGTGAAGGATGAATGCTGGCGCCCGATCAGTGGAATGTGTTTTATTTGGCTTTACAGCAGTTGGGCTTTAGCATAGTGACTGCAACGCAAGAACCACATGCGGCTACGATGAAGGCTAAACAAAAATACAGAGCTTAAGCTGATTTCATATCTAGCTGTATTAGCTACAGTCATGTGTAAAAGTTAATTATGTGTTTCTCTGTAAAAACATTATAAATCATCTTCCAGAACAATCTTCCATGTCCTTTTTTTTTTTTGGACAGAAGAGATTTTCTCCAAGCAACACTTTCAAACAAGCCATACGTTTTCAGTCTTCTTCTAATTGTGCCGTCATGGACTTGTAAGCCTGTAAGGTCTAAGATTTTATTTTTTTCTTCGATTTCTCTGAGCATTGTGTGGTCTGACTTTGGGGTGAATGTGCTGGGACGTCCACTCCTGGGAAGCCAACTGTCTTGAATGCCTTAAACTTGTGATTAATCCCTCTCATTGTAGAATGATGAACTCCAATGGTTTTACACTACTTTGTGCAGCAACAATTGCTTCTCTAAGACCATTGCTTATGTCTTTCCCTCTTGGCATGGTGCTAACACACACCTGAATGCTCCAGACCAGCAAACTGCCAAAACTTCAGCTTTTATAGAAATAAACTGTTACTTGTTTCTACAAGTTTACTCAATTATAAAATCTCTTTATTCTTGTGTATACAAGTTTCTTTTCCATTTATGTATGTATAACTACAGCTAGGAAGTTTAAGTTGTGAGTTGTGAGATTACGTACTCTTTAGTTTTAACAAATTCCTTGGATTGGTCACTCCCGTGTCACACCCACATGGCATAGAACTGAATTTAATTCTAGAATTATTCAGTGATGCGATCTCTAATGATAGGAAATCTGCTTTTTTTTTTTTTGCATCACTGAATAATTCTAGAATTAAAGCTCGTATCCTAATAGTATCATAGCTATTCATGTCAGATAAAACAGAATTATCATAGTCGCTGGTCAGAAAGGATGGCGTAATCTCTCCCACCTGTCAATCACCTGTGACACTAGCCAATCGTACAAGTCTATAAGCTCATGTATGTAGAGGCTGCTTTTCTTAGAGAGCCGTTAAACTCTCCTTATAATGAACAAAGAGTAAAGGATTTAAAACAGATCCAATGGCTTTATGCATCTCAGAAGTAGTACATGCTAGATATCAATCAGTTGTGTGATGAAAGAGCTATATAGCATTTAGTTGAGAGATAATGGAAGTGAAAAAAACAACAACAAAACAATTGTGTCGCATGTTGCTGTTGCTTGATCGTTTGTTGCTGAAATCACGGCTCCGTGTCAGGCACGTACATGAAAATTAATGATCAGCTGTTGTGTTGTCAGGCACTAGTGTGAATTAATCAGAAAAGAAATAACTGATAATAAAGCGTGTTAATAAGTGCTACAGCAGGAACACGGCGTACACCTGGGAAATCATATCGCTCAGTCCCATCTGTCCCATTAGCCATGGCCGAGTGTTTATGTAGCCATGACCGGGGGCAGGAGTAGAAATGAGCATCTTCACAGAATTAACCAGCGCACCTTAGGCATGTTAATGATCATTGCATCATAACATTCTGAGGCCAGAAACCTCCTGCACTATCTGGCGAGCTCCAGGCCGATTTTCTCAAACAGATTCTGCTTTACCCTTCCCCTGGCCCGTCCTCTCTCTCTCTCTCTCTCTCTCTCTCTCTCTCTCTCTATCTCTCTCTATCTCTCTCTCTCTATCTCTCTCTATCTCTCTCTCTCTATCTATCTATCTCTACACTGTAAACTTTGTTATAGATCTTCTTACATTTTATGACTATTATTGAGCCAGTACAAAAACATTTCTGAAAAGAAACCAGCATATTACATAAGTGCCACTTTTAAGACAAAGTTTGGTGTGTTATAAAGTCACATCAAATACGGAATTAGTTTCCTTAATTACTGTTTAAAGTTGCTTTAAAGTTTTTTCCTCCTGAGGGAATCCTTGCTCTACAGCATTTATTTGCATGTATACACACACACACACACACACACACACACACACACACACACACACACACAGAGACAGTACTGTACTTATAATCTTGAGTCATCCCTCACTTAAATTAAATTAC
>JAOVVA010000031.1:7652763-7668260 GCA_028565275.1 Leiocassis micropogon
ACACACACACACACACACACACACACACACACACACACACACACACACACACACACACACACACAGAGACACATACGCACACACCGACACACACACATATCTGTGATCTTGACACGCACGCGCACACGCACACACACACATATCTGTGATCTCGCACTGCGTGTTCTGTGCTCTGACCCGGGTGGTTGGATCACATCCATGTTGTGTCTAGTTTTGCTGCCTAGTTTCATGGTGAGTGACCGAGTGTGTTTGTGTTTTGTTTTTTGGCTCAGTTATGAAAATCTCATTATGACCACACTGCGGCTGACCGGCTCATGACTTGGTCCTCTTTTAGATCCAAGTCTGACGGACAAATCAGCACTAATCACGTCAGTACTCAATTATGCGTGTAATTATTACTTTAGAGATGATGTTATGAATGCTAATGTGTTGTAGGCTGATGGGGGCTTGTGTACGCATGTGTGTTTGTGTGTCTGTAAATAAGTACAATGATTAACAGATACTGGAACGACTTGGGCTGTTTTTAGCATGTGGGTTTCCGCGGCATGTGGTGTAGTATGATGTAAGCAAGTGAACGCCTTCAGGTCCTTAAAGTCACCTCAACCATAAACAAGGCCATAATTAGTTTTCTGTATTGAAGAAAAATGTAGAAGATGGAATTCCAGTTGCTGAAACATGAATATACTTGTATAACCCGAGAATACACAAGCAGCTACAACCTTCCCCTGAAAAACAAGTGGACTAGGAGACAAATGGCATTGTGCCTACAGGCTTGTTTCTTTCGGCTACGCATTAATGGAGTGCAAACAGAGCAAGAATGTCTATACTAAATTCAATTATCCATACATCTCTCACTACCAGGACAAGACCTATTTAGAAATATATTTGATCCCCGATAGCACTGGTCTGCCTGGTTTTCCGTTTCATAAACCAAGGTCTTCAACCATATGACATCATTTGTGGAGCAAAATACTGCATATTTACTCAAAAATGGAAAGCGGATAAATAATTTACTAGTTAGCTAGTGTACCGAATTAAACAAGCTGTAATGTGGTCGCAAACATGGGCTCAATTTCTTTTTTTTTTTACCCTAATGTGACATAGATTTGATTTTTTAAGCCTGTCTAAATGCTCAAATCTGACATTTTTCAGATCAGTCACTTTCATACGCGGTCCCAGATCAGATACATGTTTATCAAATTCATAGTCATGCGACTTGAATGAGAAAAGGCAATTTAAGCGACTTTTTTCCCCTCGGTGCACATGCAGAGCTCTTGCTGACGTTAGTCAGCATCAGTAGTGCTACCAACAGCTGTTAAAACAGCTAAAGTGAGGCATCTGGCTTTCTTCCTTCCTCTACAAATACAGCTGACTAACTCCTCGTCATCCTCCAGAGCAAAATCCCGAGCATACTTTTCGCTAAAATGACATTCTTTCTTTGAAATGAATAAATTCTGCCACAAATAGGATGTATTTTAACCAAGATAACGTGGACAAGACGTATCGATGTGCGCATACAGTACGTGCCACAGACGCGTCCACATTAGAGTCAAATAAAAGTCACTTGTAATTATGAATCTAAAACATCATTAAATGCAAAAAAAAAAAAAAAAATCTGAATTGCGCAAATGTGGCCGTATCCATAATTTAATCACATGCTGTAAGTGAATGAATCAGAACCAAGAGTGCATGTAAACTTCTTTTCTAAAATATTCACTTGCACAGATAAGTTAAGCTACGGCTATAACGTGACTATGCCATTATTTGGACTACTGCTCTTGTCCCATTATACAAGCATGGCAGGGAAATAGATTTATCGACTGATGCATGCCCGACTCCTCTACGATAGATGGCCATGTGCACCTTTCAGCTCGTCAGTATTGTATTCCTGGTTGACTTATTAAGTCAAAAACCAAAACAAAAGACAAACAAGCTAGCTAGAGCAAACTGTTAGCACGTTGAGCGATAAAATGGACAACTTTACAGCTCTGTACATTTCCTTCATGCTGTATGCTTTACCTTTTACACAAAAGTGATGCATGCTATCCCTTGTGCTTATAGAGTTATCGTTATCCAAAGGCAGACGATACCATCTTATTGTTGTTATTATTATTTTTTTTTGGCTATTACGCATTTGGACAACTTCTGGTTTAGAGTTATAAGTGCGAGGACTTTGAACCGCATTATCTGGGTCGGCTTGCCCAAAGCTCGATTAAGTAGAATTTTTAGTCAAACAAACATTCACATTCATTTTCAGACTCACACAACATCATGTTAATGTACTGAGTGTCTGATGTTGCAGATAATGGTTGTTCCCTGGGCAAAACAGTTAGTGTGCATAAATCATTTTGATCCTAACTGTGTTTAAAAATACATAACCAGATAACAATGTTTCTTTTGCGAAAGTCAATATGAAGTAGGGATTTGTCTTCCTCTGGTTTAATGTACTGTACACCTACTTAACTATGAATAAAAACCTTGTGTAAATATCTCATTACGGTTTTAAAATGCAGTGCAATACACAATGTCTTTATGGTTTTAAAAAAAAACTGTACAGTTGCCAAGTGTAGATACAGATCTCTGGCTAATATTACACTTTAAGAAACATAACTATTGTTAATCTGTAACTCAAAAAGGTCAGCTGCAAGCAATCATCTAAAGCTACACAACACTCATCGCTTGGAAGGCTGGGAAATCTTCCATGGTGTGTTTTCAGATATCAGCGGGTGAAACGAGGTTTACCTGCTGACTCAGCCTTAATGCTGTGCTTTAAGAATAATTCAGAGTTTTACTGGAGCACATCATCGTGTGCCAGGGTTCACTCCGTCTCCAGTGCTCCAGTTAAACGAGCCCTGCAGATTCCCACGGTAACACAGATTTTCAGCCACTGTGTGATTTTAAGAAATAAAATGACCTACTTCTATACTAGACCACTGCATCGGTGGCATGTTGGCAGCTCGGTTTAGCTGTCAGAAAGGTTTTACTCTCCAGGAACACACACACACACACACACACACAATCTACATCTAAATATCAAATCTGATGTGGGTTATGGGGTTGAGTATAGCGACATTCAGATTTTCCAGTGAGATTTTCTGCTCTCCAGCAGTGACACTCTGATTGTGCAAATGTTTTTTTTTTTTCATAAAGTTTAAACGACATGCTTAATTAAATGTACCAGAAAAGTTGAATTTAAAATAAACTCTAGTTGAAGGGGGGGTGGGAGCTGCTCTGATGGGGTGGATCGGACTCACATACAGTCTTGTGCAAAGGTTTAGGCACCCCTGGATAAATAACAGGTTTCAGTGATCTATTTTTTTTTAAAAGAAGTTAACACAGTCTATCTTGGAAATTGAAAAAATGCACAATATTCATCAGCAAACATTGATGCATAGTTACTTTTTATGTCATAAATTAAAGATTTTTTTTTTAAAAATACCAATTTGGGGCACTATGCGAAAGTTTGGGCACCCTACATAATCAGTACTTAATAACACCTCCTCTGGCAGATATCACAGCTTGCAGACGCTTTTTATAGCCAGCTAAAAGTCTTTTAATTCTTGTACTTGGGATGATGTTTAAATCATGGGACTGTGATGGCCATTTCAAAACCTTCAGCTTGCGTCTCTTGAGGTATTCCATAGTGGATTTCGAGGTATGTTTAGGATCACTGTCCTGTTGGAGAAGCCATCCTCTTTTTTCAGCTTCAGCTTTTTTACAGACGGTGTGATGTTCGCTTCCAGAATTTGCTGGTATTTAGTGGAATCCATTCTTCCCTCCACCCGTGGAATGTTTCCTGTGCGTTCCTATAAATTAGTTAATCAGATCTGTATATTTCGATCATGGTTGGTTTTTTGTCATGTCTAACAGTGCTTTTGCTAGTTGTATTTGCTACACTGCTGTATTGTGCTGCTGTCTGGGCCAGGTCGCTCTTGTAAAAGAGAATTTAATCTCAACGAAACGTTTATCTGGTTAAATAACATAAAATGAACTGCCTCCACAATGTTTGACAGATGATGTGGTATGCGTCAGCTCATAAGCCCTACCCCTTCATCTCCATATTCTTCTCTTTCAGTCTTGTATCAGAACTGAGCTGCATATTTAGTTACGTATTATCTATTTATTAGTGAAGGCCTTTGTTGTTCGGTGTTACCAGCGGTATTCTTATGAAAGCATCTTGATTGTAGACTTTGACAAATGATACGCCTACCTCCTCCAAAGTGCTGTGGATTTTTTTCGGGGGGGTTTTCTCTTTTCACCAAGGACAGAATTCTGTAGTCGTACACTTTATTCTTTCTCCATGCTGTGGCTGAGATCACCAGTGCATTCCTTCTTTTTAAAGAGGTATTTGTTTAAAAAGAAGATGGCGTCCTCCACTTGCATCATCACCTCTCTGGACCTCATGTGGAGAGAGTTTCTATGAACTCAATCATGGAATGAATGCTATACATTTAATCTTGTTTATCTGGAATAAAACAACTTGTGGTTATAATTCCTAAACAGTTAATGCATTATTTTTGCATCGAAGCTGAAAGTCTACACTTTAATCACATCTTGATTGTTACAATTGAAATCCATTGTAATGGTGTACACATTTTTTCCTTTTCCAAATACTTCTGGTCCTGACTGCGCGTCTATGCTGTATGGGGCTAGCCATTCTCACCAGCCTTTGTTTCTGCAAACTGTCAGCTACTGCTGACAAGCTCCATATAACCAAGCAGGTCTAAGTCGATAGCCGCAGCTGTTCAGGAATATTACTGCGATGCTCTCTTATGAGCCACAACTGACAAAATCTATTCTTTCTACTCTCCTGCCTCATATCTGCCCAAAAACGTCAATACAAAAGTCTGTTCTCCAGTGTGCAGAGCGATTTAAAAGGAAAAAAAAGGAAAAAAAAAAAGGGAGATTCCAAACAGTATTTGGGAGGTGTGTGGGGGGTCTGACAGTTTATCGTTACAATTTAATTTTTGGACGTAACCTCCTTCTGATTCTCAGCGGGAGAGATGGAGAGCTAAGCCGATGCCTGGACTCAAACCGAGCGGGCTGCGTGCTTTGTGCTCTCTCCAATCCAAACAGAAGTGGATGGCTAAGCCTCGCTCGACTGCGGTTTCCAACTGCAGGCGGTCTGCTGCTGCCAGGCTATAATTACTCACACTGTCCCGGCAGAGCAAAGCAAAGCTAACTTCAACCACACACTGCATACAGTATCTGCAGCACATGCATACAGTAGAAAGATGAATGGAGGAAAACTACTAGAATCCCTCGTTTCTGATTCAAACCGGAGACAGGTCTTCATTGAAAAGCTTTAAAATGGACAAATTTTCTACATGAAAGAAAAGATATTTATAAAAAGCCCATTGAATTAAACGTAGACTGGATTCATAAGCAGCTTTTCACTTGAGTCCTACTTTTACACTACTGAGTGACAAGTCACTTTTTTTGTGGCTTGCATTTTGTCTCTTGTGGGCGTAAAGCGCAGGCGAGAAGCACGTACAGTAACCAAGAGTTATTCTTTGGCACCAACCTACTCTAGCAATGTTATTCATGAAGGACACCTTTAAATAGTTAGTGTCTTACCAAAAAACTACAAAACTTGTGAATTTCAAAAGCAGTTTGGATTGGATTTTTTTTCCTTCATTCATCATCTATACCGCTTTATCCTGTACAGGGTCGCGAGGGGGTCTGGAGCCTACACCAGGAAACTTTGGGCACGAGGCAGAGTACACTCCCTGGACAGGGTACCAAACCATCGCAGAGTACGCAGACACAGACGCACACACACAGAAAGAGTACGGGTCATTTTTGGGAACGCCAATTAGCCTAATCTGCATGTCTTTGGTCTGTGGGAGGAAACCGAAATCCCCGGAGGAAACCCACTAAGCACTGGGAGAACATACAAACTCCACGTACACAGACCCCGAGACAGGAATCGAAACCCTCGACCCTGGAGGTTTTTTGTTTTGCATGAGCAAAGTGGTTCTGCAGTCAGAGAAGCGTTTAATCTGCTGGTATTATAAACAGAAGAAAAAACTGCAAATGTACAGAAAGAATAAAAACTTTTTCTGACAAGGATCGAATGGTTACATGTACAATATTTATGTAGTGAATGGACTTTCAAGGGTTTACTGACCTGATCCAGCCCGGAGCTTATAGGGTGCACTTTTAATCCAATTGTGATATTATTCCCATTATTAGTGGAATATTAGAATCCATGTACAGTAAGTGTGCCTATTAGCGGATAATCATGAAATGTGTCGGTTATAATTCTCTAACAATTCTCTGGCCTTGTGCCACACACAATGAAAGACATTTTTCAGATTTCCGCTGCCGATTGCATTTGACCTTTTCTTTTGTATGACTTGGCAAACAGATGATATTGCCAAAGATTAACACATGCAGCATAACATCATGTAAGGAAGAACAGTTCTGTCCATGTGGTTATACACAAATAAAGCATTTCAATCAGTTCTGATGTGGAAATGCTCCTGAACATAATAATGAGTAAATGTTATCCGCACTCTGGTTATATTAAAACTTTCTGTTCAAGAAGCGCCCAAGAAACAGAAACGTTTGCAAACAAAATTTGGACCGATACACTAAGGAAAGTTCCTTAAAGAGAATCATTACAGCTGACGAGACATGGATTTATCACTAAGAGTCTGAGAGTGAACCACAGAGTATGGAACGGAAACATCCTTAATTGCCGACCGAGAAAAAGTTCAAAAGTCAACCATCAGCTGGAAAATAATGCTTACAGTTCTCTGTGATTCAAAAGGTTCAAACAATTAACAGTCCTCGTTACAGTGTCAGAAATTTCAACTCTTCAATAAGCATCTCAAAGTGTATTGTAAAGCAAGGGGATTATGTCGAAAAATTATGTATTTGTCTTTTCTAAAAGTTAATATAAAAAACATTCTACAGCCAGAGTGTGGATAAGTTTTAGACTCATAATTGTTATGCAGAAAGCTACAGAGTCACGACTGCCAAGACTAGAAGAGTCCTGGATGAGTAGTTTGAGTATCATCGCCCGTCTATGGCACAGTAAACATAATTAATAGCTAAATATATTTTACAGTCCCTTGCCATTATGTGCATAATGCATTGGCTCTCATGGTTTGTAGCTGCATTTGAATAATTATTCTATAGTTGCAACACTAGCAGTGTAACAAGGTCCTGGAAGCAGTCTTTGACTAGAAGTGATGGCTGTGGCCTTTATCTAATCAGGGTCTTGATTTTATGTGCACAATAAAAATAATTAAGATCTAACAAAGCAAATCTTTTAGACGGACGGGGAGTGTGTCCGCCACTGCCAGAATAGAGTCCGAGAGAGGTGTTGGCCGTGTTTATCAATGAGTGGGAGCATTTCATGATGGAACCTACAGTATATAAGCTTGTGTTTAAGAACAGTGATTACAAGTTCTGTATATGCTTTACTGTGCGGAGACACTCGTGTTCATTTTGTTCGTTCCTGTGTGAAACAGGACATGTGACATTATGTCTTAGCGCAAACTGATGCAACCTGACACGAGACAGATCATAAAGGCAAAACGCTAAGGATTTGTTTATAATTGGTAACTTCTTGAAATTCATCATTTCAAGCAAATCAAGAAAAGCTAAAAATGGTTGTCAACTTAAATATAATTTGAGTTTTCTCGAAGTTTCTTAGAATCTTCTTAGAGAGCTCCTATCTTAGCTTAAAAAGTCCTAGCTGGGAGTCCTAGACTAAAAGTGATTTAGGAAACTTCTCAGAGCAACTCTGATTAAGGAAAGTACAAAACCCGTTATCTTAGTGGGGAGGTGTGGTTAACCCCGTTGCTAGGGATGATGCAACAATTTAAGGACTATAATTGGTTAATAAAAAATTCTTTAAGGGTCTTAAAATGGGCTCTTTGTGAAAATAAAATACATGATAATAGAACAGACAGTGAAATCATACTGTTTGTATAAAAAAAATTGTATAATCATGACTACAAGCTACTTTATGCAAAGTTACTGTTATAGGCTAAATATCTTAAGTTAATTAAAACAGACAAACGGTGAAAATGGATCTACTTTTGAAGTAAGCAATTTCCACGCAGTAGTTACTATATTTAAGTTCTTACATTTATTTTCATATAATTCAAAAAATGTTCTTAAAATTCCATAATGAGGAGAAACTTTTGGGCTTAAGAAGCTTTGTGAATACGAGCCCTGAGCACCAAATGACTCTGTGCCATTGTTTCAGTTGGATCGACCCATCAAAGACATCAAACATAGAGAAGCACAACCAGAATGCTCTTTTGATCAGTGAAACACAACGGGATGGTTCTCGCATGTGACTGCAATGACGACAGCAACACAATGCATATGAATGCGACTGCTGAATAAACATTAAGACTCTTACATGATGTGTGACAATCTGTGAACTCCATCGTCAGTCAGTTGCAGCTCATTATGCTGAAAAAGGATCGATTAATCGCTTCTGAAGAAATCTAGTTGTGTTAAGTATAAAGATCCACTGATTGATCAGCGACCAGAATCAGCTGAAATCAAGTTTTCAGCTTGACTGGCCAGAGAACTGGTCATAACTAACAGCCATAACATTAACATCATATAACTAACACATTAACATTGATTATTGATAATACTCCAGGAACCAGGCCAACCCGTCAACTTTTATTCTATTACCCAAGTAAACAGGAAGTCTGAGCTCATAGCACAGGACCTCACTACAGAGCAGCAGCTAGTCGGCTCTTTCGAATAACGTTGGCTATCAAATATTAATGAACGAATGGGACCGTTGAATTCCCCTTAACGTATATTTTACAACTATTAAAACCAAGAGAACAAAACTGCCATCACTTTCACAGCAGGAGCACATTTTACTGTATTTTATAGTGAAGTGCGTTTTGTGAGTTTAGCCCAAGACGACTTGATATGCTCCCTCTGTCTCTTTTACTCTCTCGAAGCATCGTTTTCCAGGGGATTGTATATGAAGGAGCTACTACCAAACTGCAGGATGTGTATATTAGCGATATTAGAAAGCGAATGAACTTTGTCTTTGATGCTAACGCTCATCACCCTGCATATTAACTACTGTACACTCGAGTTCTTAAGTTGCCAGCTAAACCATTTAGTTCACTTTTCACCAAAAATAAAAAAAAAAAAAAGAAGAAGAAGAGAAAAAAATGAGAGTGTTCATGTGCAGCACTTTTCCCGGGTTTGTTTGTTTTTCTTACCAGAGCTGACAGAAGTGAATCAGATTGAAGCAGGGAGGAGACACAGAAAGAGCCACCTGAGAGACTTGCAAATGTAAATATTTATTTTCCTATGAGAGTACATTGGATGGGATTAGATTTTTTTTTAAAAAAAGGAAAAAAGGCCTTGTTGTGTTGGCATCGCGGGGGGTCCCGTTGGCATGGCGGCCCACCATGCCTATACTATTATAGGGGACACACGGCCCACTCCAATAATGCATAAGTACAGTAGCAGTTTAAAAAGATTAGGTCATCTGGTGTCAGTTATAGTTCTTAGAAAAAAAAATAATTTCTGTTTTTTGTTTTTTTTTTAATTATAACAAAATAGGAAAATTGCAATCTGTGAATCTCTCACTAAATCAGTGCAACTTAAGACAACATAAATGATGTGACTTTTCTCCTGTGCTCACCATATGTACACATGTACATTCATTCATCTTCTATAGCGCTTATCCTGTACAGGGCGGGAGGAAACCAGAGTACGCAGAGGAAACCCACCCAGCTCCACACATACAGGCCTGAGGTGGGATCGAACCGATGACTTTGAAGATGAACACTTCAGTACGTAAATGACTTACCTTACATCAGAAGAATATAAACATAGCTAATAATATATTTATAGATTTTCCCCAGAACTGCTGACTCATCCTAAAAATGACATCACACACACACCTAATGTGCATTCTCATAATAAACGTAATACACAACCTGTCTCACTGCTCTGGGGTGGGTTAAAGTTTTTGAGAGCACACAGATTTACACCACTCATGTCCAGGTCGTGCCCTGACTTTATGAAAAGGGTAGGTCCATAACTTTTGCTAAAGTTATGCTAAATGTCTAATAATTTGTCTCCTGATGTAGCGTGACAGGAATCTGTTTGCTGAGGTGTGTAGTGGAGCGCATTAGTGCAGTCGATAAGGAGTAGAAATGAAAATGAATCTTTCTTGAATGCTTACCTATAATAGGTTTTATATTTCTTATATATTTTTTACAATTTATATTTTGGTCTACCTTCTTATAGTTAAGATATTTATTTATTTATTTATTGCTTCTTTTCTATTTCTCTCTTATTTCTTGTTAACTGTTTTTAAAAAAAAAAACATTTTAAGGTCACAGGCGGTCGTATAAGCATTTCACTGCATATCGTACTGTGTATGACTGTGTATGTGACAAATAAAATTTGAATTTGATTTGAATTTGATTCAGTTATTATAGGACAGCATGTAGAACAGCGAGATATCCATGAATGCGCTCCTCGCTACACTACAGATATGTATGTGCATACTGTAGATCTTAAACTACAGGGATAAATAACTCGCCTCACCTTTTGTACTTTTTCACTTCTCTGAGGGTAAACATCATTCATGAAAAAGAGCATCCTGTTTTGACTACAGAACACAAAACCTGTGATACGCTGTCGTGTAAGGTGCATCAGTTGGCTTCAGGGAAACTGAAATTGGCTGCTGGCAAAGTGTGTTCTGTATGGGAAAAAAAATAAATGAACACCTCTCTGACGTACCGATTACACTGCGGCCCCGTTGCTCCGGATGAGTCACAGTCACATGGCTGGCAGGCACCTGTGTAGTTTCTGAAATAGCCGCTGTAACACTGCTCGCAATGGAACCCCGTGTAGCCACGCAAACACGTACAGCCGCCGGTGTGAGGGTCACAGCTGTGTGGGTCGACCGAGCCGTCTGTGCTGCAGTTACACTGCGGTCCTGGGACAGAGACAGAAAGAGAGAGAAAGAGAGAGAGAGAGAGAGAATCAAACAGAGAAACAAAGAGACATCATGAATGAGACAAGGGATTAAATGACAAGAAATAAAAGACAAATAGATAGAGAAAGTGATACAAAGACATGAAAAAATATTCAGAGAGACAGATGGCCAAAGGTAAGCAAGGAAAACATATAGAAGATGGGAAAGAGAAGGACAGAGAGACAAAGTAAACGACCAAGAAAGAAAAGGAAAAAAAAAACCATATAGACAAAGAATCGAGATAGACAGGGAGACGAAGGAAAGAGAGAATTTGAGAAGGACACAGGGACAGAAAGACAGAAAATGGAGAGAGACAGTTGAAGTGATACAGAGACAAAGAAAATACTAAGAGATAGAAAAGGAGAGATTGAATCAGAGAAGGACAAAGAAAGAAAGACTCAGAGATAATAAAGAAGGTAAGAAACAGATGACAGACTAAAGAGAGAAAGAGTGAGAGACAGCCTAAGTCAAGCAAAACTATAGTTTTTAAAACTTGTCTAAAACAAAACCTATACGAAAAAAAGAGAAACTCGCAATCAAAACAGTAACCATAGATCTGTCTTTTGTACTCATGCCTTAACAAGACTTTTTTTCTTCAGTATTCACACGGCGGCCTCCAGCAGAGAGACGCAGAACACTCGAAAACCTTTTTTTTATTGATGTGAAAACCAATTTTGAAGGGCTGTAATGATTAGATGCTAGTTGAGTTTCCATTTAGACATAAGCTGGGAAAAAAATGTTTTTCTATCACATACAGTTTTTCAGAACTTATGACTAATGACTTAAAATTGAATAACACCAAATAATAATAATAATAATAATACATTTCATTTACAAGCACCTTTCATTCACACTGAACATAAACATAAAAGGTAAGCAAACTAAAAACAGCAATTAATACGAAATTAGAAACAAAATAAATAAATAAAAGAGTAAACAACTAAGATCAACAAAATTAAATATAGTATAAAATCAAAGTCAACTAAAGACACAGCTGTTTCTCAACAGGAAGAGAAGATCACCAAAACAGCAGTGAAACGACTGCTATATCTGATGTTCATTAACTTATCCTCAGGATCTGCTTTAGCCCATGCCACACGGATTTGCCATTACATTTGTAATAAAAAATTTTTTTTGAATAAATTAAAAAGAAATTACATTTAGACCTAAAAATAGACATAAAATAACACTGTCTCGTCTTTGTCTTTATTAACAGACCATCATTTCCACCTCAGGCGAAGAGTAATATACTTTTCTGTAATATTTAGTTTCCGATTTATTTCTTTATTAAATTGATTTGTTTATTAACTTTTTCAGAATAGAGATAGAGAACTTTACTACACTCAGAACCTAGCAGAATAGTGAGTAATAATGTTCGGGTATTCCTTCACTGAGCTGAGCTGAGTAGCTAAAGAACAAATTGTACAAGAACATGTTTGACTCCTGATCAGCCACCTGCCTGGTGTACCATTGTCGTCCTTGTTCCACAAAAACAGTTCCTGACCCATCCTTGTTCCTGACCCAAGACAAGAAGCAGTAGTATTTGTATTGTTTGGCACTAAGACCGTATCATCAGACTCTTTCTGAGGTGGGGTCTAAACGGACAGACTTATTTGGCCAGGACATACCACACACACTTGATCAATTTTCACATTATCCTTCTGAAAGTGGCCCACACCTCTTAAAGGGTTGTTCCTCGGTCTGTAACAAAGGTCAGGTAGGTAGTATGTGTCAAAATACAGTGGTCTCTCAGGCATATAAACACCCCGCGTCTCGAATTTTCTCCTTATGAACTGAAATTTTGCAAGAAATTTGGCATGCGAAGCATTTTCTGCATATGACCAAAGAAAACGAACACCGGCCAAGTTGCGCGGGAGTCTGCTCGGGAGCCGTTCAAAACTCGTTTGTGTCAGTCGAAAGCTAAAGGAAGCGAGTTTACATCATTTTTTTGCATTTTGTACAAGATTTAGTAAAGACATATAGTAGCACCATGGGTCCCAATGTTAGCAAGGACGGTAACAAGATAAAAATGGATCCACTTTCAATTTAATTTTTAAAGAAGAATATCCAAGAGGAATCATAAATTAAGGTTAAATGAGGTTTATCACCTATTTATTTCATATTTTACTTAATTTACATGTCTTTTCTAAATGTTTTTGATTGTTTTTATATGCAAAGATATGATTATAGTGTTGGAAATTGATAATATTGGAAATATTGTTGGGGGCTGGAACGGATTATCTGCATTTACATTATTTCCTTTGGGAAATGGATTTCGCAATATACAATTTCACCTTTAGAAGTGAATAGTAAATTCGAGGTACCACTGTAACAACAACCCAAGGTTCACCAGCAGAACAATACCCAGGGCAGCACACTGCCAGCTTGTCTTCTTTCCATAGTGCATCCTGGCGTCCTCTCTTTGCACCCAGCCATCCATAATGTATGAACAGAAATTTGACGCATCAATTAAACGCCACCTTCCTCCATCTCTCCATGGTCTACTGTAATTCTGATGATCCTGTGCCCACTGTAAGTATTTTCCTTTTTTCTGACCGTCTTCAGCTACTCATTACCATATACTGTAAGCTGCACTGACTTTACTATTATAACCCCTTCTGATTATAGTCAGCATTTAACTTCATCAGCAACTTGTTCAACACTGATGTGAAAATGATACAGAATCCTGAATTCTGTGAAAATATTGCAGCTAAGAGATACTACTATAACACTGCATTATATCGCACAACAAAATGGGATCTCAGTCACTTAGGGCACAGCATGGCTGATGGGCGCAGTCGGTCATGTTCACACAGAATAGTGCGAAAACAAAAACATGCAGAAAGTCTACGGTGACTCAAATAAGTGCTCTTTAAAACAGCGGTGCAGAACGCACAATCGATGCTAAATACAACTACAGCAGCAGAAGGTTCCACATCCCTCAGATTAGAACAGGAAGTACAGTAGCCACAGATTTACTGAAATGAAACCCGTAAGTGTTTCAACAAGTGATTTTTTTTTTTTATCATCTGTATAAAGTGCATAAACATTTCGTTTTGAATAAATATTTAAGATGATCAGCTTCTAAGAATCATTTTACCTCATTCTCATGTTCGAGGTGAAACTGAACTACTTGTGGTATAAAACAGTTTAATTATAGCGAAATGTATTGAAAGTGTCTAAAATATAAATTTATATTCTTTAACAGACTTATAGAAACCAAAAAGTCGTCTTTTTTTCCAACACCATTTCAGTCGCCTGCGTTTAATGAAACGCTACAAACGTTAGTGGAAACTCTGAAGTAACACTGGGAGGCTTTTTTTTTCTTTTCACTGGGTTGTCCATCTCATGTGACTTCCTGCAGAAAGCGCAATAGTCTCGTCCACATGGTGCACAGTGCCGAGACGAACAAGCAGCGGGGCACCACACCTCATTTATCACCAAAAAAAAAAAAAAAAAAAAAAAAAAACTCTGCACGTAGTAAAGAAATATTCTGTCAGGCAAAGAGAAAAGCTAGGAATGTCATCAAATGTTAATGACTATTCTCTGTTGGTGGGGCATTTTGCTGCTGGCCAGGGGTCTATATCTCCTAAGGCAGGTTGACATGGAGTGGAAAGCAGAATTTTACTCATTAAAAAGCGTGGAGGACAGCATACTGTTTCGAACTGTGTGCTCAGAATCCTGAACTCATGGCTCTGTATGAACTAATTAGGCTTAAAGCATGGGGAGTTGGAATCAGTGGACAAACACTGCTAATGTAAGGAGTATACTGAAGTTATAAATGATAAAATATCATCATTTATAAGCTTGCAGAACTGAACACATTTTCATGTTTTAACACTGGAGTTGGTTGGTGCGATCTGTTTTCCCCCTCAATAAAAAAAAAAGAGCAGATGTGTTCAAAACATCATATTATTAATAAAATCTATCAACGTATATATCGATGTATTAAGGTACATTTATTGTGAGTTTATTGTGGAGATTGTGGGTAAATGTCTCCCATGCTCAGTCTCATTTGTGCATGTGTACTGTTTACTATAACATTGTGACCATGGGTGTGTGCGCACACATAAAGCAAAAGCAAGTGTCATTAGAGAGGTTCCTTGTTAAAGGTCCAGTCTCTCTGTCAGAAAGCAGTGATTCCGTTTCTGTGCACACGTATGCATGCAAGTGTCACTAGAGAGGTTCCTTGTTAAAGAGGTTTCCCGACAGAGCAGTGTTTCTGTTAGTGCGTGTGTGTGTGTCTGTGTGTGTGTGTACAAAATGTAAAGCAAAAATAAAACAAATTAACCTGCACTTGACCTTTGAAAAAATCCAGACATAGCAGTGTTTCCAAGCAGTGTGTGTGTGTGTGTGTGTGTGTGTGTGTGTGTGTGTGTGTGTGTGTGTGTGTGTGTGTGCGCGTACCTTAATATGTATGTACCTTAATACAGTGGTGTGAAAAACTATTTGCCCCCTTCCTGATTTTTTATTCTTTTGCATGTTTGTCACACAAAATGTTTCT
>JAOVVA010000031.1:7677324-7689544 GCA_028565275.1 Leiocassis micropogon
ATAGTCTTCGCCCTCCCGACTGAGTGGTAGTAGTAGCCTTAATGTGGGAGCCCCCTAGTGACGGGGAGGAATTGGCTTACAACTAATATTGGGGAGAAAATTGGGGAAAAAAACAAACAAAAAAAAAAAGATAATTTTGTCAGCCATTTTCAATTTTAGTCTTAGTCCCGGGCAGTGTAACACATTACAAAGTAACGCGTTAGAGTACTTGGATTACTTTTTTGATGTAACGTGTAATCTAACGCGTTACGCCCGCCATTTAAGTACTCAGTTATTTGATTATTTTTTCAAAAATGTAATTCAGCCAGTGTATGTAATCCGTGAGTGTATGTAATCTCGCGCCATAATGAATGAACACCATATCGCGGCGGATTGTGACAAAAATTATGTTGACGAAAATAAAGATTTTTTTAAACCACATTTTAGTCTCGTCTCTTTTCGTCAACAATATTGCATGCTGATTTCGTCACCGTTTACTGATATCAGTGATGTCTCATCATCGTGTGAACAAATTGCAATATTGAGTAGTGTATGTCACGTAGCAAATGCATCTTCAGTATTATTGGGATGAAATTTCAATCTAGACACAATTCTGTTAAGTAATATCACAATAAATACACTACATGGGCAAAAAAATAAATGGTGCTGTCTAATTTTTGGCCTGCATCAAGCTAGGAAATCACTAGAATTGGGTTATTAACTCATCAAAACATTATTAAAAACCTGAAAAGATGAACAAAAAAAATCATGAATGGCGAAGAAGACACTTGAACGTCCAGTGAAGTCACATTATAAATATATCCATTTTAAAACCACAGTTATGTTTAATAGTTAAAATAAGAGCATTTCCATACACACACAATAAACAGCTGTGTGGCCATAAGAAAACCACCCGTTATTGACACTAATCAGAAAAAGCCTCGAATTTGCTAGACAACATAAAGATGGACTTGCAGCAAAGCAAAAAGGTCATGTTGTCTGATGAGTTCTGACTGACCCCAGTGTCAAGGAAAGAAGTGGAGCGGATGAAGAGGTGACCTAATCGTTCATAGTGCCACTGTACAAACCTCTGGAGGCAGTGTTAATCCTGATTTATGTTTCTACGTCACGTCTACGAGGAGCCTACGCACACAGGCTACACGCACAGGCATGAGCATTTATACTTGTGGTACGACGTTCAACTCGATTTAAAAATGCAGGCGTAGAAGAAGAAGCCGGAAATATGTTGCTACCAGATGGACCAATCAGAGTTGCAGTCAGAGACCTACAGCACAGACGTGACGCAGAAGCATAAATCAAGCTTTATGATCTGGGGTTGCTTTAAATGCTCAGCTCTAGGTTCAGCAACATTGTGTGGCAAGAAAACATAAAAATTTAGCCAAAAATTGGTTAGGTTTTACTTTCTGTGCTTCCTGGAAAACTTTATACTGAAGGAAAAAAAAAAAAAAAAAGCACAAAATGTTTCCCTCCGGATACAAAGAATCTTTACCAGCATGTCAGTTTGGGTTTACGTCCTTTTTTAAAAGGTGAAATATGTCACAATCTCAACAGATGTGTGACAGACTGACAGGGGACATTTAAAAAAAAAAAAAAAAAAAAAAGATTGACCTGACTATCACCCACACCTGGTCTTGTCTCAGGGCAACTCTGCCATTTTCCAAGCCAATGTTGGACTGAAATCCTCAGGAGTCAGGAAGGTTCTCCCAGTCCGTCATAGCTATCTGGTCTAAAAATGTCAACATAAATTAACAGATGCGGTGAACTGCTAAAATTTTTTTAGAAGGAGTTTGGGGCATCCGTTCGTTTTATACTCGCACAGCAGATGCACTTAAATTGTAAACTTGAAAACTGCTAGTCTTGTGACCAGTGTGCAGGATTTTAGGTAAAAATAATCTGTAGAATAATCAAGAGAACTGCAAACTTTGAAAAAAAAATGATTAACAAACACACAAAAATAATACAGTTATGGTACAAAATCATGAGTTCTTGTTCTTGGCTATTTTGTCTAAATTTCAGTTTAGAAAGGAGGATTTCAGACGGAGAGGAAATGAATGGGCAAAGTATAGAGCATGAAAAAAAAGGGAGCGTAAAGGAGAATGAAAGTGAGAAAAAAGGAGAAGTTTGGTGAGATACAGTATTTATAGAGGCCAGTTCAAGGCCAGCACACTAATTGGAAATTACCCTACTATACTTATCTGTCAAGGATGATGGAGCTTAAAGCATCTAATTGTGCTGGGAGAAGCGTCATGACACCAAAATCTATCTTCTGATACCAATACGGTCATGAACTTTGATACTTTGCAATCATTTCTCTCTGAGCCAAAGGTTTGCATAATTGAAAATATATTTTGTGAGATAGCATGGCTAAAAAAACCACAGCTTGGTGAGGTCAGTTAAATATATCATAGTCTAGAACTAAGTTAAAGACCAAGCAGAAACATAAGAGCTGCTCGATTAAGGCAAAACTCGGTTACATCATGATTATTTTCATCATTACTGAGATCACAATTAAACTAATTTAACAGGCTGACTTTGGAAAAATCGTGAATTTCTTCAACTTTAAATAAAACAACCTGGTGTGTGGGGGGTTTTTGCCAGTGGAGATAAACACACCAGCCTGGGTGAGAGTGGGAGTGAGTTTATTGAGGGACAAAAACGCATGGCCTTAAAGAAAGAGGATGTGATGGATTTCTAACACGAAGTGAGAACATCACTGAAAAAAAAAAAGGAATAATCATTTAATCTCTATTAACTGGTTTCCATAATCGTCAGAAGCAGACTTGCACAGCCCTACACGAGCGCGCATTAGTTTCAATTCTCTTTGAGCTAATTAGTCTCAGAACTCTCAAGGGACAAAGTTTTGAGACTGAAGCTGCTTTCACACTAGGCCACGACTGATTCATATTGTACCAGGGTATGAGTGCTGCTCCTTCTCACTCATGAGGTCACTCGTATTTACACACTTGAGTACAGCATGTGGAAGTATGCACCAAAGTTGTTTGCGAGCTGTTTAAAAAAAGAAATAAATAAAAAAAGACAACACATAAAAAAAAGAGAACAAGGAAGTCAACCTTCTCGCTGTGCCTAATATGGATATTTCAGAAAAAGTCAGCAGTAACCCTATCGTGTATCGCCATCCTACTTTATCGACAGCTATAGTTGTGTCGTTCGGTGAAGCATGTTGAGCACATCCAAAGATCCTGGAATGAGACAGACACTTTGATACATTATGGTTGGCTTTAATATTTGATTTGAACCATGCCAGAGTATTCTGCAAAACATCAGAGAACGTACTGTAAGTCGACTGATCAGTACGGAGCGTTCACATTACTTAAACTTAATGAACTTTGGGGTCACGCATACATGGGTCCGAGAGAGCCAGCATCACAAGAAGCTCTTAAGCTCTTTCAGTATCAGTATGAGCATCCATCACTAGCTGGGAGCATCACATGCAGGCAAAAGCCAAACTGTAGATGTGCGTTCAACACTTTTCTTTTTCCATTATAATGTTTCCATCCAGCTTTTATGCAAATCTTTTAAAGGTGACTTAAAAAAAATTTAAAGATAGAAAACATATTGCAAAAATCATTGTAAATAAAACTGATTGAAACAGCTTTTTTGGATAAATGGTTATACACAAGGTCACATGTTCCAGCACTATTGTATATCTAAATGTATACGGTTAAAGGCACATATCTAAACATGGCCACAGAGGACGCTTGCGCGCTGTGTGACCTGACAGAGAAACGAACAGCTGCACCCCTGACTGGAATAAAGTGTTTAATAAAGAGGGATGGATGGATGGATGGATGGAACTGAAACTTTCCGTTATATTGCTGTCTCGCTGCTCTTGTCTTTCCGCACCCGGCCAAAACCAGTTGTGTACTCTGGCTACTGTGGTCTTTTCCACTAAACGCTTTCATGCCATCTTCAGCAGAGCAACAGATTCATCTGCAGCCTTCGTTTAAGGTTATATTCCAAGTACAGCAATTGTAAGCAGTAGAGCTGCGAATCCTAGTGAAACTTTCAAGTCGATTCAATCTGATTTTTTTTTTGTCAATTCAATTTAATTCAATAGTACTATTAAAGTATGACAATACTTCATGACCTTGACGGACCTTCATGGACTTGGACTCTGCTGATTCGGGCAGCTGCTCTCTGATGGCTTGTGACTGCAGTCACTCAAAAAAAAAAGTTTAGGCCTGAAATTTCTACAAACAGTTTTGCACCTGAGTCTCCAGTAACAAAAGTGGACTTCATATGAACTTTAACACTTCTCCTGTTATACCCAAATGGGTTCCCTGTTGAATTTGGCTCCCCTTAAGGTTTCTTCTTATAGTCATCTCAGGCAGGTTTTCTTTGCCCCAGCCGCCCTCGGCTTGCTCATCAGCGACTATCTGATAATTATGATTTATACAAAATTTCCACACACTTTTCCAAACTCATTTTCATTTTTTTTGTTCTCTTCAATTCCGCTTTGCAACAAAGTCCACTGTTGTTAAAAGTGTTATGTATATTAAACTGAGTTGAACTGAATATTGAATAATGTTTGTCTGGTTTAGTTTAACCAGCTTTATCTTACAGATAAAATCTTTAAATCTTACAGATTGTAAAGTATTAAAAACTAGTAAAAGTATCTAATAAACTGAACAAGAAAATGGTGTGTAACTTAAGTTGTTAATTTTTTTCTTTAATAATTTTTAAATGCCATGTCTCATTCCAGTAAGTGGTGGGATTGAACCAACTGGCCATAAACTTAAAGGTAGTAGAAGAAGAAGAAGTAAAAGAAAACGGTACTCTAACAACAACAAAAAATGCAGAATATGGAAGCGGTTTGCATCTTCTGCAGAGACTGTGGTATATTTTTAAGGAATTTGGCAATTTTAGAGACCTTATAAAAGTTTACCCAACTACTTCAAAAAGTTAACTGAATCAATTGACTAAAAAGTGATTGAATTCATAATTGATTAAAGTGAACAGCTTCAGTGAGTAGTAAGTGACACTAATGAACAGAGCTGTGAGTCTTGGGTAGACTGTCGATTCAATCCAATTAGATTTTTTTGCGCATTGTGATTTTCAATTTGATACATTTCAAAAAATTGAATAAATTCAAAAAAATTTGCCTACAGAGGATATAATTCTTACAGGACTTAAAACTATACTTAAAACTACTACAACTATTTGATCAACAATGAGGTTAATGCTGTGTAATGCTGAGTCATACAGAGTGATGACCTTTCATCCTGCCAGTCTTCTGTTCCACACTCCAGTCCAGTAGGGGGCGGTATATGGCAACATAAAGTCATAAAAAGAAGAAACGATAGTCTTGCAAAAATGGGAGTATTTTACAAGAATACTAGGGGAGAAAAAACGAAAGCGATTTGTTTTTACTGCAAAAGCTGTTTTAACGTTTGTAAGTTTATCTAAAAACATGTTTTGTAAATCAAAAGACCATCAGTTCATTGTACTGAATGATAGATATATAATGAAAGCGATTAAATTGTATCATCCATTATAAAAGTGTTTCCACCTTTGTGTGGTCAAACTTCAAATTACAGTGTCCTTCATCTTTAGACTAGCTGACTATCTCTCTTTTGTCTTTATTGACCTTTTTTTTTTGCAGGCACCTTACACCGTTCATCCATTATAAATTGGTTCAATCAAGGTGGGAAAGAGGGGCTGGACGATGAGACTGAAGTAGGAAGTGTGACAGAGAGAAGTAGACAGCGGGGAAGATTGAGGAGAGAACAATTTTCAGTTTGTCACAGGGACTCTGCTACACTCTCTGCTGAAGACATAGATTAACACCGACCTTGCCTCTAAAGGACACAATAATAACAAAGTACTCGGCAGAAATTATAATGGATGCAAATTTTCTCAAAATGGATTTTTCTTTGAAAATTAAATGCCGTCATAAAAATAGAAATATATACCGGTCATTTCGAAGGGGTTTAATTTTGCTAATCGTACTTCCACACTGCTTATTGTCGATGTCTGAAAGACACCTCCGTGTGATCCTGACAAGAGTTTCATCTCGTTATTATTCCGGACATGCACTAAAACCGATCACGTCTTGAAAGATGTTTCCCTGTGGCCAACAACATTGACAGAGGAAGTATTACATTTACCTTAAGGTCAGGGATTGTATCATGTTATCCTATCTAGGACAAAAAAAAAAAATCTGATGCTTATGTTCCCGTTCCCCTTGTGAGAGGAGAAAATAAACTGTTCTAATAATAACTCCGGGTCCATTCGGTTGCTTAAAAGGTGTTGCAGCACTTTAAAAAGCACTTTAATATGATGTTTGCTTTGCCGTTCGCAGGTGCAGGGTGCTGAGTCAGATTGCTTAAGCTAACATCTCTGGTTTCGCTTGGCCCGTGAACAGAGGAGTCAAGAACGCAGATTAGAGAAAACGTATCGCTTATAGAAATGTGCCAGGAGTTTTGGACTAACAGGACTAAAAGGACAAACCTGTGCAGATTGATAAGCTTCCTGGCACAGACGTTATCATGATCATTAAGGTGATGACTGATGACCAGCTAGCCAGCCTTAATGGACTGCAACAGCTTTTCATTCTCAAGACCGATCTGAAAGGGTTGAGCCACAACACAACAACAACACACTTCAGGTACCTGCTGGACTACAGCTCTCTAATGGCTGCCCAGTCAAGGCTCATCTGTCTCAACCCAAAGAGTCCAAGCGATGCCTCACTTGTGGCCAACTAATAGTGACGTCTGTTCTGAAATGATAAAAGGGCATTTTATAAATCAAAGCAACCAGATCATCAAAAGGCATCTACTGTACCGTACCAGACAAAAGTCTGGACACACCTTCTAATTCAATGTTTTGTGTTTAGTGATTTATTTTCTACATTCTAGAACAATACTGGAGTTTTTAAAACTATGAAACAACATGTGACATTAGGTATTTAAGTAACAACAACACCAACAGTCAGTTGTTATTTTAAGACATAAATGTCAGCTGTTCTGTAATAGTTCTTGCATTGTTAAGATGGGACAAGAAATGCATTTGGTTGTGAATCGTGATTTGTGTATTACTCCAAGATAAATATATATTATTATTATTATTATTATTATTATTAAGAAGAAAATTGTACAATAATTATTATTCATCCTGTGTGGTAGGAATGAATTATTTGCCAAGTTTGTTTAAAAAAATTATAATTATGGCAGAGGAAAGAGAAACGTGCTGCTTAGCTGAATGCTAAACTTTTGACGTTAGGTTGTATGGTTTAAACGCTGCCCTTAGTTTTAAGTGAGAAAACGTTTAATGTTTTAAGAGATGGGCTACATTTAATTATTAATTCAACTTTTTTCTCCCTGACAAAATCGTTATCAAATTGGGATGTTTACTAAATCGTGATATATTAACAGAATCACATTATTAATCAAATCAGCACCTAGGCATCTTGATAATATCGTACCGGGAGGTGACTGGTGATTCCCATCCCTACCAAGCATGACATGATGAAACTGGTTCTCATGAAGACCATCCCAAGAGTTACCAGCCTTAGAAATCACCAATTAACAAAAAGGATTTAAAGAGCATAAGTAGCAGATGCATCTAAATATCAACTGTTCAAAGGTGATTGTTGTATATTTTGGACGCCTTCAGCATTGTTTTACAATGTAGAAAGAAATAAAAATCAGGAAAGTGCATGGAATTAGAAGGCGTTTTCAAACTTTTGACTGGTAGTGTATATGCTTTATCATAGGACAATATTATAGAACGATGTTTCCATGTAAAAACAACAACAAAAAAAACAGCATTATCTATAAACACGGGTCATCGATTTTACTAAAAATAACAAAAACAGCCCGAATGTAGTGCTGATGCAAGTAAGCATTACTTCAGGTAACATGCCATAATGTGTGTTTGCATTTCTTTCCTTTAAATAGCCTGTTTTATGGCATCTGATTAAATGGACTGCGAAATGAAACCAGTGGCAGAGCGGGTACGCCTTTCTTTATTGAGACTATGACATGTACGGAATGACACACTCTGGGAGGCCATTCATATAAACCTTTGACTAGCTGGACTATGAATGAGAACTGCTCTTACAGAAAATGAATTAACATCTTCTGAGCATTCAGATTTATAAAGTGCAGAGGCATCACTTTAGAGAACACCTGTATATATCAGTGTTAATGCCCGTTTTGTCCTAGTTCCTGTGTTGGGCATTATTTCCTCTTTTTCCAACCCTCCTTGAAACGTTATCACGTGTAGCTTAAATGCTTATGACAAATGTGGCATCCACAACCCTCATCACCCTTTCAGTTTTCTACATGGTTTTGTATTTTATTCCTGTACGGTTTTCAGTCTTTAAGGTGCACATACAGCATCTGTCCGGCTCCTTCCGTGCTCTGAGTGCTCTGAGTGCATACCTCACCGTGTGCTGTTTTGGATTTCAATAAAAGCGTTAATCAGATAAAAACATGTAAATGCAATGTAAATACTGTACATTCCTTAGCGAAATTCTGAGCATGCCTTCAGGTTAGAGAGATTTTTAAATGAGACCTTTAGCATTATGCTTATGCTCATGCTCATGCCTGTGCCAGAAATCAGAGCAGAAGTTGTTTAAAGGACTCATTTAATTACTTAAGACCATCTGGAACAATCATTACTCCGAGATCCACTGCCAATCAGGGTTAGGATCTGTGCGCACAACACCTGATATCGACAGCAAACAGGTAAAAACATGACGAGCAAAAGGCGCCCCAGCAAAACAAGATGACTAACTTGATCCTGAAAAACCTGTCGTCTCTTAATGCGACTTCCTGTAAACTTGAATTTAAACTTGTATTTTGCGAATACAGTGAGATCAATGACTTTTGTGATCAGTAACTTGTGATTAAAATGGGCGACACACATGTTGCTGGATCTTATTTTCGATGACGATTTTGGATCCCAATAATTATGAAACGATTATCCAGTTTAAACGATTGTGCCGCATTCATTTCACTAGGATGGTTTCATACTGTGATATAATCATCCACCTACATTAATAGTGGTGCTCTCTCAACCTTCAATAAAAGCTCAAACTCACCTCTCAGCCAGGCTGGGGCATTTAGCTAATTTCTTACAATACCAGTCAAAAGTTTGGACACACCTTCTACGTTTTTTGTTTAGTGATTTATTTTCTACATTCTACTACAATACTGGAGATTTCAAAACTTTGAAATAACACATATGTAATTAGGTAATTAAGTAACAACAACAACAGTCAGTTGTTATTTTGAGACAGAAAGGTCAGCTGTTTAGAAACAGTTCTTGCAAAAACAGTCAAGTGCATTTGCAAAATCCATCAAGCACAATGATGTAACTGGCTGTCTGACCTCTGATGCAGAGTTACTAGCCTGAAAAATCACCAATTAACAAACAGCACCTATATATAGATAAGAGCCGTTATGAAGGCTTTACAGAGCAGATACATCTCAATATCAGCTGTTCAAAAGAGAAAGTTTTAGAATGAAGAAACAAACAAACAAACAAAAAAACAGAAAAGAGCATGGAATTAGAAGAAGTCCAAACATTTGATCGGAAATGTGTGGTATATTTAATGTACAAGAAAATCCACTGCTAGAAACACAAATTACTTTAAAGTTCAGTACGTTTCCAAAGTCAGTGAGTGATCGTGTTAAATAACCACAATCTCTATACTGACCAAACTAATAATGATTAGGATTTCTACCATAATCAAGGACCCATATGTTCAAGCATTGTAATCCTACTGTATGTAGCGAGAGCTAAAAAGTTCAAATATAGAATTTGCACAGCTGGTTTTTTCACACCATTTTTCTCCATTACCAAAACATAACCACTGGATACCCAAGAAAAAATTAATTAACAGTACTTTCCATGTTTCCAACCCAGATGTCTAATCTATAGTATCAGACCAAGTTTACAGTACATCAATTCATATCAATCTTTAAATTGGTCCAGCCCCAGTTTCTTTTCCAATACACCTGGGTCACAGTGAGGGCACATAAAGGTGTGCACCATAACAAAGGCGGGGGAAATTTTGAGCTTTGTACTACTGTATATGTCCGCTCTTTCGCTTTTAGCCATTTATTATTCCCATGACAACAAAACAATGTAAAGTTTTCCCACTTTCGAAGTAGAAATGCATGCTGTCGCCTTGACATGTCAGTACACGACAGAGCAATTTACGTAAATTACAGCCAGGGGGGAAAGGGAAAGGAAAAAAAAAAGGCTGAATAGTGAACATAAAGAACAAGAACCGAAAGAAAAATAAATAAATCATTCCTTAGCTGTGCCTGTGTATTGTGACTAATTTGTTGGTCCAGAAGTGCATGCAATTTTCACGACATGCCTTTTGACAGCGGAATCTAAATAGATAAAAGAAAGGTTTTGTCTGTACATTGGTCAGAACTCACTCTTTTAATGATATCTTTACGTTTCATACATTGGAGGATGCGAAACCAGAAAAATGTCTGTCCGGCCAGATTTTGTCGCAGTATCACACAAACTTTAATGAAAATTTCGCAGCACAGAGATATCTCTGAGGTTTAAACCTGCACTGGAAGTGAAATCAAAAAGTGTTGAATTAAAGCGATGTTATGAACAGTTATGTGCCAGATTTAATAATCTACTTGGTCAATGTAAACAAACACCTGCACAGATAGATATTAATTTGCAGCGGTAAAATGAATATTTTTTTACTGGGATTAGTTCATATTTTCATGAACTAAATTAAATAACAGCGCTGAAGTAGTACAAGTGAATTTTAACTCTTTGGGTGTCGTTTTAAGACATAAATCTTTATCCAATCAACTTTTTGCAATTCCTCATCTGTGATTCACTCTCCGTTTGCTGAACAGGGAGTGTATTTGGCTGACAACAAAAGAAGTACAACTTGTAAACAAGGCATAAGATAATTAACCCTAAAGAATTTTATTTCCTTGTATTAATAACTTAGGCAGAGAGTTCTGCCATACAGAAAGTCAGGCAGACATGTAAGTCTAAACCTAAAAAAAAAAATAATATGACTGATTACATTAAAGCTCATTAGTTTTAGCTTTGACTTTTAACTATTTCTACAAACTCTATACCCGTCAACAAGGGGTAGGAACACTAGTAGATTATATACGGACATGAGTGTATGATATATAATGGGTTGGAGGCTGCTTGGAGGTTTAATGCAGTGATGAGCTGAATGTGACTGGAGTCAGTATGAAGTGTAAACACACACACACACACACACACACACACACACACACACACTGCAATGGACTGATAGAGCTGGTAGAAATGAGATATGAGGTCATTCAAGTACAGTAATAAACAAACACTGTCCATTGGAAGCTTGGTAAAAGTTACCTGTTATGGTGGTAAGGCTGGGTGTACTGGGTGTACTGGGTGTGCTGGTGGTTGTGGTGGTGTTGGTGGTAAAATCCCACGTAGGCGTGGTAGTTTGGTTTTGCAGGTGAGTCACGTTATGAGATGAGAAACTAGTTGTTAATGAAATGTTTGGCTTTGTCGAGCTCTGAACCGCTGTTGTTGTTGTTGTTGTTGTTGTTGTTTGGGGTAAATCAGCGACCGTGGCGGTCACCATGCTGCTCCTGTAACTGCCCCCTGGAGTTGTGAGCCCTGGGGTCACCTCTGAGAACCCCCCCTCGGGTAAATGGTTCGGGCTGCTCGTGACACCTACCACCTCCGGACGGCTATCCGACGCGGCACGCGCGTGCCTCGCGACGCTTCTGCCCTGCGAGCGGAGTGCACGAGACCAGGCAGCCGTGCACGCGAGCAAGAGTAACTCAAACAGCGGAAAAACTAACATTCTGCACCGAGCGCGCGCTTTAGCTCCCCATGTGAAAGGGTGTCGGCGTTAATCCGTGTGCTGAAAGTCCAGTCCAGTCCCGGGTCAGGACAAACCCCGAAACGAAACGTCTACACTTTAAACTCCGTACACCGCGAGATCTGCTGTTCCGCTCCAACTACTGACAGTTTCTTCTCGCTTTCGGCTTCTACAAACACTCCGCCGACCAATCAGAGCCTGCACGCGACGGAAGACGGAGGGAGCTCCGGACCAATCACAGCGCGAGGATCAGGCGAGCCAAGTGAGAAAAAAAAATGTAATGGAAAAGCTACAATGAAACTGTTCGAGTGCAGAAATTTTGGGAACCGAGTTTAAGGAATCAACTGAGTCGATTCCAAGAGTCGGATCACTCAGTGAATA
>JAOVVA010000031.1:7704852-7722040 GCA_028565275.1 Leiocassis micropogon
CTCTGTCTCTCTCTCTCTCTCTCTCTCTCTCTCACACACACACACACACACACACACACACACACACACACACACACTAATCATTCACAATCTTTATGCAGTTTACAATTTCCATTCCACCTAAGGCTCATTGTTAGACAGTAAAAAGAAAGAAACTGACACCTGAGAAAAATATAAAGGCAATAAGCTCAGAATAAAACCCTATAAAGCTGCAACACTACCTGCTGTGCTGCCCACGTTAATCGAAAATATCCTGACAGTTACAGGTAATATATCATAAAGTGTCGGTAAGAGAAAGGTACAGAGCAGCAGTAAGGCTGTGCAGGCTGACAGACAGGAGAGGAGAATCCCGCCATGTGGCGTCTACCTGCTGTCCTTGGGTAAAATGTTCTGATGAGCTGCATGCAGCAGAGGGGGAGTAGAGTTTACTGCTAACTGTCAATCTGCCGCAGAGAGACAAGGGAGCAAAGAGGGGGAAGGAGAGAACGAGAAAACGAGAGAGGCAGGAAAAGCACAAGCAAGAAGCATGTTGTTCAAACTGTAAATACTAAACCATGAGCAAATGTACCAGGATGCAGGATGCGAAGAAAACGAATATCTGCTATACAGCAAATAACCTGTGTGATATGTTATGTAGCCAACAGTTAGTTAGTTCTGACCGAGCAATCTGATTGGACGAGAAACATCCCACGCGTGGGGATAGACTCACTGAGTCAGGCAGCATTTGGATGGACACGGAGTGAGAAAACCTCCTAGCTATATCATGTGCGTTTACCAGCAGTTAACCAGCCATTGGACGAATTTCGAAAGCTTAAAATAAAATAAAAATAATAATAATACCTAATGTTATTAAAAAATTTAACACTGCCAAATGAACTGTCACATTTAATGAGCATCTAAGGGCATTCACTATAGACGACAGTGCATGAGCGAACGTGATAGCACATCAGGGCTGCGTTCAATAACCATACAGTTTGCGAAATGTTCACGAATGGATATTTATTTATTTTTGTGATGGGCGATCGCCACTGGCAACTGTCTGCATAAATGCTAGGCTCGAAATAAAAAACATTAGGTTTTGATCAGTGACCGATTTATTCAGCATCTGAAGCCATGCTTGTGTTGTTTACAATGTATAACGCTAAGGTTTATAGACTCTTCATAATCCACATGCCTTCTGTTGTGTCTTTTGGTCCGACGTAAAAATGCCAGTGTGGCCCCTGAGTAAACCAGGTCTTTATACTAGCAAACCAAAACTGATGTATCATCAAGAAAAACAAACTACAAGTGTGAAAACAAACTACGCACAAACAGTGGAACCTCGGATTGCGAGTAACGCGGTTTGCAAGTGTTCCACAAAGCAAAGATTTTTAATAAATTTTGACTTGAAAAAGGAATAAGTCTTGGTTTACGAGTACCGAGTATCATGTAGCACGCATGTGCTTCTTGTTTTGACGCCGAGTGTCACGTGATCACAACTGAGCCAATGTTTTTTCTCTCTCGTGCTGCGGAATTGTGGGTAATCGTAAACATCTGTGCACGCATGTACTGTTTACTATAACACTGTGACCACATGCGCGTGTAAAACATATTTTATTTTGTGTTTGTGTGCGTGTTGCTACAGCGCGCGTGTACTGTTTATTATAACACACGTGTTTGTGAAAATGTCTCATTAGAGAGGTTAAACATCCATTTTCTCTCTCCTTCTCTGTTTCACCCTGCCGTTTGTGTCTGTGTGCTTGCGCGTCATTGGACACCGTGCCCCTTTACACACACAAACCCCTCCATTCGCGCTCATACACACACACACACACACACACACACACACACACTCTGCTCTACACAGAAACACTGCTCTGTCATGATCCTTTTTAAAGGTAAAGTGCAGTTTTATATTTTTTTACTTTACAGCAGTGATTCCGTCAGTATGCACTCACGCGAGACTTATTAGCGATGTTCCCTGTAAATTTTTACGTTAAAACAGTCTTTCCGTTAATGTGTGTGTGTGTGTTTGTGAAACTCAAATAAGAGAGGAGAAAGTTTTACTGTGTAAGATGAGAAGAGGGAGAGCGGGGGTCTGATTCCTTCTCTCCTCTCATTTTAGCTTCACACACACACACACACACACACACACACAGCGCCTGCACGCACGAAAGGAAACACTTATTTGTCGGGATTTATTTTTACTTTTTTTAAAGGTAAAGTGCAGGTTATTTTGTTTTATTTTTACTTCATATTTTGTATTAATTATTTTTATGTATTAATTTTTTTGGGCTGTGGAACGGATAATTTGAGTTTCCATTATTTCTTATGGGAACATTCAATTTGGTTTACGCGTGTTTTGAAATACGAGCTGCTTCCAGAATGAATTATGCTCGTAATCCAAGGTTCCACTGTACATCATTCCCAATTACCTCTGAACCACCTGTGTTGTTCTGTTCATCGCTAACTTAAGTACCCTAGCATTTTATTTAACACTATTTGTGACTCAACCCCAGAAATCAGAAGCTAGCTAATATTCTAGAGCGAAATAAGTGGAAATATATAGCAGTAAAGTAGTGTAGTAGTTTCTCAGGACTGTATTAGTTACTTCCACCCCTGTTAATTACGTTAAATGTCGGTCGCTAATTGTCGGCCGCCAGCTCTGCCAGTCACGGTTAGTTAGTTCTGCCAGCCATACTGTATGTGTTGACATTTGTAGAACTGTTGTCTAAACCAATATTACACATTCGAGGTCGTGCATGGCTGTGATACGGCCGAAGATAATCAGCACAACAGCACTTCCTCTTTTATATTGCTTAAATATTCCACAATATATTAGTCAAATTACTTTGTTACTGTAAATAAAATTGATTGTAAATAAAATACTGTGATGAAAGCAGCTAAGCATTCAATGGCTAGTTGCTAGTTTCCCCATCTATGCCAACACATTAATGCTAATCATCAAGGATTAGCAACACTGATAGTTTTGTTTATTTGCGTGACAGATGTGGTCTAGATAGGTTAGATAAACCTAACCATAAAATAAAACTTTTCCCTTAAATTATCTGTAATTCTTTGACAGCTTTGACAGCTTAGGCTCCAGGACTAAGAAAAGAGGACTTAGTTATGCTAGCTGTGCCATTTTACAATGTTGATTCAAAATGAAGGTCAAAACTTCCTGCCTTGAAAATATGTTCAGCTGTCTCAGTGGATTATTTTGAGCTTAAAAACCGTCAACACTGTGAATGGGAGAAAATAAAAGCCTGCACAGATCTGTCTAAGGTAAATATGGAAGTACCTCATCCACAATTGAATTATACTGCATACCACTAACTAAGTGTTGTATAGGTAATACACTAGAGCTAGGTATATACTAGTATATAATCCATCCATCCATCCATCCATCTGGGAACCTCTGCACTCAAACTAGGACCCATGAGGACCATGGTGATTACCATTGTATTTATTCCCATGTTATGTCTGTGGCGTGTCAAGATTCACATGCGCATTCATACACTACCGGAAATTTGGGAATGTCAATTAGCATAATTATCATGTCTTTGGACTGTGGGAGGAAACCGGAGCACCCGGGGGGGGAAACCCACCAAGCTTACAACGTGTAAGCTGCACGCACACAGACACCGAGGCGGGAATCGAACCCGGACCCTGAAGTGCTAGGCGACTAACCACTAAGCCACCGTGTCGCCACTAGGACATACTACAAGCATGTCATTTTGAACACAGACTCAATGAGATAGCGAGACAAAGTATGAGCAAGAAATGAAGCGAGTTTGAGTGAGCATGAGATGTGATCTTAACAAGGAAGACAGGAAATACAGAGGACCTGACATGTACTGAGTTTATTCTCACCAGACATCCATTCACAGGCCTGCTTCTCTCATGCCTTGTTAAAAACAAAATCTTGGCTAGAAAAATAGCCCACTGGAAAAAAGAAAAAAAAAAAAAAATGAAGTGACATAAATAATTGACACACCATGAGTCAGGTTTGCTTCTGCAGGGCACCATGAGGGGAAATGAACTCAGGAAGGGCTCTGAGAGCACTCTGCATTGTCAACGTGAAATGCTAAAGAAGAATAGACCGGCGGTAAATGTCAAGAATGCTACTATGGTAACGCATGTAAGCAAGTTGAGGTTAAGGTAATGGGAGGTTATTAGAGTGGCCCTCCTGTACAGCTCTTCAAATGGTAAAGCGAGGGGCTTATAATCATCCAAGGAGAGAAAAGGGGTTTGGGAATGAGAGGAAAGGCACATTTAACAACGTCGTTATCACATAGCAACCTAACAGATTTTTTTTTATTATTGTTTTTCTGGTTGGACACGCCACACTTCAGATCATTCGATCTGCAAATTACTGGTACAAGTTTTACATCCAATATCCTTCCTGTCACAACCCACCCATTTCTCCAAGCTTGGGACTGGCACTGATGCCCTGCATCTTGGTAGTAAATAGGGGGGAAAATAGATTCAGTTAATTCCTTTATGTGGCAATTCATGTATTGCCACACTGACTCCAAAATAATAATTAAAAAAAAAAAACCTTTTTCAATTTATAAATGCTTGCATTTGAGGGGTAAAATGTTACAGTTCCTCTGTAATCATACAGGAGGTGTGCTCTAACCTACTCACACTTTCACAAGTAGCACATCATCCTGTGCGGTAGGAACAAATTTGAACAAGTTTGTTTAGAATCGTAATGAAATCGTGACACTTACAGAATCGCGACACAAATCAAATCGGCACTTGGGTATCATGATAATATTGTATCGCGTGGTCCCTGTCGATTCTCATTCCTAGTATTTTATATGGATATAGGTTTAAGGGCCTTGAACAAGGGCCCACCAGTGGCAACCTGACAATGGTGGGGCTCAAACCCTCGAACCCCTGATCAGCAACTCAGAGCCGTAACCGCCTGAGCCACCTCGTATAAAAGTATCCTGAATGGGCGAGCCAGAGGTGACACTTACAAGGAAAAATCCACTGAGACAACATAAAGAAGAAACCTTGAAAGCAAAAAACCTTACTAAAAAGGGATCCTTATCTGGGTGCCTAAATCATTTCCCTTCTACTGTATAACTGTATGCTATATAGTCCAAAAGTGTAACTGTGTAAACATTCACTCATGATCTTATAAGAAACAACCAGGTCTAAACATCAGAGTCATTTCTGAACCCATTATAGTTTTAACTTTAAATAGTTTTTTTTTACTACTACAGTATATTAAATGAGAGTTATTAACTGTTATTAACTGTGAGGGAGATTTGAATACACATCTGTTCGCACTACAGTAGCGCCACTGTTGTGCTCATCTATCTGACAGACAGATGATTGTTTAAACACCATTAGTGATACATCAGGCAGAAGATATGTTCATGTTTTATATAAACATGATTTACATAACATTACATAATACAGTATGTTGTAAAAAAAAAAGGTGGGCTCCAAAGCCCACATCTGTCCAATTCTAGACAGTATACTGTAACAGTCACATTTTTTCATACCATTCCATCCTTACTAGTGAAGAAATAAATATATGCTGCAGGTTGATTTTAATATATCACCCAAATAGGCACTAGTTAGTGAGTGGATGTCATAGCCAGCAGTGAAAGAAAGGGCAGAAGTACAGTATGTGATGTGGTGAACTCACATGAGCAGGCTGCCTGGGGCAGACATGGACCTTTCTTCCCTCCTGCTGGGGCACTCGAAAGGATTCCCGAAAGAGCGCTTCCGCAGCATGGCCTTCACCAGAATCTATTCACCATAACAAAAGATGGATAAAGAGCAATGGCTATATAGATGGCTATAGGACTGTAAAGGTTTTGGTCTTAAGCAATTATTAACAATTGTGATTCAAACAATCACAAAAAATACTTAATAAACATCACTAAAGATAAGATAAAAGGTAAGATTTCCAAAGGAGCAAGAACAGAGGTTCTGTGTTACAGTCTCGCCAGGGGTACATCCCAAACCATACATTGCTGTAGCATGTCATAAGGGATATTATAACTTCTTATAACTTTAGTTGAATTTTTCACCTCACCTAAACTTCAGAGACACATCTAGAGTCAAACATAGCGGACCATATGGACACTGTATGGACAAATGTTTAGCAGCTGTATGCAGCAACATGTCCTTCTAAGCCAGAGATAGCTTACATCATCTCTTCCTCCATGGTAGAAGTATTATTATACAATGATCAGCCATAACATTGCAGTAGGTCCATTGAAAAACATTGACTAACAGTTATATACCAGGAAACTGGTGTCAGGATCATGGGTACCCAAAGCTCCAGGGAGCAAAGGTTTGTCCATCTGGTGAAATCCCACAGAAAAGCCAATGTAGCACAAACTGGCAAAAAAAAAAAAGAAATGCTGGCTATAATAGGAAGGTATCAGAACATACATTTGGGCCTTGGCAAGCAAAGACTTCAAGGTTGTTAATCCGGCCTCCAAATGTCTCAGATCTCAATCCGACTGAGCATCCCTGGGACATGCTGGACAAACGACTTCAATCCATGGAGGCCCTGATCTTGAAACTTACAGCGATCAAAGCATCTGCTGCTAATGTCCTGGTGCCAGACATCACAGCACATCTTCAGAGGTCTTGTGGAGTCCATGCCTCACGGGGTCAGAGCTGTTTTGAAACCTAAAGCCTAAGTGGCTTCAACCTGGCTTTTATGGCTGATTGGTGTATATTTTGCGGCACCAGTCACAATGACGTACAACATACAGTATTTCTTCATGCAATAATCACATTAATTACTGCACCTGCATTTGGTTTAATTTAATAACATGCCTTCCGCTACATTATTGAGCGTCTTATAAAATAACTTGATACAGTGCATTCTATTATTTTCTATTTACAGATTTATATATATTTTTATAGTGTGCCAACAGTTAATTGTGAGCACCATTTAGTGCAACCAAAAAGTCAATGTCATGAAATTATAATGAGCAATTACAATGCTGCCTGATGTCTAGCCAGTTTTAATGGCTTTTGTATTGTATTTTTTTTTTTTAGAGAATCACTTACCACAGCAGACAGACTGGGAACAAACTTGATTGAGTTCTGAATCTCCTCTTCCGTGACCTCAACCACACTGCAATGGTCTTCCTCTAAAGGCAGGGGGTCAGAGCCGTCCTGTGTGACCCAGGGGTCCAGCTAGAGACACATGCAAACATAATACAGATCAATACAATTGGATCCTCTTCTATTGATTTTTTTTGTTAGCTAGACAGCAGTGTACAAATGCAAACACCCACAACAGCACGCAGTGCAAAAATGTACAGTGGCAAGAAAAAGTATGTGAACCTGTTGGAATTTTGTGGTTTTCTGCATTAATTTGTCATAAAATGTCAAGAGTATCGACAAATATAATGTGCCTAAAATAATTTTTATTGAAAACAACCATGAAAACCTCATAATGCGAGTGGAAAATGTATGTGAATCCTTGAGTTAATGACCTCAAAAAAGCGAATTGGGGTGGGGTGTTAGCATACCTAGAGTCTTGTTAAGTAAATGAGTTTGGAGGTGTAGACTAGAGCTACTTTGACTGATTCAAAAAAAACAACTGAGTTTGGTCCGCACAAGAAGAATACACTAATGTGAGCCATGCCTCAACAAAAAGAGCTTTCAGAGGATCTACGATCAAGAATTGTTGATTTACGCAAAGCTGGAAAGGGCTACAAAGTCGACAGTCTACATTTAGGTAAATGGAGACACTTTGGGACTGTGGCTACTCTACCAAAAAGTGGGCGCCCAGTCAAAATGACCCGAAGAGCACAACAAAGACAATGAGGTAAAGAAACAACCCCGAATGACAGACAAAGATTTGAAGGCATCATTAAAACTGGGTAATATATGAGTTCGTATTTGGTTCCCAACACTGGTGGACCTGGAGGAACACCTGCTCTGCACATTTTAGTGTTTTCCCTGCTTCCAGCACACCTGATTTAATTAATCAGATACAGTAAATAACAACATTTTCTGAATAGAAGTCTTCCTCCTGGACCAGGGTTGGGAACCACTGGCCTGCAGTACATAAACATTGAAGTCGGATGTCCATGGCAGGACACCACAAGAAGCTGCTGCTTGCTAAAATGAACATTGATGCACGCCTTTGCAAAAGTTTGCAAAAGAGCACATTGACACTCCACAGTGATATTGGCAAAATGTTTTGTGCACTGCTGAAACTAAGGACTAACTATAACTATTTGGAAAGAGCTACATCTGGTGTAAAAAAGCAACTGAATATCATCATAAAACATCATCTCAACTGTAAAGTAAGGTGAAGGAAACATCATGATTTGGGCCTGCTTTGCTACATCAGGGCAGCAGGAACGATGAATTCTGAAGTGTAACAAAAATTCTTCAGCACAATGTGAGCTGTAACTCTGTAGTAGTTGGGTGATGCAACAGAACAAGGACCCAAAACACCGGAGCAACAGAATGGCTTCAGGAAAAACTAGAGATCCTTTGGAGATCCAAGTCAGAGCCCGGCCCAATAGAGATGCTATGGAATGACATGAAGAGGGCACAGCTACAGGAAGTGCCTGGTTTAGGTTACTACTGCCAGGGGGGTGTCAACCAGGACTTGATTGTACAGAACAACAGAACACAATTATGAGAGTCAAAACTACCTTTATGTCTCTATATATTATCCCCTGCTACACTAATGCCATTATCCCAGTGTTTCACTAGCACTTGGATACCATCAGAGTAGAACCTCCCAGGAACTCCTCCCAGGAATTCCACACAATGCAAATGGTTTGGAGTGAGGTCAGGACTGTATGGGGGATGTGGCAGTATTTACCTGAGGTTTTCCTAATGTTCAAGTGGTGTTTTTGAATGATTGTGTGTACAGTTGCCACAGACAGATGCGTCTCTTCTGCAAGTTGGCGACAAGTTATCCATCGATTTTCAAGGATCAGGTGTTCCACTTATTGAATGGTCACAGGAACGACTTCAATCCACCTTAGCCAGGATCAATCATTCCCAGCCGTATGGCCTTCTTTAAAACATTTGCACTATTCAAATATAAGTCCCTGTTTGACTTGAACGCCCCCCGTATATGTTCATTCAAGACATTTACATTTAGGCATTTGGCAGAGGCTTTCATCCAGAGTGACTTTACAAAAGTTCTTAAGGTTCCGTCTGGTTCTGGTTCTGACCGGAATCCCAAGCTGCATACGCTTGAACACTACCCTTGAGTGCATCGCTTGCATCTCTGCATAATGAAAATTTAGAGATTACACTCACAATTTTTTTTATAAAAGTATAGTAAAAGGTTTTAAAAATCAGTTCCATGTGACAAAAAGTCCAATGTGACAAAACAGGACAAGAGCTTTATAAACCATCTCCCAGTGTACTCCAGAGGGAACACTTTCACATTTTGGCAACTTCACTTTCGACACACTCTCAGACAACGATGGCACATGAGAGCTTTAAAACAGAAACAGATTCACAGCTTCTGAATAATTACAAGACAAATGGGTTCACAGTTATAATCTGACAGCTTTGCAGCTCATTATGCAGAAATGTGAGAGATGTCCTCTAATGTATTGTTCAAGCTGATGCAGCTTCCTATTTGGGGTTGCAATTTCAACTTAACAACTTGGAGTAGTCTTCTGAAATACCAGTACCTTGTCTCTGACATCAAATCAACATAGCAATGCACACTAGAAATAACGTAAGGGACACCATGTCTACCTTGGCTTAAGATCAATTAATACAGAGACACTGTACGTGGCTACATCCATAACGCCGACCAAATGTACCGTGTCTGGTGTTAATCATTAACACTAGACTTATCACTAATGTTAACCAGGTGGCTTACTGCTAACACTGCTTGCAGAGAACAAGTTAAGGTAGCTAATCAAAGCGGCATCATAGCAAAACTACTTCCACTGGAATCATATTCAGCTGTAGTCTACGACAACAAAACGGAATTGGTAGCCACACTACTAAATCTCAGACTGTTAGACTATATTTCATGGTTTTAGAAAAAAATATATATACTAAACAACTAGTGCACAACCATGCTTTATGTGCAAGTTTGGTCAAATTCCCATGAATGGTTTAAGAAGAGTTGTGGGTAGCAGATTTGACTGTCCTCTTCTGTCAATGTTTAAAAACATTGCCCTGCCTGCCCTCACATGCATATGAACTTGCATATGAGTAACATCCAATTCTTAATCCATAGGGTTCATTATGATGTTGGCCCACCCTTTGCAGCTACTGTATAACAGCTTCAACTCTCCTAGGAAGGCTTTCCACAAGGTTTAGGAATGTGTTTACAGTAATTTTCAACCCCTATTCCAGAAGCACATTTGTGAGATCAGACACTGATGTTGGATGAGATAATGAGATAATTTATCTCAAAAATGTTTTTTCGGGGTGAGATCAGGACTCTGTGCAGGCCAGTCAAGTTTTGTGGACCTTGCTTTGCGCACTGGTGTGCAGTCATGTTGAAACAGGAAGGGGCCATCCCCAAACTGTTCCCACAAAGCTGGGAGCATGAAATTGCCAAAAATGTCTTGGTATGCTGAAGCATTAAGAGTTCCTTTCACTGGAACTAAGGGGCCGAGCCCAACTCCTGAAGAACAACCCCACATCGTAATCCCTCCTCCACCAAACTTTAAACATGTACTGTTCTTCTGACATCTGAGAGAGATGTGTGATTCGTCACTCCAGAGAACACGTCTCCACTGCTCTAGAGTCCAGTGGCGGCCAGCTTTACACCGCTGCATCCGATGCTTTGCATTGCACTTGGTGATGTAAGGCCTAAATGCAGATGCTCGGCCATGGAAAACCATTCCATGAAGCTCTCTACGCACTCTTCTTGAGCTAATCTGAAGGCCACATGAGGTTTGGAGGTCTGTACCTATTGACACTGCAGAAAGTTGGCGACCTCTCCGCACTATGCGTCTCAGCATCTGCTGACCCTGCTCTGTGATTTTTTTTACGTGGCCTACTACCTCGTGGCTGAGTTGCTGTCATTCCCAATCACTTCCACTGTGTTATAATACCACTAACAGTTTTCCGGTTATTATTTAATAGCGAGGAAATTTCATGACTGCACAGGTGGCATGCGATCACGGTCCCGCGTTGGAATTCACTGAGCTCCTGAGAGTGACCAATTCTTTCACAAATGTTTGTAGAAGTGGTCTGCATGTCTAAGGGCTTGAATGTATACACCTGTAACCATGGAAGTGATTGAAACACCTGAATTCAATGATTTGGATGGGTGAGTGAATACTTTTGGCAATATTGTGTATGTGTTGCCTATACTTTGAAGGCAGGTGACATAAAAAGAAATGAGCATTCACATTATTTTTTCTTTCATATTACCCTTTCCAAAACAGTGTTCGGTGAAATACTCCAGTATTTTCAGGATCACAAGTCCACCTGAGTTAACAAAACAGAATGCTCCTACTTCTCAAAATCTGCCATCGTCTGCCGTGATGTTCCCACATTAGCTCACCTTAATCTGAGGAATGGTTATCCGGGTGTCAGGGTTCTTGTCCAGCATTTGCAGGAGTAGATTCTTTAGGCCTTCACTGACAACTGGCCTGAAGGAAATTTAAAAAGACTTAGGAAGATGTAAGAAGACTTTCATTAGACAGTAGAAAGAAAAAAAAAACTACTTATCTGTACAAGACAGGCCATTAGATGTTTAGTGATGGTAATAGTGAGGTCACTGTTAAAGTGAGCTATTCAAGTGAAAGAGTATTTTCAAGGACCTCTTTAAATGTGGTCTTCGAGTTGAAAGACCATGACACAACTCCTGAGACTTCATGTAACATTATACATATACACTATATATTGCAGCTTCACACTGTCACAGATCCTCCACCATATTTAATAATTAGCAACTAGTATTATTTTATTCTTTTTTTTTTTCTCGGGCCTTTAATTAACTTCCATTATTTGGCAGCTTATAAAAAAGCACTTGATCCATCGCATCTAATTTATTTATCCTTTTTTATTTAGTTATGTTTAGGGTCTGGACACCAATGTACACACTGGTATTTTTGGCATTAAATCCTTATTATGTGGCTCTTGGAAAAGGTCAATTTTTTGAATACATTAGCCTGTTAAAGAAACCAACATTTTCAACAATCCACACAGAGCATGTCTTAATGCTGTTACACGGAGACTTTGCTTTATGTCTACAGTAAGGAGGAATGAGCGAGAGAGTCCAAGAGGCTCTCAAGGAAGTGCTTTCATTAGCTGATGACAATGTGTCCAATCACACACTCAAGCTGCCAATCTTTCTGATAGTCCGCTGTCTAAAAAAAAAAACACACATTCATAACTGACACTTGAAAGACCTCAAAAAGCTTGGGTTATACAGTATGCACAGACGTATTGAGGCATGAAGGCTTGTGGCAAAGCCACTCAGCTGTTCTCTATAGTTCGCTGCCTGTGCTGACAAGGGAGTCACGTTACCATGAATAAAGCCTTTTGTTATTCATTCACATCTCTGCGCTCCCTCATCCGCCGCAAAGATTAATATTCCTGCAGCCTTAATGAGGGCTCGTTCAGTTTTAACAAACATCTTAGGAGCAGTTAGAATTTATGGATCTCCGGCGGTTTACGAACAGGTGAAGATCAGAAAGAGGAACTCACGTCTCGGGGAACTCCACAGACTTGCTCCTGATTTTGTTATGCAGTGCCAGGATGTACTCGTCGATAAAAGGACACTGGGGAGAGAGAGAGAGAGAGAGAGAGAGATACAGTAGGCTATTATGAATAGCCTTAACCATGAATCTAAGATAAAAATCAGAAACATCCTGGGAGGCTATTCAACACACACTACACGCTGTTTATTTCCTTCGAGTATTATAAAAAAAGCGTCCTTCCCTTTGAAGTCTTACCTTCCCAAACACAAAGCAGTAAAGGGTCACTCCCATTGCCCATACATCGAGAGCCTGCAACAGAGGACAAGCAGTTTTGATGTGAGACATCAGTAAGGGGTGTTTTTACATAAATATATTAAACATGCAGAGTGATGATTTAATGCTGAGAACGCAACACTGGCATTCAGAATTGAGACATAGCTGGAGACTTACGGTCTATTCAGATAACTACGAGGATTGTACGACTCTGGATTCTACCAAAAGAATGAAGACTTGGGCTATTCTCAAGCAGGATAAGTAGAGATATAAAGAGAAACTTACGAGTTTCACAGGACTGCCATTTAACTGCATAATACCAACAAGAATTTAAGACTACTTTCTCCGCTGGATTTAGTTTTATCTTGCGTGTCGGAGAAACAGGGTTTTCTGTAGTATCTACAGTACACCAGGGCCGTGCAAATCCAGTGCTGGAGGAGCAGCGTCCGGTACAGGTTCTACTCAAAAACAGCTGATTCAAATAATCTGTTAATTGCTGGGTTTAGAAGGTGTGCTGCCCTTAAGAACTAATTTGGAAAAGCCCTGATCCCATACCATCATTACAGTTTTCTGACATGATTGCCACTTAAGCAAGAACTTTGAAGAAAGCTACAGTAATCACAAATAAAATTTTTGTTTGTGTGCATATTACACATTGTTTCGTTGTTGTTATCTATGTGAAACCTCGGCATACGAATGCCCTCTCTTATTAACTTTCGCCTTAGGAATTGAAATTGAAGACGTTCTGCATGGCATACGAAGCATTTTTGGCAAACAAACGAACGAACAGTTGCGCGTACGTGAGTTGCGTGCCTGACGTGAGTTAAGTGATGAACCTGTCAGTGCATTGGTGAAAGTTTGCACTCATGTTAACTGGCAGTATTGAAAGATTGAAACACAACACTGATGGTTCAGAGGCAATTTGGACCCACTTAGGAATAGACAAAGTGTTCTGCGCTAAGTGTACTAAGGAGGCAAAGTGTTATTTAAGAAGACATAACATTATCAGATGTGTTTTCTTGCTGAAAGTGCTTCTGTTAGGCGGGTTGGTGGCTGTGTCCTCACACCTCCAGGGTCTGGGTTCGAACATGCATGGAGTTTGCATGTTCTCCCCGTGCTTGGTGGGTTTCCTCCAGGTGCACCCGTTTCCTCCCACAGTCCAAAGACATGCAGGCTAGGCTAGTTGGCGTTGCCAAATTGCCTGTAGTGTGTGAATAAGGATGAGAGTGTGTGCAACCCTGTATGCAGGGTAAAGTGGTAAAGATGATGAATGAACGAGTGAGTAAGTGAGTGCTTTCATGACTAGGTTCGAATGTGGGTTTTGGCAGGCAGCTGCTCTCCCCTCTTGCTAATCCTTCAGTGGTACCAGACAGTACCGGCCTATTTTCACCCATGGCTAGATCCCTCACACATGTAAACTGTTCTGCACTGTATTAGCCCTTCTCCACCTTTACACAGGGATGTTTAAAAAATGTTTTATTCTGTGGGTTTTGGTCTTTTGTACATATGCAAACTCCATTCACACGGTCAGTGTAAACGGTTCTTCCAAGGTTAAGATCTTTAGAAACTCAGTTAGCAGTGTTGGTGTGTTTACAGGAAACACATACGGTTTTTGCCTGCATGCTCTGTATCTCCTGCGTTGGTCTTCAAAGTGTGATGTATTTGGCGAGAATTTTTTAAAAGCTTCTGATTTGCCAAGTTGGCCTTACGTTAAGAGTTATATCACTGCCTGCTGGTTTGGCATGCTTAGACAGAGTGCGGTTGCGTTTTCGAAAGAAAAAAAAATGAAAAAAGTTATGATTCTTCCAAGGAAGACTTGTCACCTGGCCACCAAACATCACTAGGAAGAAAAAATGGTTTTTAATTATACCTGTGTAACGTAAACTAGGAATTAGTGCTAAATTAAAAGCTAAATGCGAGATCTGACTTTACTACTCTATACTGAATTTTTTTTCAGTCGACATTTGGAACAGCTGGTCCGGAACGCTTTTATCCTCCAAACACATGGGTCTGTCGGAATGACTGAGTATCTACCCAAGTCTCTGAAGGCAGAGCTAAATCAGTGTAACCCAGCCAGAGTTGAAATGTGGGAGGTTGTGTCTATGTGTGTATATCAGAGACCTAATGGTTCAGTCTGTATTCTCAATGGAAGTCTGTTTCTATCAGATGGTGTGGCTATTAATCGCAATCCAGATTCTTGTCTAGTACCTGTCTCGGCACAATCTTACAATCGAGACGCTGTCACCCACTCCTGATTATTTTCCTGTAACGGCATGCTCTCATACTGTCCGTCGCAGCAAAGTACTGACAATATTTATGCATTTATTTAAATTAAGACGACATATATAAGCATGATACGCTCTTATTATCACTTAAATTGTGACAGATAAAAATGGTTGAGCTAATATTTACCGCACTGTCCTTAAGTTGGACGGATAGCTTTATTCACTGCAGCTGTCAATAAGAACAATACTGGTCACGTGGATATCTGTAAACTCATTTATATGAAAGCGGACAGTTAGTGCGGTCGGCTGTTGTGTGATGCTGTATAAGCAGCATAAAAAGATGCTGTGCCAGTGTAACGTAGCTGCACATCATAAAAAAAGCACGAGATACCTCTTGCGCTGCTTTCACATAAAGCATGATTGATTTATACCCCCCTGTGGTCAGCGTTCACATTATTATGCTTCTGTACCTGCATGGTTACACCCCCCGGTACAGCAGGAGGCAGTATGCACTTTAAAATAAAAGAGAACAAGGAAGTCAACCATGGTGGTGGGCCTAATATGATCGAAATTTTAGAAAAAACGTTAAAAAAAATAATCTGACTCTCTTGCATGTTATCAGCTGTGGTTTTATTGTTCAGAACATGAGACTGGTGCTGTAAAATCAGACAAGACGGGCTGGTCTTCGGCCCCTGAGGGAACAGGTACCGTAAGGTTTGGGTGCCCATGATCCTGTTACCAATTTACTGGTATATGATGAATAATGAATGTTAATGTGTTAATGTTATTTAATTCCATTTAATTTTATTTGTAAAGTATAGCGCTTTTAACACTTGGCATTGTCGCAAAGCAGCTTTACACATTTACACATTTGTATGAGATGTAAACGTGTATGAATCAAAATGATAAGATTGTCTCTGATGAGCAAGCCGAGGACGACAGTGGCAAGGAAAAACTCCCTGAGATGGTAATAGGAAGAAACCTTGAGAGGAACCAGACTCAACAGGGAACCCATCCTCATTTGGGTGATAACGGATAGCAGGGGTTGATCTGCACTCATACTGAGGCTGGAAGTTCAGTATAACAGGAGATGTGTTTAAGTTAATATGGATTCCAGTTCGTTATTGGAGGCTCAGGTAGATTGTAGGAAACTCCAGTCCTGAAGTCCTCAGGGAACAGCTGTCTGTTATATGGCTGATCAGTGTATAAGATTACTGGTTAAAATGCTACTGAGTCACTCTGCACACTTAAATGAACTTGATTAAACGAAAAAAGAAAACACTGTTGTGTTAAAAATAAATGAAATAAAACCAGATTTTTACATAGTGTCTACACTTAAGACAAGTGAATTGGACTTTGTGTCTCTAGAGATGGAAGGATTTGGTGCATAAAATTGATCCAGTAGTCTACGGTATGGCCATCATCAACTTCAAAGTCTAGACAATGTTCAAACTAAAAAGAAAAATGGTGGGGGTGGTGTGGTGGTGAGGGGTGTCAAAATTGCAGTCGAAAAAAAAAAATCAATGCACACAACAATCAATGTACACTGCCTAGATTGTGAGGGAGCAAGAGAAAAGCACTACGGTACACACCCAGGATACAAATGAGTTCCTCTCAGCACTTATTTTATAGCTGCAATATGCAGTTGTTCCTACAGTATACCACTTGTTCTTCTTTTCTCTTTTCAAAAAGTTTTACACTTTTAATTTCACCAGGGAAACTAAACCAGGGGAACTTTTGGGATTTATATCACACCAGGTAGCGAGGAATCACCACTGTGGAGTTGGATGACATCATCAGTTATCTAAAGTAAGTTTTAATATTATCAATCACAATGTCTAACAGAGTTTATTATCTAACATAGCAGACTGTCTACAGTATATTGTCACCGGAGACAGTTTGAAAGCTGCAGCACGGATTGTGTGACCTTACACGGCTGTCACTGTGAAATGTTCAAGAGCTTGTGTACAGACATGGTGACCTTTTAAACGTAGACTGCAGCCTATTTTTCAGAGTAAGGTGTAGAAAAACACATGCGCACACATACGCATATACAGTACCTGCACT
>JAOVVA010000031.1:7729829-7743768 GCA_028565275.1 Leiocassis micropogon
GAGAGCTCGGCCAATCAGCTCTCTCTAGACCTCCAGCTGCAAGAGGTTACAGCATCACCCGGGAACCGAACCAGCGATCTCCGGGTGACAGGGCGAGCGCTTTACCACTGCGCTTAGCTGTTCTTTTTGAGCATACATGCTAAATGGCTAATCGCAACAGTATGAGCTTCCATGATGTGTCCTTATTTACTTAGATGGCAAGGTGGTGAAAAAGTGGGTCACTGAGATGTTTATTAAAAGAATGTAAACTGAGCTGTAATAACTTATTTTTACATTAAAGGAATACTGTAGCACATCACCAAATCGTAAATCAGTATTTGCTTGTCTGCATTGACTCTCTGCTTATACTGTTACCCTGTGATTTGTGTTATGCTTCATTTACTCAAATGAATTCAGACTTATAGAATTAATTAATTCAATGACAAACACATTGAAATTGTATGTCTGCTGCTTTTCAACTAGGGCAAGAGAAACATATTAGACTGCTTCATTTCAAGGGGGAAAAAAATGTGAAGGAATTTTTTTAATGCGATACCAATTTTATTACTCCCAAGTTAAAATTAAAATGTCACTAGTGCCTGTGGCAGTTCAGATCAAAACTCGCAGATCAAACTAATCCGCATTCACAGGGAAATCATTTAGAATTTGTCATCCTGGCTTAAATGGAGGGATGAGAACTCAACGGGGCTCAAATACATGACTGATATTGAGATCGTGCATGTGGATTTATTGCTTTATCAGATGGTTTGCTGAGCTATCAAAGTCGGGAAAAATAGGTATTCATGTGCAATGCATAATCTTCTACCTCCTGTACCACTTGGCACAAGGTCAGTAAATATTTTCCTCATTCATTACAGTGGACACCTTGCTGTACCATGACGATGAAACAACAAACATGAAAAAGCGTCTCGAGTTACGCTTCCCAACAGACTTCACCTGTACATAAGGGACATGAGGGACAATGACTAAATGTGTCCATGGAAAAAAAAAAAACTAGCACATATTAAGGCTTAGCTTTTAACCCGAATATTCATAATGTATTAAAAATACACATAAATTACATTTTTCTATTAACCTCCTGAAACCAAGACTCTGAAAACTACAGTACGAATAACTGTTTTCAAATTGGAAGAAGTTGGACGCAAGAGTTATAGCTGACGTTCCTCATGTGAGAATCATACATATGAAGATACACAGCCAATTTAGGTGAAAGAAAATTTCATATACTTATACTATATAAAGGTCTCAAGAGGTAAGATTAAGACTTGAAGTCTATATACAGTTTTGAAATCATTATAATTAACTGAAAGCAAACACAGTTCAAGAAAAAAAAAATGATGATGATCCTCCTCTTATAGCAAAACTCTCAGAGGTCCTTATTACAGACAGATCTGTGCACTGTGTAGGGTTTTTCTGATCTGCCCGTCTCTCACAGAAATTCCCAGATGATAACTCACAGTACTCGATGCCCAGGACAATATCTCTGAAGTAGGGACGAGCCTGCTCCTCACTTAAAGGGTTGTCTGTAGGAACCTCCATCACTTGGCTGAAAAAAAGAAGAAGAAGAAAAAAGATATAGAGAGACGTTCATGAGTGAGAGGTCAAGAGGTCTGAAGCTTGAAGAATCTCATTACACAGACAGGTTTAAAGGAGCAGAGTTTAATTTCAGAGCCATTGATTTGCAATAAATGCCATAAAACACCGATAAGCCTCTCACTTCGACTCTTCCATCCCACCCACTTGATTTAAACTGAATATAACTCTTGACTTCAGTTTAGTTGCTGAAAAGAAATCTCGTAATTATGGAATTTTTCACATTCTTTCTAAAATTTGTAGGTTTTTTTATGATTATGGTTTTAAACTTGTGATCAACGCAGAACGTAAAAGTTATAAACCGTACCTTTAAATTTACTTATAAAGGAAAAGAAAAATAAGTAGTGCATTCTGGACTGGATAGTGATTCCATTATTATTTTTTTAAATTAACTTCGTTTATTCTGCACTTCAATCAGTTGTAATCGCTTGACATTAGACTTAAAGTTCACTTTTTACTTTTTTTTACAGCAAAAATACAACGCAGTTTCTGCATTCTGGCTGCTTCATTTTCTTTGTTTCACTCCTTTTTCAAACGTGCTGATTCAGTGTCTGTAGATTTAAATGAACCGCCCCTGAACGCCCCCTTGAGCCAGTGGTTCTTTCTAGCCAATCGGAATGCAGGGAACAGAAAAGTGAACGTCTGGGACTATACAGTATTAAGCACTTTCCATCCATTTTCAGACTTTTTCCACCTCCATTTCCGACAAACTAAATACAGTGGTATCTCGGCATACGAACTGAAAGCTTTCAGCAGACGAGCTTAAGGCGAAATTTCATACTACGAAACACATTTTCTCATAGGAAGTAATGCAAATGCAGTTAATACATTCCAGCCACCCAGAAGCATTACCAATATTACCAATTTCCAACGTTATATTTATATTTTTGCATATAAGATCATACAAAACATTCAGAAAAATATGCAAATGGAGTAAGATATGAAATAAATAGACATTAAACCTCACTTAATTTTTCTCTTGGCACTGGCTGTTTTAAAAACAAAATTGAAAGTGGCTCCATTTTCTTTTTTCCAGCGTCAAACAAGTTTTGATCTGCTACCAGAACTAAGCACAATGGGATTCGCTTGGAGGCAAAGTTTCTTGCAAAAATGTAACTCTTAAGGAGAAAAGGCGGGGCGTTTGTAGGCCGAGGTGCCACTGTAAGGCGAAAACTAAATGTAAGGGCATTAATTCACAATGACATCACCAATACTTTGTGATATAAAAGAGAGGTATTTAGTGCTCCCACATTAATTGCACGGCTCTACGCCATTCGGGGGCGTCTGTGAGCTCGCGCACGCGGAAGGAGCGGATAGCGTTGGCCTGTGAGTGTGTGACGCCGCCCCCAACAAGCAGTTTGAAAAAAAGAGGTCGACTGGTGTCACGTGGCTCGGAGGAAACGCGTGACAGCCACCGGCCCTCCTGGCTGAATGGAGGTAAGTAGCCTTAATGTGGGAAGGGACACGACTAGATTGGGGAGAAAATTGGGGAAAAAGAATTGGACAGGACTGAATTTATTTAAAAAAATAAAAAAAAAGGCTTAAATTTTCCTAAAAAAAACCCTGTATTTGAATTACAAAACACATTCAAACAAAAAAAGTTATGTAAAAGTGACTCACAAATTCCCAGCATCCCATTCAGACCCTACAGCTTCGTGCTGCCCAAAGGCCAAACTTATTCTGCTAGTTGTGTCGGTAATGGTCCATTTTGTAATTATGAAAAGCAAAAACCCTCTAATTTTAGCCCTTTTGTGGAAGATTGAATATCACGCTTTCTCTTCGCAGCATCGTCTAGCTGATTAGTCTGGTAAAGGTGGCTTTCAATTACAACAAAATGTCACATTTGACAAAGAATAAATTTGTATGGAAAACTGGGATACTGCTTGCCCTTTAAAGCTTGGACAAAAATGCAGTTATGCTTCACATACTGCAAGATGGGGATGACTTTTAAATGACTTTACAATGGTTAGGGGTTTTTTTTATAACGTACTTATACAGGGTAGTGTTTATTATAGTGGCTACACGACACCTGCATAAGCCTTTCTTTATAAAACAACATAAAGCTACATAAATATTGATGAAGGCTTATTTCAATTTGCATCAGTTAACCATCAGTTAAGACGTCTATTTCAATGTCAGATGGACATGACATCAATTGCTTTCGAAATACGGTGGTCTGGATTGACGTATATTATGGTGTAATGTGACACTGACCCTGTGTCAACCCCAAATGTCTGGTGGTTTACAGTAAAACCCTAAATATGGGATACCCCAGTTTCTTCAACATGCTTGACCATGTTGTATAAATGTATCTACACTGTCTACGCAGGAAAGCAAACAGCAATTTATTCACTTCCTCATTATTACCATAAAATTGTTCGCAGAGTAATAGATTTGTACAGCAGTCCAGAAAGGGCACAAGATATTACAAGATAACAAAAGATGATTATTTGAGATCATGACTTGTTTTTCTCGTACGTCGAATGGCATTACTGAGCACACATGCTGTACAGTATATTATCAGGGAGTTTTCTCTCATGCCTCATGTTTTTCAGCGCTAGTCCATTTTTAAATTAGCTAGTGACTATACACAGCAGTGACTATGGAAATTATAAACGAGTGCCCTGTTTCATTCAGGATGTCTTAATGGTTAGTTACTTAATTAGTTACTGTAGGTTGAAAGTTAAATAGTTATATAAGATAGATATATAGATAGATAATAGGGGTGGAATCACCAATATTGACCACCATTCAATATTATCACGATACTCGGGTGGCGATTCAATCTGTACTGCGATTCTACAGTAAGTATCACGATTTTATAAATATTCTGATACAATATGTCTTTTTTTAGCGTTTGTTACAATTATAAACAAACAAATCACAAATAACTTGCTCGTAACCACAGGACAAAGTGCTGCCTATAAACGTGTGAATAGCTTAGAGTGCACCACCTGTAGGATTACAGAGGAACTGTACCTCTGTACCTGCGACACCTCAAATTCACTCACTGACATCTGATTAGGGCACCAGGCAGGGTACATCCTGGACAGGGTGCCAATCCATCACAGGACACACACATACACACACTCACACACAGTATGGGCAATTTGGAAATGCCATTTAGCCTAATCTGCAGGTTTTTGATCTGTGGAAGGAAACCGGAGTACCCGGAGAAATTGAGGCTGGCCGGGAATCGAACTCGGAACCTGTAGGTGCGAGGCGACAGTGCTACCTCAAATTTGAACATATTTAATTAAAAAAATATATTTAAAACGTTGATTTTGGAGTGAAGCAGTACATGAATTGCCCCCCCCCCACCCCCACCTATTGCGTTGTAAAAAAGTAGACAGTAGAATTGGGACTAAACCGCTGTGTGGCCATAAGAAAACCACTTGTTAGTGAGAATAATCAGAAAACGGCTTGAATTTCCTGGGGAGCATAAAAATTGGACTTTGGAGCAATAGAGAAAGGTCATGTGGTCTGATGGGTTCAGATTAACCCTATACCAGAGAGATGGGCGTGTCAGGCCCAAGAAAGAAGGGAAGAGCATGAAACAATACACCCATTATGTATCGGTGCCCACTGTACAAGCCTCTGGAGGCAGGGTTATGATCTGGGTCGCTTCAGTTGGTCAGGTCTAGGCTCAGCAACGTTATATGGCAATAAAATGAAGTCAGCTGACGACCTGTTTCCCAACAATGGAGTTTTTCTTCCCTGATGGTACAGGCATATTCCAGGACTCAAATTGTGACAGAGTGGTTCTGGGAGCACGAGAAATCATTTTCACATTTCACACATGGCCACCAGATTGCACGCCATAATCAAAACTACAGGAGGTCGAATGAAATACTAGAGTGTGCATCCTTTTTTTTATTTATTTTTTTTATTTTGGCCAGGCAGTGTATAATTAACTTAAGTTGACTGCATTTCTGTCTAAAGTTCACTAAATCAAACACCACAGCTTTTGTACCTTTCGAGCTGGAAAACTGAATAGAAATAAAAGCATCTGGACAATTTGTACTGATTTAAAAATGAAAGGGGTGATGAGTTCAGGGGTGTCGATAAATTTTGGAGTGTTCAAACCAGCTGTGCGACTGTCAATCACTTCTGATTCATACGTGTAAATTGTGTAAAGGTTGGCAGGACTGTCAATGCCAATAAGCATCAAAAGTAAGTGCCTCGTAAATGTATTTGGATTGATGGAGCAGGAAGGAAAACAGAGGCAGAATGCCTGAGCTGAGTAATCACAAATATGGACGGATGGAGTGATGGAAAGAGAAACAAGCCAAGACTTCAATTACAAGAGAGGAGGGGAGGCACAGAGTACTCACCCCTTCTGCATTAGCTCAAACACTGCAGAGAGAGAGAGAGAAATAAAAACAGAAAGTATTTATCAGTAAGGAATAAATCACAACAGGATATGCTGTCATAGGTAAATAATAAACTCTGGGGTGGTGTGATAAATGTGCCATGCATTTTATTCCTCTCATACCACAACAATTTGTTAACATTTACATTATTTTATGTATTAATAAACACTGTACTTTGTAGTTGTTTACAGATACATTAAGTGTTGGGGGAAACCAATATTATTTTACTTTACATTACGCCAGGTATAATCAGTCATTCCCTTACATCCCTTGTCTCGTTACTATAGAAACTATTACGTACTCAAACAAGTGCATTACGGCTAACCTATGAATCCATAACAAGGCAGCCGCGACTCGGCAGCAGCTATTCATATCACTTTCTCTGAGTCACACCATCAGACTATGGAGACCGACATTCTATCGTGTGTGTGTGTGTGTGTGTGTGTGTGTGTGCTGCGTTTTGCAAAATGATTAGATTAGAGAGATATCTCCCCACAACCGCTGTAACTCAAACCCAAATACCATTGCTCTGAAACAATCAAATACAGAAGCAATTTTTTAAAAGCGACCGTCTAGCCTCCCTCCAGGTCACATATATTCCAAATCAGTGACAACCTCATGCCAAAAGGAGCGATTCCTTGCGGGTTGTGCGGAAAGCGAATCATGTGAATGATGACAGTTTTATAGTAGAAACATCATTCGTACCCATGTGCAGATTGTCCTCGGCTGGGTCGTCCAGCACCTGAAAAAAGAAATGGTATGTGGATCAGAAACTCCCAGAAGCCCTGCTGTGCTCCACTGGTGGTTCATATCAATGTCGAAGATACACTCGACATGACCTAGAACTCCACAAACTAGATTATAAAAGACATGAGTGAATAAAAGAAGACAGAATAAAAAAATAATAATCATTATAAAAACATGACCCCAGTGGAGTAGGTTTAGCTCATCAGATGTGCTTCCACCACAACTTAACTTTCAGACAAGGGCGTAACTTTGGGTTTAACGTTGCAGGGGATGAGCTTTAAACGCATTTTACAGGCTGTCCGAGGCTATGCTGCCCCCCCGCCCCAGGGCCAGAGCTGTACTGGTTGGTTTTGATTATTAAGGGTATTACACCTATACTTACCTCGACCAGTTTGACTATGTTCAGGTGATCTAGCTTCTTCAGAATGGCGATCTCTTGATAAACCCTCTCAAGGGGGCCAAGCACTTTCGGTTGTTCCCCGAAAGCTGCTTTAGGGCCTCGAGGAGGAGGGCGACCTGCACACAGAGCACCAGCATGGTTAAACAAACTTAGCTTGTTATTAATTGTCATCTTATCATCTTATATATTGATATTTGCACCGTGATCGAAATTTGCACATCACTTTCAGGTCACACAATAGCCAATCAAATGGGAGTCGCAGCACTAATATAGAGCACATATGGCTGCTGTAGAATATACACAGTGGAAAAGCATAAATCATTCAGCGTGCTAGTAATTGTACCAGGCTAATGGGTCAGTTTGATTGTACGTATACTGTAATAATTAGCCTGATATTGGCTGTCATGCTAGTGACCCTGTCAACATAGCACAAACACATCTACTGAGGATATCATTTATTAATCATTAATAAGTGAATTTCTGTTAAGAATTTAAATGATTTAAATTTATTATGATTATTAAAAACAATAATAGTAATGTTTTGCATAATGTTTCTCTGTAGCTCACATGTCTATTAATTATGCAATGCTTATTCTTGCATATTCTTAGCAGAATAATTTTTCAGCAAAGACACAGTTGTTCATTTTTATTATTTCTATTATTCTGTTCGTCTTTTTACTGCCCCTAATTAATTAGCCTCACCTAGCTAATTTTTTGGGATTGTGCTGCTAGAACTGTTTAAATGAAACTGATCTGGGGGAAAAGAAATTGACATCTTGTTACCATTATTAATTCATGATTACCCAATTATTGATTGGTAACATCTTCAGATATCAGTAAAGAAATACGCTACGTTGCCAAAAGTATTCACTCGCCTGCCTTCACATGTATATGAACTTGAGTAACATCCAATTCTTAACCCACAGGGTTTCATATGATGTTGGCCCACCCTTTGCAGCTATAACAGCTTCAACTCTCCTAGGAAGGCTTTCCACATGCTTTAAGAGTGTGTTTAGGGGAATTTTTGACCATTCTTCCAGAAGCGCATTTGTAAGGTCAGACAATGATGTTGGACGAGACGGCCTGGCTCACACTCTCCACTTCAATTCATACCAAAAATGTTCTGTCAGGTTGAGGTCGGAGCTCTGTGCAGGCCAGTCAAGTTCTTCCACCCCAAACTCGCCAAACTTGGAACTGGTATGGGGTTGACTTTCAGGAGTTGGGCTCGGCCCCTTACTTTCAGGGGGAAAAAAACTCTTACAGCTTAAACATACCAAGACATTTTGGACAATTTCATGCTCCCAACCTCATGGGAACAGTTTGGGGACGCCCCCTTATACTTTTTGCATCTATCATACAGGTCTGCACTTTACTTCTATATACTGTACCAGTCAAGTTAAAAAAAAAATTTAAAAAAAAAATTTAAAAAAATGTGGAAACAGTTTGGCACAACAATTTTGTTGTGGGAAAATTAACAAGATATTCTTGTTAGGACTACATACTAGTGAATTCAGGCATAGTCAAAACTTACGTGGAAATCCACACTGTTTCATCAGCTTCTTCTTAGATACCACTTTCATTGCCTGAAGGTAAAGAGAGAGAGTGAGGGAGAGAGGGAGAGAGGGAGAGAGAGAGAGAGAGAGAGCGAAGCAGAATGAACACCAGAGATGTAGGAAACTAAAGTGGTTTTCAAATGGTCTCCATCTTACAGATCTCTTTGCTTTTCTTCCTTTTCTTATCCCTGGTGTAGAATAAGCCCACCAATCATCATTATTTATGGCGTTGGCTGTCTGTGACTTTCAAGTGGATTTCATAATCAGTCTGACTTCTTTAAGTGTCCGCATTAATCAAACAAAAGAGCCGTTGTATGCTGTGATCAGGCCACTCCCCCTCCACCAAATCTAGCCTTAAGGCAGCACTTTAGGTTCGCTGTGACTGATTGGATGTGATTATAGATGGAAATCCATGAATAAATAGGAGAATTCAACAATGAATAATTAAGCATGGTTCTGAAGAGTAATCAACCCTTGTAGGGTGGTTTTACCAACCAGAAGGAAGGACTCTGGCAAAAAGAAAAAAGTAACGGCAATTCAAGCACTTTCTTTACATTTACAACATGGACTTCCATCATACTGGTCTGCACTTTAGTTTTATATACAGCACCAGTCAAAAGTTTGGAGACGAGAAGTTATAAAAATAAATACTAAAAATAATACTGGATTTTTTTTTTTTAACTATGAAATGACACATACAGTATGGCATTAGGTAATTAGGTAACAGCAACAACAATAACAACAACAATAGTCAGTTGTTATTTTAAGATAAAAAGATCAGCTTTTTGGGAACAGCTCTTGCAAGAACAGTATTGTCAAGTGCATTTGCAAAAGCCATCCAGGAAAGCAAGACCAAAACTCTGCTGCAAAGGAGAAGTTCATTTAGAGTTAACAGCCTCAGAAATCACCAGTTAACAAACAGCACCTCGGATTAAAGCCGTTATGAGGCTTTACAGTGAATAAAAAGCAGACACATCTCAATATCAACTGTTCAAAGGAGATTATTGCATATTTTGGACGCCTTCATTAATTCACAATGTTGAAAGAAATAGAAATCAGGAAAGACCATGGAATTAAAAGGTGTGTCCAAACTCTTGCTTGGTCGTGTATATCAGGTTGGAGAAAAGTCAATAGTTACACAATTCAATTTTTAATGGGCAGTGGTGGCTCAGTGCGTTAGGGCTCTGAGTTACTGATCGTAAGGTTGTCGGTTCAAGCCCCAGCTTTGCCGGGGCCGACGCTGCGCTCTGACCTCAGCCTACTAAGAAAAAGCTTGTTAAAAAGAAATATTGTGAAATGATCATATGCTCTTCTGTTCTACATGTAACTTAAACAATAAAAACTTTATATCCTGCTATATCAGCACGGTGGTGTAGTGGTTAGCACTGTCGCCTTGCACCTTCAGGGTCCAGGTTCGATTCCCGGCTCTGTGTGCATGGAGTTTGCATGTTCTCCCCGTGCTTGGTGGGTTTCCTCGAATACTCCATTTCCTCCCACAATCTAAAAACCTGCAGATTAGGCTAACTGGCATTCCCAAATTGCCTGTAGTGTGTGCCCTGTGATGGATTGGCACCCTGTCCAGGGTGTACCCTGCCTCGAGTCCTAAGTCACCTGGGATAGGCTCCAGGCCCCCCCGTGAACCTGAATACAGAATAAAGCGGTATAGATTGTATAATAATGCCTTCTCCACGATACATCTTTGCACCATCCATAATTTATCCTTATCATTGCACTACTGTATATTCCACCCTATTTATTCTGTATCATACAGAAACTCATATACTGTACGCAAATACTGTATGTATATCGTGTTGAGCATGTTTAACTTCTTGACATGTCTTCTTCATTGCACAATGTTTGCACAGTTATACTTTTTTTTTTTTTACCATATATACCTATCTTTATCACCTACTGCACTTTCTGTTCTCTCTCACCTCTGTATATACAAACCAATACCCTCATTTACCATATTGTTATTTACTGTAAATAGGCCACTTATGCATTTCTGTTTAGATGCTACAGTAACCGCATTTCACTGGCTTTGTACATGTTCTTTGCACAATGGCAACAAAGTTGAATCTTATCTAATCTAATCTAAAATAAACTAGCTTTTTTTTCACTCAGTTGATAAAACATTAGCTGAACAGCAAGCGCAACTCTATATTTGTCTAAGTGATATAAGAATAGTTAAAAAAAATTATAACTTCGTGACTTTTACTTAGGCAGATTTTTCATTCAAACATCCATGCTTTGATTTCAAATACAGTTTATCTGTACGTCTTCCACCTCTGGCAAAGGGCTCTCGCTGGGACCTTAAAACAAATCCCTCACCCCTCAGCTACAGTATATCCGACAAATGTCTCAGTACAATCGAGTGCACACAGCTACAGCATGGTAGCTGGTATACGGCAGTCGTACGGCGCCGTTGCACGCATGGTAACAATGTCTAATTAGCATCTTATTCAAACGAAACAGGCTGATTAAAAACATCCTGCACCTGTGTCTATTCTCCTGTGGTAGAAAAAGAAGGTAGTGGTGCACCACTGTGTGAACCAGAGCACCACAGCGCATACACTGACGTGCGCTTTGGAACACATCTCTGTTCATTACAGACCAATTTGTGGCACCTGTGAGAGAGATTAGGGATCTGTAATGAATGAATGAATGAAAGGATGTTTCAAACGCATGCGTGGGGCTTTTTGAATTATTTGTTTCGCAGATGTAGGCGGAAAAAATAGAGAAAAAAATTCAAACGTTTGTCCTGTCTTCTTTGTCTGGTCGAATCTGATTATGCCATGTATGAATTAATGTTATAACACACCAGCTTTGAGTTACACAGTAATTTAAGCCATCTGGTACTAAATGACAGGTTTGAGTGGCATTACCGCGGATAGTTGATGCATTTCTTTTTTTTTTTTTGTCAGATATGTACGACATGTTTTAATCCATGGTTTTTCCTGCTTTTTATTTCATTCAACAGTGTAAAACGATGGAGACGGCGTCCCAAATATGCAATAATCCCCATTGAATAGTTGATATTGAGATGTGTCTGCTACTTATACATGGTGAAGCCTTCATAACGGCTGACAAGGATGGATAGGATCAATAATGAGTCCATCAGCGAGACAGTCCATGTTAGATGTTTTAGAGATAAAGTCAGTGAGATTGAGGTGGTTTGGACATGTTCAGAGGAGAGATTGTGAATATATTGATAGACGTCATGCTGAGGTTCGAACTTCCAGGCGGGAGAGGTCTTGAAGAAGACCAAAGAGGAGATTTAAAGTATGGATGCAGTGAGAAAAGAGGAGGAAGAGGATAGGGTTAGATGGAGGCAGATGGTTCGCCGTGGCGAAAGCGAAAGACAAAGAAGAAAGCCTTCATAACAGCTCTAATCTGAGGTGCTGGTTGTTAATTGGTGATTTTCGAGGCTGGTAACTCTAAATGAACCACTTTCTCATTGCTTTCTTGGGATGAGCCAGTTTTATCATGATGTGCATGATGGCGCACTTAACAATACTGTTCTTGCAAGAATTGGTTAAAAGAGTTCAATCTCGTCTACGATTGGTTAGAAACCTGGAGGCGGGATTTGAATCGCCATGTTTTTAGCACATTTATCACAATAATTGTTAATTATTAAATCTCAGTGTCAATTTAAACCAACGTTGATGTTTAATTACGTGATTTATAAGGAATGATTACGATTATTGAAAGAATACAAAAAGAATGATTATAACATGGTTTGCCACCTTCTGTTAGCAATATTGTGTGAAATTACAGTATGAAATCTTCTCGTCTGTGTTATGATTGGTTAAAGCATTCAGTCTCATCTATTATGGGTTAGAAATCTATGGGTCAGCATTCACATAATTTATTGCTTGCAGTTAAGACCGATATAGTGATAAAGCCCGAGGTCCATATGACATTGAAAAGTCCTTCCGGGAGGCAAGAGGCGAACGGTACAATACTGAAGCTTTTGAGAACACCATCTGCACTGCAGACATGTTGCCAAAGTTTCATATTACGGTATTACAAACTTTGGTGAAATGAAAATCCTTTTCTATTTATCCCCTATCTTTGGAAGGGTTTGTGCCATCATGACAGTTAAATAACCGGTTCCCTTTTTCCTTAGTTGTGTGTTTCTGACTGTGTGCATTCTGCAGAGGAGAATACCCGACAAACTTTGATTAGCTGTCAAGTCATTACAAGTGCATTATACCCGCCGAGGAAAAAATAGCGTCTAGTAATTACTACCTCCCAAGCTCTATAGTTTCAAAAGACAGGCAGTGCAAAGAGGGAATCTGCTTAGCGATGGTGTAAAAAAACTGAATGAATAAGTTGCTAATTTAAGGAAAGCAGAGTCAGCTGTGGTGTTGGATCCTTGGGAAAAGCTGGTGGGTTCCTTTATTTGCCTTGTGTTCTACAGCTTCCAGCATCTTTGATAGCTACTGTAGGGTCACTACATTTATTCATTTAGGATCGCTACATTTATTGCCGCTGAAATAGTTCAGTAGTTCAGAGTGCATAGGGTATTGTACAATGGCTTTCCCACACAACACTCTTCTGTTGGTCAGAATAGATAGATTCCAAAAGATGTTCCCCTATTTGGTGCTTTGATGAGGATGATGATGGTGGTGGTGGTGGGCAGCACAAAACACAATGGTCCAAAATCCCCCACAGGTGTGCAGGTAAGGGATCTATTTGCATCATTTCCATTTTCATGAAACTATTCGGTCAGAATGAAGATGTTTCATTGTTCGAGGAAGGTGACCTTTAAATACATGTGCAGTGACACTTCCTTCTACGGGGACAAGTGGAGCTGAATGATGGTAGCAAAATGTTAAAATATATCCACTAAGAACCCACCTTAATTTCGTTTACCCATTTGTACAGTAGCTTGTGGGGTTAGGGGCTATATCGTGGTAATGTCAGTGCTATATTGCGATATTTTTTAAATGATTAATTTTTAAAAAGAATTTTTAATGTATAGATATAAATTTTTGCATGTCAGTTGGTAATATATTGTATGGACAAAAGTATTTGGCCAAACCTGTTAGTTATTGATTTTGGCCTTGTTCACACGGGCGTTCAATTTTTGGATAAACGAACGCGCTCTGAACGTCCTAGACGTTTATGGTGCGTTTTGTAGTGGCGCTCGATTGACTTCTACACTGGTGTTCGTTTGTCTCTGTCTAACGTCAGCCTGCAGCCCAAATTGTAGTTTCTGTGTTAACCTGTGAAGGCAGTGTCGGGAACTGGATATGAAAGCCCGCCGC
>JAOVVA010000031.1:7768185-7796831 GCA_028565275.1 Leiocassis micropogon
CAGATCAACAAAAACCTTTTGCAATATACTTACTGTACGGAATATGCACCTCAATTCTGATTTAAAACAAACTATCCTAACTTTAACTCAAGCAGGCCTTTAGTCCTTTACTCTTTTATTTTGTCCAGTTCTCTCTCTCTCATCTGTACACACCAACATATCTAAATGGATCAGCTTCTAAACATTCAATTTAGATGCTAATAAGCCCATCAACATCGCTAACTAGCCTTGAGCCGAGCCGAGCCTCTGTGGTAACACAAAATCATATTGCATTTTTTTTTTTTTGCAGTCTCTCTCTGCAATTTCTTTGTAAGTTTCTCATTAACATGACACTGAACATTGCTGGAAAACGGTGAGGGGTCTTATTCTGTTGTTTTTCAGAGCGAACACCGAAACCTGACCTTTATCTCTTATGTTGGAGCTAATAGTGTTGTCCGATTGAATGGCATTGAAATCGCGCGAATGACGTCATCCTGTGATGTCAGCGGAACATGCAACATACAACATGCATATCAACACAATACTCAAAGGTAATCATATTTAATGTGTTGCAAAGCGGGGGTTAAGATCGTTTAAGATCATAGATGAAATCTGATTAGGGTACGGACAGTAATTTCACTAGCAAATATACAGGAACTCGTTTTTTCCACTACATTCTGTTGGTTTTAGAAACCGAATCCGTGAGTGCGAGGGACCGAATTGGTACTTGACAGGCAGTTTCGCAAGAGTGGATAAGAAACGCCGAGGCTGGCTCGTCGGGAGACCTCTTTTGGCCGGCTCTTCTCCGGTGACAGATTTGCAGACTGGGCACTTGGGCCGAGACTCATGCAAGAGCCATCTGTCACTCGATTTCTGTCACCTGTTAGAAAAAAATAACAGCAACATTATATAAATAAATAAATGAATGAATAAATAATTTTAAAAAACGGAAGCGGATATATTCTGAATTCCTAAATCACGCCGTCTTCCAAAGCGGCCTCGATATCCGCCTCAAAGGAAGCGTGGAGCCGAAATTAAAAACGCGCCAATCCAGGCTCTTGTCAGACTGGATAAGAAAAGTGAGTTAGGCTTTGAAATGAAGCCAGTTAAGCTCTTTTCTCTCTCTGCACAGGCTCAGAAAGAGATACAACATTCACGAGGAACTTGCTGAGGATTTCCAACTTGGATCGCTAGTCCGTCCCCTGACACACAGACGCCTTTTTTGTCAGCGATCTTAGCGCGCTTAGGTCTGAGCATGTCTCTGGCAGTGAAAAGTCCTTTAAAGGATCTAACCCTAATAAAAAGATGACACTAATAAGGTGTCTAATTCTACCTCTAATGCTGTTAAAAAGAAAAAAAAAAAAGCACCACGGAGACAGCGCTGTCTGCTTTCACCTAATGCATTAATTACACAATAAGCTGAGCACACAGTATGATTTTATTTTCATTAATAAACTATTAGAAGCTCTCCTAATGGGTTTTGATAGGGAGGAGCTGAAAGTGGCTCAGAACGTGGCGCAATTATCGACAATTACCTAATCAAAATACACGCATGTGATTTCAGACTGAGAAGCAATCCGAAGTAAAGGATTTTTTCTTTCCAAAAAAAAAATTTTTTTTTTTTAAATTCTCGCTAGGAAGCGCTCAGATATCTTCAAACAACCCGACTCGGTTTACCGGCACATTTGTTAAACTGGTTCCTGATCTTTATAGAAAGCCTAGGCAATAGGTTTGAATCGATTGCCGATAACACGATCAGGACTCGCTAATAGGTTTCAACAATCACGACAGCTTTCAAATTCAGTGATTTAAACGTCAATCAGAAGGCGTTGCTTCTGCAACTTTAAGATAGACAAAAGATCATTTGTGCTGTATCTCGTACTATGGTATATCTGTTATCCGTGCTGTTTGACTTGGCAACAAAAATCTTTCTGATGCATCTTAGCTATTCTTGTTTACACCCATGTAACGGGTTTTATTACGAATTTATAATGAGCTCGCTACAGCCAATCAATTTGTGCTTTCCTGGTCATGTCCCACTTCTTTACATCCTCTGCATTGCTGCATCCTTTACCACAGTGAATATTAACGCAAAGGTGTATTGTACACTGCGGCAAAAGTGATGATGTTAAATTCATGAGAATACGTTCAAACCGAGCATCAGAATGAGGAAGAAAGGTGATTTAAGTGGCTTGGCATGGTTGTTGGTCCCAGACACGATGGTCTGAGTATTTCTGAAACTGCTGATCCACTGTGATTTTCACACACAACCATCTCTAGGGATTACAGAGAATGGTGTGAAAAAGAGAAAATACCCAGTGTGCAGCAGGTCTCTGGGCGAAACACGCCTTGTTGATGCATTCTCCAGAGGAGAATGGCCAGACTGGTCCGATCTGATATGAAGGGAACACTGACTAAAATAACATCTTGTTACAACCCAGGTATGGTAAAGGTCATCTCTGAATGGAGAACATGTCGAATCTTAGAGCAGAAGACCTCACTGAGTGCCATCCCTGTCAGCTAAGAACAGGAAACTGAGGCTACAACACACATGGACTCACCAAAACTGGACAACAAATGATTTGAAAAACAGTCTCGTTTCCAGCTGAGACATTCTGGTGATAGGGTCAGAATTTGGTGTAAACAACATGAAAGCATGGATCCATCCTGATTTGGATCAATGCTTTAGAGGTGTTGGTGGTCCAACGGTGTGGATGAGATTCTCCTGGCACACTTCAGCACATCCCTAGTACCAAGTGAACATTGTTTAAATGCTACAGTCTATCCGAGTATTGTTGCTGACCAGGTCCATCCCTTTGTGAACACTGGATAACACACCATGTCAGAAAGCTGAAATCATCTCAAACTGGTTCATCAAGCTGTACTCAAACGGCCTCCACAGTCACCAGATCACAATCCAATAGAGCGCCTTTGGGATGTGGTGGAACAGGAGATTCGCTACCTGGACGTGCAGCCGACAAATCTGCAGATGGTGTAATGTCAACCTGGACCTAAATCTCTAAGGAATGCTTCTGGTATCTTGTTAAATCTGCGCCATGAAGAATTAAACCAGGTCTGAAGGCAAAAGGGGCCCAACATAGAACTATCAAGATGTACCAAATGAAGTGGCTGGTAAACCTATGTCTCAGTATCAGAAGCTGACACACAAGTGGTTTTTTATCCAAACCACAGAATTCACAGAAAATGTCGTGCTTGATAAGTGACATGACTCACTCACAGATCACGCCTACAGCATTTCACATACTGCTTCAAAAAAGTGCACACTCGTGTTGCTGTAACTGTACAAGTCCATTTGGTTATTCTCTCACCGTGTGCCCCTGCACTGTTTCTGGCCCTTTCCTTGATGTTTCCACAAACTTAAGTTCTTGCCGTCTTTTAATGAACAACCTCTACCAGAGCACAGTAAGAAGGCTTCACCACACCACAATCGTAAAGAATTGTTTAGGAGAAGTCACAGCTTTTGCTTATGTGAACAGCTTGGAAGTACGCTAGGTGTCTTATGAATGTGAATAGTTGAGCGGTAACAGGAATTGAGGGTTGTATCTCTGAGATCAGTGCTGTCTATGTTTTGGTAAGGGTTTAGGTCAAGCTTATGTTTGTGTATGGAGAATTCATTACGGACATAATCACAGAGGCATCCATGATGTTCCTATTATTATTATTTGATATCAAGCATGAACATAAGTGCTTGTGGATGCGGGCATGTCATGTACAGGAGCCAATCTCTTGTGCATTTGGCTTTGTGCTCTCAGGCGGGTAAATTACAACGCTTCAGTGCTATAAAAGTTTATTTTTATACATCAATAAACATAAGAACCCTTTCCCAGGCATCACGAAAGTAGAAACTAGAAGATGGTGCCACCGTTCGAGTTGAAGCAAAAACTCTTTTACACGTCCAAATGCTTCATGCTTCCTGCTGGAGTTGGGGTTCATTTTATATATATATAGCAGAATAGAGCTTCACGTTCAGGTTAAGGTTTATGTATTGTAATCTGTGTGTTAAGTCCAGTACAAGATGGTCTGGATTTGCTAAAGGGCAAATCATTTATCCACATTTTTAAACCATGAACTTGTTCTTAATTTTTGTTTGATAGAGACAGTGCATAACAAACTCACGGTAGGTCTTAAATGTTACCAGTGGCTGAAAATTGTGTGTGAAATCAGGTGGTTATGAACTAGTGAGTATCTTATTACCAGCTGCAATAAACATCAGACAGAATAGAAGAGAGGGGGGTGTAACCAAAAATGAGAGAGACAGAGTGGTGAAAAACATTTCATTTCATGTAGGCAAGGCAAGCCTGGGGAACAGATCTGGTAGTGTGTGTGTGTGTGTGTGTGTGTGTCTTAATGATGACAACATGTGACTTTCCTTATTTATTTATTGATTGATTAATTAATTGATTGTGGCAGAACACTAGCTTAGTAGTTAGCACTGTCGCCATGCACCTCCGGGGTCCGGGTTTGATTCCCGTCTCTGTGTGCATGGAGCTTGCATGTTCTCCCCGTGCTTGGTGGGTTTCCTTCGGGTACTCCGGTTTCCTCCAACAGTCCAAAGAAATGCACATTAGGCTAATTGGCGTTTCCAAAATGCCGGTAGCGTGTGAATTAGCATGCAAGTGTGTGTGTGTGTGTGTGTGTGTGTGTGTGTGTCCTGAAATTAATTGGCACCCCATCCAAGGTGTACCCCGCCTCGTGCACAGAGTCTCCTGGGATGGCTCCAGGCCCCCAATCATAATAAATGTACAATAATTATATAATTAAAATTCTAACAATAATTAAATGCTAATTTAAAAAAATTTAACAGTTAAACAATTTGTATAATCTGACAAATTCTCCTCCATTAAATGAAGGAAAAAAACAAACAAAAAAAAGAATATTTTAATATGCAAAGTTTCTGAGAGGCTTAGTTAATCATGTGAGAACATGGCTGAAACACAAAATCATGAAAATGTACAGATTTTGCACACAAGAGATGTAAAGTGGCAGGCAAAAGTCGAGCCGCGGGTGAAGTTTGCTGGAATATTACCAACTACATGGGTGAGTTTACACAGATGATACGAGAACTATAATATACTGTTGCACTGTAAATGCTGGCATTATTTTTGGTGGGTGATTTGTTTTTTGTCTCTTATTAACAAGGCCCTTATTTACTTATATGTGCACAGATAATGAAGCATAATATTCAGGAATACTAAAAACAAACAAAATATGTACAGTTCTGTGAGCCAACACCATTTCTTCATATTAAATTACATAAAAAGAAAATGGGGACAAATGTTTAAGGCTGCAAAGTCCCTAAAGATAAAATAAAAAAACAACCTCTGCAGCAGCCTCATTTCCCTTCTCGTCTGTTCCAGCCACTCAGTTGGAATACCACCAGTATACAGTACTAATCACCAGCCTGATCATTGGAGGAAACCAACCAAGCATGAGGAGATCATGCAAACTCCCATGCACACAGACCCCGAGACGGGAGTCGAACCCGGACGCTGGAGGTGCAGGGCGCTAACCACTGCCACCAATCACAGAAAACTGATATGTTATATTGCCATATCTTTACACTATTGATTTTCCGTGACCGTGTTAATACATCCCTGAATTGATCGTTTAAGATGATCAATTCAAGCTGACCTTTGTCTTTGTTTACTCATGATTGCTTGAGTCATGATGTTCTTGTCCTTGCTCATGCTTAGCCTTGGGCATTATCTATCTATATGGTCTAAAGTCTGTCCTTTGCACATACACATCAGTATAAAAGCTATACGTGTCCAGCATACGTTTAGACTTTAGACCAGCTCAGGATGTCTTCGTGCATCATGCGGTAAACCATGTCCTCCATCATACTCTGGCTCTCAGACGAACCTGATGATCGTCTTTTACCTCCTGATGAAGCTGCTGTGTTTTTATGATCATCCAGTAAGATTTACGACGACACTTTTAAAGAGCTGGTGACATGTGACAGCTGGCGTCTTTCCAGTTCAAGGCCTCTTCCTCGTCGTCCACATTTACAACATGGTTTCAGTTCACTTCCCGACGGCTGACTGCACGGCTGAACTCCTAGCACACTCTCACACGCTACTGAGCCCATTTTACAGCGCTGATTGGCGTCACACTTTCCTAAACCTCATTGGTATTCCGAGGTGTTGCGACTCTGTCACTCGTTTCTGGCTACGCTCGTTTCTGTCGCTTCACCTACAGCTCTACAAAGTCGATGATGATTTTTAATGAGGATTCCCATATTCAAGAGCTGAGCATCGGTGAGATTTAACTGGGTCATAAATACTTTGTAAGGACCGGAGGAAGAAAAGAACAAATGTGTTATAATGAAAGAGAGAGGAACGAGGGAAACAGAGAGACATGAGACTTGAGCCAGGCCAGCTTAGGGAGAGACAGAGAGAGCAAAGAAGACAGAGACAGAGAGAGGGGGACAGTGTTTGCCAGAGACAGTGATGTGTTGCAAGGAACAGAGGAAGATGAAAAGAAAGCAAGATTTAAGGATGGAAAAATATACACGCAGAAGAAAAATAAAGAGGAAGAGAGGAAGAGAGAGAGAGAGAGAGAGAGAGAGAGGCAGCAATACAAACCTTGACACACACACACACACACACACACAGAATTATTTATGGGCACAGGGTCTTGGAGCTGAGGATGCTGGTAAACATGAGCACCTCGGTTTTGGATGGTGGGGGGAAACACAGAAACACAGAAACACAGAAATACGCACAGACGCTGGCACAAAGATTGGTTCATTGTTTCATTTCAGATGGCGTGAAAACTATAAAGTTCATTTCATCAGACTGGCTGTCGGATTAAATTTGTTCTCGCATTTAAAAAAAAAAATCTTTTTGATGTAATATTTTTATGCAAATGGAGGTAAAAACTTTCAATTTTGGATCAAAGCAGCAACAGTTCAACTATAACTATTTCCCATAATTATTACAGCGACGCCTACACAAGGTGGAAAGTACTGAAATAATCGCACATCATTATTGTCTAAACAACATAGCCGAAATGACATAACTTAAATTTCCATAAAAAAATTTTGCATGTCACTAATAATTTTTGTCCAATTTGTATAAATGAAATCTAAGTATTAAAAATATTATTGTATGCATACAAAGTTAAAACTGTAAGTGTTACTACAAACAAAATAGATTTTATATATTCAGCAAGTATTATTGTAAATAACATTGAATTAAATTGAAATTAAAAGAATTATTGACTCAATTTTGTAGGTAAATACTAAAAATTTAACATTGTAAGTAAGTAACTTAAGTATTGCGGAAAAGAGTTAAAATTCCAAGCATTATGATTACTATAAATTAAATATTGTAGGTTAGTACTGCAAGTATTATTGTAAGTAATATTGAGTAGAAATTTAAGTACTGTAAGTATTATAAATTTATTATTGTAGGTAGGTAACATAAGTATTACAGTAAGTAAAACCGAGCTGAAATTGCTAATATTTTAAGCATGTACTATATTAATAACGCTTACAATATTGCTTATAGTAACTATAAGTAATATTGTAAGCGTTATAAATTCAATATTATAAGTATGTGTTGTATTGTAAGTAATAGGCCAACAAGGTTTTTATTTTATGTACTGTAATAAGTAGAATTGGTTTAATAATAATATTATAATGAACTTTTTAAACACATTGCCACCATACAGTATTGCATAGACTATACATATAACTTTAAGAAACACTGAGTTAATATTGTGTACTTAATGTTAGCATTAAGCAAATCTGATTTAATATGCAGTGGAAAATGCTAGTTGATTTTGAGCAATCCTGTACAAAAAATTTTTGAAGCCAGATGCCAGTGAAACTCCAGCAGGTTTACATACTTTGGTGAGCTCCACATCTGACGTTCACCTTGTAAAGCCCTCAGCACTCACACAAACCCGTGCACACAACACAGAAGTAGCTCGGCAGCTGATAATAACAAGCTTTCTTCCCGCTCACTATCTACGCCACCTATTCTACCCCGTAATTAGCGCGTAACAGCCTGATGAAGACGCGGCAAACATTTACTAATAGCGAATAGCGGTACAGACGGAGGATAATATCTCATCGCCGAACATGACAGGCGATGATACAGCCGAGCCCAACCCACAACGGCTGGTGCGCTCAGTGTGTCCCTGTGCGGTCTCTGCGATGTGCATCAGGTCCAAAGCACACGTGACAGTTTGCTCTCTAGCTGTCACGCAACCTGACAGTCGAAAGATAGCTCTTCCTCGTCTGTACGCCCCTTTTCATTCATCTCTGTGTAGCGCTTAAAGGTGGACAGGGTGGTGAAGCGCTCGGTTTGTGGTAAACCCCCCTTTTGTTTCTCTGTGAATCCCTTTGACCACACACACACACACACACACACACACACACACACATAGGATAACAGGAGTGAGATTAGTACAGGTCAGACACTTTGAAGCAGAGGTGAAGGAGACAACATGACACTATCAGACAGGTGTGTGTTAGACTCTGCCTATGTGTGTGTGTGCGCTTCTTTGACACCTTAGAGAACATGAAAATCGAAGAATTTTAACCTTCTGAGCACATGACTGACCCCGACAAGGAACACACATTTTTTTTATTCGCATTGTTTACTTCACTCGCATAACAGGAACTAGCCGCACTAATGATAACGATATGCGTAAAAAAGCTTCTCATTAACATAGTAAGATTGTGTGTGTTTCTGTACTGTAATAATTTATTTACTCCAAGCGTCTCGAGCGAGTGTTCAAGCGGCGTCTGAGGGAACGCGGAAGGAGAAGCGATGGCGTTTGTAATGTCTCCAGTTACGCCGCACTGAAGCCTTTCGGAAGACGTTAAACATGACTGCAAACCAAACACGCAACAGGATATGGGGAAACAAACGAAATATCAAATAACACAATCTGTCCGCGGCTACGGCGGTTTGCACTGCATCAGGTTTCAGAGAGAGAAATTCCAACAGGATGAGCCGTCGCTAGTCACTCGGGTCGCGCTTTAGATACAGTGTCACCATTTTTGCTCAAACACAGCAGAATTTCTGCACAAAGTCTGTTGTCATACATCCCATACAGTATATACACACACACACACACACACACACACACACAGTAGTATCTGAGCATACAAACGCTCCGACTTAATAACTGAAATTTTGCAAAACATTTGTCTCAGCATTGCGAAGCATCTTCGGCATACGAACGAACAAACTGAGCCGAGCCGAACCGAACCGCGGCCAAGTTGCGCGTACGTTCGGGAGCCGTTTAAAACTTACTTGTAGAAAGTAAAAAGCCAAGTCGTAGGATTTTTTTTTTTGCATTTTGTGCAAGATTTAGTGAACACGTAGCACCATGGGTCCCAAGAATATTCTCAAATACGGTAGCAAGAAGAAAAGGGAGCCACTTGCATTTTTGTTTTTAAAGCAAATTTTGTGGCAAAGTCTTTTATTATTATTTAAAGATAGTGGTGAGATGAAGCCAGTTACTTTCTTATTATTCTCTCAATCCTTTTTTTAAATAAAAATAATAACTGAAAATCACTCAAATGGCCCTGGTTTAAAGTTGCTTGGAACGCTTGGCGGGATAATATACGCACAAGAGCCGAGAAGATACAGGTTTAAATATCTATTGAGGGCAAGTTTTTACACCTGTGACTTCTGTGAGTGTAATTAGTGTCTGAGTATAAATAGCCAACGAGTTGTTGAGCGCTTGAAATACACGGTGAGCGTTTCATCCAGAGCCACACGGTCTTGGCTGAATACTGAGACATGAGGAAGGCAAAAGAACCGTCAGATGATCTTAGAGAAAATGTAATCGATCAATAAAAAAAAAAAAAGTGAAAAATTAAGGGTTCAGCAAAGATGCAAAAAAAAACCCCACATGCAACTTCAGCTGAAATAAAGGCGTCTTTGGAATAAAAGTGATGTGACTGCTTAAAGATGAACAATATGGAGGTACTTCAACATACATGGTAGAGATTAAAAAAAAAAAGCTGTTACTCTTGCATCATCCCAAAAGGCCTCAAAACTGGCACGAAATCATTTGAAGTGATGAAACAAAAAAAATGAACTTTTTGGCCACAACCACAAACTGTAGAGAAGTCTACAAAGCGTGTGATGAGAAGCACACACCATCTCTACTGGAGAAGCACGGAGGTCCTGTAGATCTCTGATGTTCTGCGGGGGAAGAGGGAGGAGCGCTGCAGTGGCACTGACAAAAATTGATGGCAAGATGAGGCCGGTTCCCATTCATCAGCCCAGAAGCCGCGCACGGGACGCACTTGGACTTTCTAACAAGACAATGATCCAGAGCATAAGGCAGAGACGAGGCAGAGAGTCACGGTCTCCTGAACATGGTATCACTGAAACACTTCCGCAGTTCATGCAAGACAACCCAGGACATTACAAGCCCTGGAGGCTTTTTGCCGAAGAAGAATAGAAAGCTGTACAACCTGAAAACATAAATGGTCTCATCTGCAGTTATCACAGAAAGAACACATTATTAAAAACTAACGGTATGCAAACTTTTGCTCATGATCCCCTAATTATTTTCTTTATTGTCATGTTTTGTGTAATGATCAATCGAATGTGCGATCCTGCGATGTCTTATCGCTGAAGCAAATAATGTGTGATGATCATCTATATGGTTCTATAAAACCAAAGTACAGTGGAACCTCGGATTGCGAGTAGGGCGGTTTGCGAGTGTTCCACAAGACGAGCAAAGATTTGTAATAAATTTTGACTTGGAAAAGGAACAAGTCTTGGTTTACGAGTACCGAGTATCATGTATCACGCATGCACTTCAAACGTCACGTGATCACAACTGAGCCAACGGTTTTTCTCTCTCTTGCGCTGTGGAATTGTGGGTAATCGTCTCCCCTGCTGGGTGTTAGTGTGCGTCTCTCACTGGTATATTCAACATCCGTGCACGCGTGTACTGTTTACTATAACACTGTGACCACGTGTTTGTGCCTAAAACATATTTTATTTTGTGTCTGTATGTGTGTGTGTGTGTACAGCGTGCATGTAAAGCAAAAGCAAGTCTCATTAGAGAGGTTAAAGATCCAATTACTCTCTCTGCTCAAGGCTCAGCCTGCTCTTTGTGTCTGTGTGTGCGCGCGCGTCATTGGACACCGTGTCTCACACACATCCTTCATGTTACTTCAGGTAATCACAATGCACATATAATTATTGTAATGGCTGAATGTTTTAACAATAATGTAAATATTTATTTTGGTGAAATGATTATAACGTGGCACGGTGGCTTAGTGGTTAGCACTGTCGCCTCGCACCTCCAGGGTCTGGGTTCTATTCTCACCTCGGGGTCTGTGTACATAGAGTTTGCATGTTCTCCCCGTGCTTGGTCGGTTTCCTCCAACAGTCCCAAAGACATGGAGATAAGACTAACTCGCATTCCCAAATTGACCGTAGTGTGTGTGTGTGTGTGTGTGTGTGTGTGCCCGGAAATAGACTGGCACCCCGTCCAGGGTGTATCCCGCCTCGTTCCCTGGGGATAGGCTCCAGTCCCCCATGACCCTGTATACAGGATAAAGCGGTATAGACGATGAGTGTGTGAATGATTGATTCATATAACAAGAAAAATCCCCTCGAAATTAAATACATTAAGAAATAAATCAGGAAGTTTTATTTATTTATTTATTTTTTACCATGAATGTTTTTTCCTAAAGCCATAGTTGGCCACATGACTGTGGCTTGTTAAGATACTTGAGAAGGAAAAACACAGCTGAGGGAAGTTGAAAAGACAGAAATGCAAGCATACAGTAACACATTCTGTACAGAGACATAAAAGTAACACCACTTTTTAATCAGAGTTCACACAGGACAGCGGTTTGAAAAAATGGCGAACGTGTAATATTTATGCACTTTGCATTAATGTATTCAGCAGTAGCTCTGGTTGCAAAAGTTATGCACATTTCAAAACGAAATTAAACTTTTATATGCCTTCCCAAAGAGCATTTTAATGTCTCTTATTTCAGGTATAATGTGGAAATCATAAAGGGTTGAAAAACAAAAATCTGATCAGATAAGCTGAATATATCATTAATATCTCATCCATCAGTGCTGTTCAGAAAAACAAGGGACAATGGTATGATGTGGACGTTTTATTACTCTTAACAGCACATCTATTTTGCAGATGGTTACATTACTAATGAAATAATGACATCATACATTGTTTAACTAGTTTAACTAAACCTACTGTAGTTCCTGTTGACACTGTAACAGTGTTAAACTGTCACTTCCTCTACTGCTTCGTTTTTTTCTTCTCGTGTAGACGATAAAACTGAAAAAAATGCAGCTTGACATGTTCCTGAGAAATCATAAAAGCCCTTCATCCTGAAGACGATCCTGTAAAGGAAAACTGAAAGGAACTGGAACTGCTACGAAGTGCCGACACTGACACACAAACCTCTGAGTCTCTGACCTGCACCGTGTCATCGTTAATCCGATAAAACGATCGCTCTCGGTTACTGTGGAGCGTCCATTATACAGTACAAACCACACACAATATCGTAACAAGGTGTTACTATGGAGACCATCATGCATTCATACAACTTTGCTTTCAACATTTCAGATATTGGCAAAAGTATTCACTCACCTGCCTTCACATGAATATGAACTGCAGTAACATCCAATTCTTAATCCAAAGGGTTTATTATGGTTTATGATGTTGGTCCACCCTTTGGCTCAATCTTTGTACAGTATAATATAGTACATGTATATAGTGTACTGTATATACACAGAGTCGGCCAAAAAAAATATAGACACACTTCAGGAAAAGAAAAACCTTGTATAAATATTTTTTGCTATACATTATATATTGATATACTGTTTATAAGATCTATATTATGTATATTTTTCATAATATTGATATTATATTAATATCATAAAACATCATCCTATTTTATGTATACACTGGCTGACTGTGTGCATGTGTGTATATGTATATATACGTATAAACATATATACATATACGAGGGTGAGAGAAAAAATATTTCGATTTTTATTAACTTTTAGAAAAGACAATTACATCATTTTTCCATCAGAAGTGAATCTTCGTCCTCGTAGGGCTTCCAAGGGATTAAACAGATGAAAGTCTGATGGAACGAGATCAGGAGGACGCTTTAACAGCACAAAACGTTTTTGCAGACTGTAGACAGTGTGGGCAGAAGTGTGCAGACGTGCACCGTCATGCAAGATCATGACGCCCTCGTATAGAAGTCCTCTCCGTATAACCTGAAGTTCCTTCAATAAATGTCTCACTGTAACGACCCCTGTTGACTGTTGAAAATTTATTTTTGCAAGTGGACAGTTTGACATTCATTTGAAGAGACAGGACAGCATGCTCTACGTTGGTCGTCTACACTGAGTACGTGCGCTGTTGCTTGCACCTGCAGTTACTTTCATCATCCCATAAAAAATGACACATAGTGTATGTTTGAAACTACTGTTACAGTACAGTAAGTGTTATATAAAATGAATCATTACTTCCTTACCAATCACCACCCAGAATTTAACCGCATGTTTGTAAGGCAAAAGCATCATAGCATAATAAACACCTTTTGCAACCAGAACGATTTTTTTCTTTAAATCAATTATGCTTTTAATTAAATCGAGTGCTTATATAACAGTATATTTGGACCTGCACTGCATTATGGGTCAGTGCTGTAACAGTGAAATCTCCCTGCATTACTCACAGAGAAGCAACAAAATCGTCATCCCTTTCGATAGGCATGAACAATGAATCTCTCCGGATTAAGGACTAAAACTGCTCTGCCAGTTCTTACATCGTCGCGCTGACCGGAAACAAGCCAACTCCATCAATTCAAGTCTGCATGTTTGCTTTTTCATCCCTCTGCAGTCATTTCTTATGCGGCGCACATTTAATCAAGTCATTTCCACAGACTGAACCCTGATGAGCTGCAGTCTCAGAACAGACTACCGCACATCTCACTTTTTCCATCTTCATCATCATGACCAGTCTAAACTCTTCTGCTCGAACCTACACTAATAGAGTCCTGTTACAGGATAACCTGGAAAAGGCCGCCGGTCTTAGCAGCTATACACACAAACACACACACACGCACACGCACACTCAAGGAGCCTTTAGCACATTCATTCACACCCACTAGGAGTGGGTGAAAGCTGTCTGTGATCTCGCCAGCAGCCTCGAATGCTGTCAAATTGATATACAGCATAAAGCGAAGAAAACTGAAGCTCAGACCGCTTGGTTATACAAAACACGCAGGTTCAGTCTGACTCGATACGACTCGATACGACTGAGGTGGAAGCCGGAGTCATAGATGCCTGAATAGTGCAAGTCTGGTTGGCTTTTTTGTTCAACTCCTTAAAATTTTTCATTGCTGTATGTATCTGTCTACAAAAAGTAACTTTTTTTTTTTATCTCTTCACTCGAAATACTAGCAAACTAATTAACCTTTTTTTTTTTTCACTCTATAATCACAGGTGAAATCCTAGCAGGGGTGATTATCACAATTATCTCTGAAGCAATACGGCATGCTAGGCTTTTGAGCAATTGTGAACGGTTCTAGCACACCGTATTAAACACTAGAGATAAGAGTGCGAGGGGAGGGGGATTGATTGATGTTTTATTTTTTACAAATTTATATACTTTATGTTTGCATTTGAGGTGGGAAAATGTTGCAGTTCCTCAATAATCCTGCAGGTGGTGCACCCTAAACTATTGACATACTGTTACACCGCAGCATCTTGTGTGGTATGACTGAATTATTTGCTAAGTTTGTTTGGACTAGAAACAAAACGCACTTAATTAATTATTTCGAAAAATCATGATAAAAGCAGAATCGCAATACAAATCGAATCGGCATGTAGGTACCGCGATATCATATCGGACGACCCCTGGTGATTCCCATCCCCTCTTTTCATTCATTTATCTTCTATACCGCTTAACCTGTATACAGGGTCATAAGGGGCGTGAAGCCAATCCATTACCAGGCACACACTACGGGCAATTTGGGAACAGAAATTAAACTAATCTGCATGTCTTTGGACCGTGGGAAGAAACCGGTGCTCCCAGAGGAAACCCACCAAGCACGGGGAGAACATGCAAATTTCACACACACAGAACCCTCGACCCTGGAGGTGCAAGGCCATGGTGCTAACCACTACGATACCATACCGCCACTCCATTCCCGTCTAATAGAGATTGGTGTATCATTTTACATTACAGGTAACAGTAATGAGCTTTATAAGGTTAACAGTGCCACGCTGTGCCGTGCTGCTGCATTATAATTGTAAATAACTGTAGTAAGGAGAGGAATAAAATATAACGATTTAATGTCATTCAATGTCATTTTGCGTAACATGCAAGTATAATATTTTCTGAGCACAAATCAATAAATAAATAAATAACCCTAACTGTAATATATATAGTATATAACTTGGCTGAGAGATGTGAAGCGTGCCACTAATATAGAGTGTATGACGATGCATGTTACATGCCTGCTGAGCTGGCACAGTGTGTAAGATCCGAAGGTGTGAGTTGAGACTGCGGGCGTGCTGTAAATGTCTAACGTGTGTATAACACCGCAGCGTATGTTTAGGTATGGCACAATCAATAAGCTGCACAGAACACACATGACTCAGTGACACTGGCACAAGTTATTCCATGTTAGAAATAAATTCGAATATGGAATATTCAATAACATCGAACTCGTTTTCAATCCTGGATCGGGATGCCGTCGCATGGTCGAGATGGACTTTAAAAGGAAACATGGCAATCACACGTCACACATGACTGTACAACACTGCTGCCAAGATTATTAACAAAAGACATCACTGTGATACGCCGATTTGTGATTAATGGAATTATTCACTTCTTATTTATACCGCCTGTCCACAAGAACTCAGGGTTCTATGTGAGGGACATCCTGGATGGGATGCCAACCCAGAGCGTGCACACACACACACACACACACAGAATCATACACTAGGGGAACACCAACCATAGACATTACATGTTTTTGGATTGTGAAAAGAAACCAACGAAGCATGGGGAAACATGCAAACTTCACACACACACACACACACACACACACACACACACACACACAGAGAGCAAAGGAGAGGTTCAAACCCCTTAGCCGGGGCAACAGTGCTAACCGCTGAGCCACTTGAATAGGACTTGAGCAAACCAGTTCCTAAAAGATAATTCAATTAATAATAATAATAATAATAATAATAATAATTAATAATAAAAATTATAATAATTAATAATAATTATTATTATTATTATTATTGCAGATTAACCTGCTGTAAAGCTATAAAGTAACAGGTAGTGAGTTGTATTATTGTTATTATTATTATTATTGTTATTATAAGACATGTCATATGTCAGACTATTCTAAAGCTGACACACACACACACACACACACAATTAAAATTTCCAAATGCTCAACATCTAGTCCATTCTGCGTTGCATGCTGAAAAAAAAATAAAAGTTTCACTCACTCACTCACCAATTTCCGGAAATATTGGCCCCCTCTATGTCTTTTAATCGTCTCAGCTGTAAGGAGTGTGTGTGTGTGTGTGTGTGTGTGTGTGTGTGATCAGCTCACTGAGCCGACTCCTGACTCGGTTCTCTGTATCCGAGTGAGCTGATCGATGCAGTCCCCGGACTGGATGCTCGGTGTCCTCGCGCTGATCCTCCCTCGCATCCGGTTGGGGTTTATTTTCCTCCACTCGCTTTATTCGGTTCTGGTCGCGGCTCTTTCACCTGCCAGTGAACTCGCTTCCGCTTGACGCTCTGCACTGAGCGTTACTACCCGCCCGCGCTTTCCGCTCCGGCTCGCGGGGCTGGGGCGGTGCTTGGGGACAGTTTCTGCACCGCGCGCGCTGATGGGGTGCAAAGTTGGAGCTCGGTTCAGTAACGGACAGCAAGCAGTGCGCGAGTCCCGAGCGCGTGCACAGCGCGCGCGATTCAACAGCCCAGTGTGCAACTTCCAAGCTCTGTGAAACATTTTCCCCCCTTTCTGTTCCCCGCGTCGGGTCCTAAAGCCCGCCTCATTGTGCTCCACAGGAGAGTGACATCTAGCTGCAGCCCTCAACGTGGGCAAAACCTACAGTACACCAGCGTTGAAAGTTTTAATACATTTGAGGCAGTTTGGGCATTTGGAATCCTAACTGATATATAAACATCAACCCAAGGCCAAGAACAGAAAAACAATAGGAGGGAAAACACAGTCAAGGTCATAAACACCATGTGAGAAATAAGTAAACAAGGACACTTACAATACAAAGGTCACTCTGGCATGGATTAAGTCTTAATGATTGTGTCATATCCATATTAAACGTTAGAGAAAATTAGAAATACAGTAAATCCCTCAGATGTTATAATGGCTGGCACTGTGAGAACCGAATTATAATTATTATGTTTGATTCAATAAGCCGAATTTCAGAGGTGGAAAATTCTCAAAATACAGGGTAATGGTAAGCCTGGTGCCTACTGTATCTCAGGAGACTTAGGGCATGAGGTGGGTTACACTCTGGACAGGGTGCCAATCTATCACAGGGCACACACATACATGCTCATTCACAAGCTATGGGGCAATTTGGGAACAGCAGTTAGCCTAATGTGCCGGTCTTTGGACTGTGGGATGAAAACTCACCAACAACAGGGAGAACATGCAGGTTTGGGCATTGGGCTCCAGTTTCCTCCCACAGTCCAAAGACATGCAGATTAGGTAAACTTTCCCGTTCCCAAGTTGTGTATGTGCCCTGTGATAGGTTCACACCCTGTCCACGGTGCCCTTCCTCATGCCGGTGTCCTAAATCACCTTAAAATGGACTTCAGGCCTCCTGCAACCCTGTACAGGATAAGCGGTATAAAATATAAATTAATTAATTAATTTTTTGGTGCATTTATTCTTTAGTTGAACATTACCAAAATTGAATACCCATTTTATGCCATTTGAAAGAATAAGACGTTAACCCCTTTGATTTTTTTCTATGTGACCACTTGTGGGTTATGGGTTACTGGGTTACTGATCAGAAGGTCGGGGGTTCAAACCTCAGCAACGCCCAGGCACTGTCGAGTAAAGCCTTTAACCCTATCTGCTCCAGGGGAGCGGTATCCTAGCTGACACTATGCTCTGACCCCAGCTCACAAACTTGAATATATAAAGGAACATGGGACAAATAATTGGTTCTTACTGTAACTTGTCACAAATCTTAAAGTTTCTTCCTTTCCTACCTAGCTAACATCTATTCTTTCCAGGTCAAAGCATCTAATTAGAATCAGTGTAGAAAAACACCTAAAGAATCCTGTCAATTCGTCGTCTACCTTTTTTCTGCTACACAATGTACTGTAGTTAATGCTATACAGTAACTATCTGTGTTCATTTCAATATACACTAGACTAATCATCCATAACAGTAAAATCACCTGCCTAATGTTGTGTAGATTCTCCTGTGTCACCAAAAAACTCTGAGCCATCATGGTATCTGGCACTAAGGTGTTAGGAGCAGATTCTTTAAGATCTGTAAGTTGCAAGGTGGGTCGTCTATGGATTAGACTTATTTGTTCAACTTTTAGACTTTGGATTAGACTTGTTTGTTTGCTCAATCAGATTGAGATCTAGGGAATCTGGAGGCCAAGTAATGACGAGAACGCTTTGTCATGCTCCTCAAAACATTCCCAAATACTTTTTTCACTATGACAGGGTGCATTATCCTGCTAAAAGATGGCACTGCCATTAGAGAATACCTGGTCTGCAACAATTCTGCCAGGGGTTACATGTAAGTAACATCCACATGAAAGCCAGGATGGTTTGCCAGAAGAACATTGTCCAGAGTATCAAACTATCTTCATCGGCATTGTCTTCTTCCCATAATGCATTCTGGAGCCATCTATTGCCCAAGGAATTGGGGCACATGCACCCAGCCATCCACATTATGTAAAAGAAAATCCAGCTTTCATTGTTCCATGCTCTAATTCTGACATTTGCATACCAATTGTAGGAGCTTTCAGCAGTGGATCGGTCTCACTATGGTCACTCTGACCAGTCTTTGGCTACACTGCCCCAGACACAGCAAGCTGCAATGCACTGTGGGCTCTGACCGCTTCCTATCATATTTTACCAAATTCTGATACAGGATTGAGCCAAACAGGCTAGTCTGTGCTTCCCATGCGGATTAATGAACCTTGGACACCCATGACTCTGTTACCAGTTCGCCGGTTGTCCTTTCTTGGACTGCTTGGTAGGTACAAACCATTGCTTACCAGAAACACCCCAGAAGACAATCGGTTTTTGTTGTTATTGTCGATGCTAATGCAAGGTTAGACTAACATTAATTCAACTAGCTAAGCAAGTGAAGTTTTAGCTAATAGTAGGTATTGCAAATAAAAAAGGATTCATTCAGGCAAATATATTTTTATACAGTTTTATATAACTATTAAAAGGTTTAGCTATACATTCAGTAATTTCTCACTAATTTGTGCATCCCTAAAAATTCATTTTTAATTCTACTGATAATAAGTGTCATAATACACTTGACTTCATACAACACCCCTGTACACAAGTATACCTGGATCTAATACAGTAAGTCAATCATGTAGCAGCAGCATTGTATAAATCATGCAGGTACGGTTACAGCTTCAGTTAAGTTTCACTTCAAATCAAAGTGATAAAAAAAAATCTTTTCAGTGACTTTGATCACGGCATGTTCGTTGTTGTCAGACAGGCTGGTTTGAATATTTCAGAAACGCTTCTCTTGGAATGTAGCCTCAGAGTCTTGTTCTTGGCTTACAGAAGTGGAACATAAAGTAGACTTCTGTTGTAGCAGATCCTCTACCTTAAGGTTTGATCAGCTCTGACCATCTTTCTTTGATCTATCTTCACAAGAAGGCATTTCTGCCACTCACTAAATGTTTCTTGTTTTTCACACTATTTCCCTGCAATGCACCTTGATGCTGTTGTTATGTGGCACTATTTCAAATCCCACCGTCTATTCCACAAAGCAAGAATGCAGTTTGTCTGTTGCTGGGAACAGGTTGAACTAGCCTAATTAATTAGCTGGAACACATAACAGACAATAAGCCGGCACAGTGGCTTAGTGGTTAGACCTCCAGGGTCCAGGTTTGATTCCCGCCTCTGTTCTCCCTGTGATTGCTGGGTTTCCTCCGGGTACTCTGGTTTCCTCTCCCAGTTCAAAGACATGCCGATTAGGCTAACTGGCATTCCCAAATTGGCCATAGTGTGTGAATCTGTGAATGTCTGTTCCCTGTGATGGATTGTCACCCTGTCCAGGGTGTACCCCGCCTCATGCCCTTAGTGTTCTGGGATAGGCTCCAGGCACCCAATGATGAATATGTAGGATTAAGTGGTAAAAAATAGAATGTGCAGAAGTCGGGCTAAAGAAAGACTTCAGGCCCTGTGACCCTACATAAGTTAAACAATATGGATAATGAATAAAAAACAGACAAAATACATCACAGTGCAGCACAAAAACGTAGCATTACTATATTGCTAGCAGTTGCATGAAATAAACCAGGCTCAAATAACATTGTTACGCGCAACGAGAGAACACCACAGAACATAGCGGAAATGTTGGCCTGAGGCTTTCTGAGTTTTTTTTTTCGAGAGCACAAACAGGATATGCTTCCTCACCAGAGACATTATCAGGAGAGGATAAAGACCATGGCTACATAATGCCTCTACCTTACTTGACGTTTTTTTTATCCAACTTAATTGGGCCTCCAAGGAGGCATAACATGAGACTGGACATAGTGAGTGGAGCTTTCACTTGCCCCCGTGGCAGCTAATGAATTTACTAAGTTACAACCTAAGCTCATTGGCTTTTGACCAATAACACACACAACATGCAAATTATTAAAACGATTATGTGAGTTGGATTAGAAACAGACAGCAGCTGCCTTGATGCCTCACTGCCGTCTGTATGCTGTCAATGTTCTCGGAAGCTGAAAATGTACCTGTAACATGTAACCAATGACATTGTATCTGTATACAAATGCATCAATATGGATTAAGTCCCCCTTTTGCAGCTATAACGGATTCCACTCTTCTTGTAAGGCTGTCCACAAGATTTTGAAGTGTTTCTTTGGAAATTCTTGTCCATTCATTCTGTAGAGCATTTATGAGGTCAGGCACTGACGCTGGTCGAGAAGGCCTGGTTCGTAATTTCCGTTTTAGTTCATGCCAAAGCTGCTCAACGGGGTTAGGGTCAGGGCTCTGTGTTAGGGCCAGTCAAGTTCTTCCACACCAAACCCATCAAACCATGTATTTATAGTCATTGCTTTATGCACTAGAGCACTGTCATATTGGAATAGAAATGGCTTTCCCCAAACTGTTGCCACAAAGTTGGAAGCAAAGCATTGTCCAAGATGTCTTGGTATGCTGAAGTATTATGATTGCCCTTCACTGGGGATAAGGGACCTGAATTCAATAATTAACAGGTTTGGCCAAATACTTTTGTCTATATAGTGTATATTAACTGCATCTAACCCCACATCTGGGTTAGGTATAAATATTATAAGTAGTTTTATTCTGAATAGCCCAGCTTTTTAGAGACAGTATGGAAAGAATAATAAAAATGAAAACTTGGGGGCATAGAGTTATAGGAAAATAATCAGTAAAATGGTCTGGTGCAGCTTGACATAAAGTATAGCCACTGCTACAACCCTAAAGTTGATTATATTTCATTAACACCATGCCCTGAAGTGATTTATTCCCCTAATACCACAGCAAATTTGCCAATGATTAAAAAAATGAAAAAATTCTTAATTAAAAAAAATTCCACGTAATATATTTTTAATGAATTTACGGTAAAAAAAATTTAATTATGGAAGATCCCTGAGAAAATTAGGCGCTTTACTGTTATTACAGACATTTAATAGCTACAATCCTGATCTTCTCCAATAACCTCTCTTTATTTCTCTCTTTCTTGAAGACAAAAATACAGCTCGTCAAATTACAGAGAGACCGCGAACAGCAAGGCTGTCCATCCTGGAAACATAACATGCTGATTATAAGAAATTATACTCAGACCGGTATAAAGCGGTGATACTGGAGACTCCTTCAAAAATAGAAAAATGTATTTCTTCTTACAGAAAAGAAAAATCATCCAGTAAACAATGTGTGTAAGAAATTATAATACCTTACAAGAAGTGTATTAATCTACAGTATGTGATTTGTATTACAGAAGGAATTATTTTCAGAGTTGTTATTATAGGACATGAATCAACACTTACTGAACACTGTGATGGTATACAGTATATCTAATCGTTCATAGGGTGTAAAGTCAGACAATGCCGTTATTAAATATACACATTGAGTGCAAGTAAGAATCAGAACAACAAAGCAAATCTAATTTATCTGAAAGGGCACCAAACTGTGCTTATACTACTGAATCTCACATTACCAAATCAGATTATTTACTCCATTACAGTCTCTAGGAGGCCAAAGGTCCGTGCATGCTTCCGATATCACAGCTGTTAAGTGCTTGATCGTTTGGGATTGACTTTTAATCCATTCATTCACTGATGATGTTTGTCAAGAGCTGCTGTCTGTGGTGTGACATTAGCATAAGTATATGTGCTCAAGAACCCACACACCCACCTTGTTTTTCTTTTCCTTCACTCTCTATCCTGGCAGGTTTTCTGTTTTGCAAGACAAAAGATGAAGGACATATTCCAGGTGTCAGCGGTGTGACTGTGATGACGCAGAAGCCTCCTGTCCTCACACTGCCTCAAGGACATGCAGCCAACATGGACTGTAATCTGGTGTCACTGGAAATGATGCATGCCGGTACAAACACGTGGCAGGCTCCTAAATTTACATCAACATGTTCATCTCCATCAGACTGTAATGTGGTAGAGTTGGGAGACGCTGGAGTGGATCATTGTAACACATGATACAACACATCACAGTGATGTACACCATGTGCTTTGGATGAATAGGGTAGTCATGCTTCATGTCTGATTTACTTGTACACAAGAGATCTGCATTGCAAGGAGAGTGACTGCAGGCAGGATGTCATTAGCATACTGGAAATGATGACATGTGGTGTCGATCCGTCCAGCTTTAATGCATTTCCTGGTATTACACTACTGTGCAAAAGTCTTGAGCTGCATATTAAATTACATTAAATGATGTAGATTTGATGAAATCAAATAAATGGGAACAAATGTTTTACTGCGACAGGCTGCAAAGATCCAATTGAAAAACTGGTCGTTTATGTACTGTAACAACCACAGCAGCAACCTCATTTCCCCTCTCGTCTGTTCCAACCACTCAGCATTCAGCATCACCAATATACTAATCACTGGCCTGTTTATCTGTCATCCTCCGCACCTATTTCTCACTGGTTCATAGCTAAAGTTAGATGTGTTTTATGCTTGAATGGTTCATAGGTCACTGTGTGGCTTAACAAACAAAAACCATTCCTCTGAAACTGGTCTGGTACAGGGACTAGTGATGAGAGGATAAAGACCATTTCTACATAATGCATCTAACCTCTGTTTCAGTTCATCGCAAAGGTGCTCTATGGGGTTGAGGTCAGGGCTCTGTGTTAGGGCCAGTCAAGTTCTTACACACCAAACTCATCAAACCATGTTTTTATTTATTTGTGCACTGAGGCACAGTTATATTGGAATAGAAAAGGGCCTTACCCAAACAAAGCATAGCATTGTCCAAGATGTCTGGGTATGCTGAAGTATTAAGATTGCCCTTCACTGGGGATAAGGGGCCTGAAGAGGAGAGCCATTAAAGTCCTTCAAGAAGGATTCTATGTAATGTAGACCAAGAAGGTCTAGCTAGATCTTTGGAAGCAAGATATGAAGAAATAAGACTTTTGAACAGTGCTGCCAGGGATATGAAAATACACAAGGTCAGATGATATATAAGGGTTTTTCGAGCAATAGCAAAAGACTAATGTAAAATTAATGTGCAACAGTAAGATCCTGAAAAAGAAATTACTGATTATATATTATTGATGGGCGAATACACCGAATGGATAAATCAACAACTCTTTAAATCGAGTACAGAGTTATGAAGAAAAGGCTTCTGGGTACTGACACTGACTGTGTCGCACATTGCACCTTTGATTGGATCTCATGAGAACAATCAGTCAGCTTTACATTTCCTACTTTCCCTGTAGTCATGCATGTGGAGGAAAAGCACAGCCAGCCGAAATAACGATCCCTCAATGGCACTAACGAGAATCTACCTTCTGCTGTCCTCCCCATGGGAGCGTATCCCAGCAGGCTCTGCAGAAACCTCCTGGGCTGAGGGTGCATGTGTATTTGTGTGTGTGTTAGAGAGAGAAAGGAAGAGAGAGAGAAAAGGAGAAATGGTGATACTGCTGACTCGGCATGGCACTATAAAACATTCACGTTCAGCACTCAGAGCCCTGTGTTTTGTTGGTATTTTGCTGATTTCTGATACTGACTTCTTCATAGTACTTTAGCATAGCAACATTAGAAGCCTGATAGTAGGAGGTTTTGTTATGTCCTATGTTCAGGTGCAAGAAGAATATTCCAAATCTAATCTGATTCTAATTTAGAAGTTTAGCTAAGCCCCTATTAGTCCCAATATCACTATCCAAGGAAGGGACTTGAAAAGCTTTAAGAGGCTAGATAACTATATTTCACCATCCCTCTGTTATCTATGTGTGAGGTAACAGGTGCATGGAGCCCATCTCAGGGAACTTAGGGCACATGGCAGGGTACACCCTTGATGGGTGAGCCGCACTCTCACACATCCAATCATTTGCCACAGGCAGTTTGGAAACACCAATCATTCTATACCAGTTGTCATTGAACTGTGAGGAGAAACCAGAATATCTCACAAAACCTCCTCATCATTTGATACTGAGAACGTTCCACTTACTGAATGTTCACAGGAACGACTGCAGTGGGATCTGAGCCACCTCAGTTAGGATCGTCATTCACAGACGTACGGCCTTCTTTAAAACGTTTACACCATTCAAATATTTTACTATGGCTAAGAGTCTCATTACTGTACTGTGCTCGAAGTCTTGTGTAAATGTCACTTGGCTTCATGCCATCACAAGTCCCATATTGACTCGAACAACTCTCATAAAAAGAAATGCTTTCCAAGACAATGCTTGTTTGTGATTACATGTACCTCCTGTCTATTTGTTTATGGACATGCCACATCCTCCACTACCTCCACCCACACCCTAGGTCTGTTTGACAAGGTAAACATGGTGGAGTCTTCCAACAGCGCCCTTAATGACAAGAGACATAGTAAAACTAAAATACTGTGGCGTGGGCGGGGCGGCGGCTGGAAAGGTGTTTGGGTTAGTGGCTTCGGCCTTGTTTGTGTGTGGTGTGTGTGTGACGTGTGAAATGTGCTCCGGTTCATGCTTAGGCTGAATTGGAGGGAGGTTCTCGGGTGAATGTGCTGTTCATGCTATACATGCTGTGTGCTAAATAAAGTACTCCCAGCCATTTGCATTGGGCAGCAAGCAAGCTCACTTGTCTCTCCACCATCCTTTCCGGCGATAAAACGCTACAATACATTTTGGTAACACTTTTCCAAGATGGAGAAAAACATTAGGAAGCAGACCCCTGAGTTATGTTCCTGATGTTCCAGGATATGTATATATTAAAACAGTAAGTAATAAAAGATGGTCATTTGAAAAACTCATGAGAGACCATTGATTTTTTTTTAATGTTATTTAAATAAACAGGACATCAAATGTACTATTGCTTTCTTGAGGAACCAAATAACGATGAAAAAACACATGCACAGCTAAAGCGATAACATGAATCAAGCTCTGCTGGCCATTTCATTTACATTTACACCAATTGGCAGATGGCCTTGTCCAGAGTGACTTACAGAAGTGCTCCATCAATAAATATGTCCTTATACCGGTTCACTTGGTTACTGACCATCAGTACCATCAGTCTAAAACATGTACAGAAATTACTGGTACAATTGGTTAATATAGCCATCCCTAAAAGAAAGGTTCTTTAAGGGAACATCTGATAGCTCTTTTTCCACCAAGGCAGTTCCAGAGCTAGTTCAGAGACGGTGCCCAATTTCGAACCAGTTCTTTGTTTTCAGACAGACAAAAAACTGGTTCCATGGTGGCACTAACACTTTGCTGGGCTAGAACAAAGAACGTCAGGGGCTGGGGCAAGATTATCACAACCAACTAAAAGTGTGTGACTGCCATCTTTAAAAAAATGGACTCACATGCAATGGGCAGCTCAAATGCTTTCTAGTAATGATAAAACTAGGAGAACTGCTTTGCTGTTGTTGTGCTTGCTGCTAGCGTTTTTGTTGGCGCTAGAATTCCCACCATCATTGCCGCTAGCACTAGCAATCTCACTATTATTCCTGCTACAGTAGCATTGCCGTCAACATTGCTGGGAAAGTACAGACGTACACAGACATATACAGTGCTGTAATAATATGCTCTCTAGCCCATGAAAAAACAAAGCCAGTTTTAAGGAGGTTCGCTTTTGAACTGGTTCTTAACCAGCACTAGCACTAGACATGAACTAGCACCTGGTTCACTTCGGTGGAAAAGAGTCTTGATAATTAACAGCTGCTAGCTTGTGAAAAGTGGTTCTGCTTGGAACCGCCTTTTTCCGATTGATCTGACCAGTGGATCCAAGGAACACAAGGTCTAAGGGTGGAATAGACTTGGGATCAGACAAAAGTCCATCACATAACTCCATACACAAGGACACTTACATTATCATTAACATAGCTTCCATGCGGAAGGCCCGGGTTCGATTCCCAGCCAGTGCCCAAACCCCAGCCACTGGATACAGTGCCGGTCCCAAGCCCGGACAAAATGGGAGGGTTGCGTCAGGAAGGGCATCCGGCGTAAAACCTGTGCCAAGTTGTAGTGCGGACTGGGTGTTCCGCTGTGGCGACCCCTTGCCGGGAGCAGCCGAAAGACCAACAACAACAGTAATTTTTCATGAGACACTTTCTTACTCGTACTCAAGTCATTATATTGATGACATTGGATGACACAGTGAATAACCTGCACAGGATTAACTTTAGGTACTGTAACAGCACCTTTTAGTGGGTTCCCAGTCTTCCCTTTTCCACCCTGTGATCAAAACCTGGTCGTGTCATTATGAAGCCTGACTTGAGAAAAGCTGAAATAGGCCACAAAACTGTGAACACAAGACTACTTTTAAAATCAGAGACGGTGATGAGTCACCCTTCCACATGACTGTTATTATGTTTTTTTGTGTTTTTTTTTTTTTTTTTTTACAGCTTAGCCATTAGAGTAATGCAGGAAGTATGGATCGTTGCTATGAGATAAGAATTGCTCCCTCAACTATCAAACAGTAACTAATTAATTGGCACTGAGCACCGGCACACAGATCCTGCAAAAAGAGAGAAAGGAAATTGATGTTTTTCAATCCAGCAAAGGCTCTATATTAAGTAATAGTGATTCAGTGCATGCCCACTTCCAGCTCTGCATGACTCAGTTGAAGTTTGATGGGCACTGCATCATACTTCTGAGTTGTGTTCCACCAGAAGTAAGCAACTTTTCAACTTTCAAACAAATCCAATCAAAAGATGTGCATTATAAGTGAAAACTTGGGCTTTTTTTCTTTTAGCAACTGGCGGCTTGTCCATGGGGAAGGTGAACCAAAGCCCCATCAAATGAATATAACATACAAATAAATATAGTCAATCTCCCTCACAAATCCATATATTTTAAATTCACAAGTGGAAAGCATTCAAGACAGTTGCCAATCTTCCCAGGAGTGGACATCACAGAACATTCACCCCAAGATCAGACCATGCAATGCTCAGACATTCTCAGACCCTACAGTTAAATGTTAAAGTGTGTGACGGCACAATTAGAAGAAGACTCAACTGAAGTAGGACTGGTTTGGAAGGGTTTCCAGGAGAAAAGCTCTTCTGTCTAAAAAGAACATGAAAGCATGACTGAGGTTTGCAAAACTGCAAATGAGACCAAACTGGAGCTGTGGAGTTGGCAAAAACCATACAGCATTACAGCAGAAATAGCTCTGTCAAGCATGGTGGTGGAGGGGTGATTCGGGCTTGCAGTCATTGAATTGACCATGAACTCCTTGGTATACAAGATTATTCTAGAGGCAAATACGAGGCCATCTATCCAACAGCTAAAGTTTGAAATGGAAAGGAATCAAGGTTTTGGAATGGCTTATTCAAAGTTCCAGACCTTAACCCAATTTAAATGCTGTCGGGGGATCCTTATGAGAGCTGTGCATAAGAGAACGCTCAAAACCCTCAAAGAACTGAACTAATCCTCCACAACGATGTGAGAGACAGATAAAGTCATACAGGAAACAATCACATCAAGTGATTGCTGCTAAAGGTGAATGTGCACAGTATTGGATCATGGTGGTACTTAGTATTACTAATCCCAGCCAATCCATCGGAGGGCACACAGACACACACTCATTTACACACTACAGGCAGTTTGGGAACATCAATTAACCTTACCTACATGTCTTTGGAATGTGGGAGGTAACCGGAGTACCCGGAGGAAACCCACCAAGCACGGGGAGAACATGAAAACTCCATGCACACAGAGACGGGAATCAAACCCGGACCCTGGAGGTGCAAGGCGACAGTGCTAACCACTACACCAC
>JAOVVA010000031.1:7810570-7825618 GCA_028565275.1 Leiocassis micropogon
ACACACACACAGACACACACACAGACACACACACAGACACACACACAGACACACACACAGACACAGACACACACACACACACAGACGCACACACCCCTCAGGGCATTACGACATGCAGACGGCATTCCCTCTTGCATGAATAAGCACAATGCAAGAACACACCTGCATATCTCACATACACAAACACATATATAGACACACACCTTTTTTCCAAAACAGAGAAAGAAAGAAGGAAAGAAAGAAAGGCAGCAAGCTAGAAAGTCAGCATTCATCCAGCTGGAAACAGTGACAAGGAACAAAGTGACAAAAAAAAAAAGGAATCAAATCGGAGTTTTCCGATTGAAATCATAAAGGTCACGTTGGGACTGATACGAGGGTGTGTGTGGGGAGGGGGTGCTGATAAATGAGGAAAAAGGGAGGGGAGAAGGAAAGAAAACAATGCACTCATTCTCAGAACTTTTTTTCTCAATTCTGCTTCTCAGATAAAAATCAGAAAGAAGAAAAATAATGAATTTCCCTTTAAAAAAAAAAAGTGTTTATGAAGAATCAGAAGCTGCTGGCACAAAGTCTAAGTGTACCTTTGAAGAGGGAAAAAAAACTGATTTGGGCAATAATTTACATGCACTCTGGATCTGATTCACAGTTAACTGTATGTATATATTTAACCCAATTTTCACTATGAGGTGCAGCAAAAATGAAAAAAGAGTCTTACAGTAAGTAAAACGGAGTAACATGCATATAATCTATACTTTGTGTAATCCTTCTTGCTTGCCTGGATCCTCGCTAGCACTATTGATTTGAGGGTACTGGCCGGGAGTCAGGTGCGGAGTTTTTCTGTTTGCAAACTGTATATAATGTGATCTGTCTTTGAGCTTCGCTTCCAAACACCTATCGTTTCTCCTCAACCAGGGTGTATTAAGAAAAATAAGTGGTATCGGAACACTTAAATGAAAGCTCATGTGCTTAATTGCCCAATTATTATTTGGCTCAAAATGGACTCATAGCGCCACTGATAATGTGTTTACTGACGGTAGCCTTACCTGGGGGTTAGGCTGAGGATTAAAAGCAGTGTGCGTCACCGAGCATTACATACGAGCAAGAGTCTGGTGCTTAAGCCATGGAATACTGCGCCATACCAGAAGCTTTGGGTCACATATAATGTCTACATGATTAGAAAATCTTTTTTCTTTACCGTTTTAGAAGGGCAGCGATTTGTACTGAGAATTTTTTTCTAGGATTTTATAAAACTACTACTTCAACAGTGGCGTAGTGGTTAGCACTGTGGCCTCACACCTCCAGGGTCGAGGGTTCGATTCATAGGTCTGTGTGTGTGGAGTGTACATGTTCTCCCCATCCAGGTATTACATGTACAGTAGAGACATGCAGGTTAGGCAAATTGGCATTCCCATATTGTCTGTAGTGTGCGAATAAGTCTGTGTATGTGTGTAAGTGTGCCCTGCAATGAATTGGCACTCTATCTAGGGTGAACCGCGCCTCATGAAATATAGTCCACTGGGATAACTCCAGGCTTCCTGCGACCTTGTACGTGATAAGCCGTATAGAAAATAAATGAATAAATGATATTTGAACTTAGTAAATACAACATGACATTGTCGTGATATATTATAAATTCATGTCACGACTTATTTGTCACCAAATTCCGCTTCAAAAAAGCTTTCAACACCGTTTTTTGTTAGTAATTATGTAAATTTTTACATAATTACATAAATACATAAAAGGCCTGATTTGATTAACTGTAATCAATCCAAATTTGGGGAAAACAAAAAGCCAAATAAATATGCATTGGCTGGATCACACTCCAACACACACACACGGATGCTAAATGCAACACTGATTTGATTGTGTTTGGAATCGACTTAATTTCAAACTTTTTTTTCTAAATATTTGCAATCTGGCTTAATTTGTTATTCCTGGAATAAGTGAATCGACTCATCTGCGATCAACCAGAAGCAGAAGCAGGATGGTGTACACGCAACACAGATATAAAAAATAAAAAAAATCTCTTTATAACATAAATAATAGAATAATAATGAAATTTGCCATTGCTATTTTATTATTATTGGATTGATTTTGTTTTTATCCATTAGTTTTTTTTCACGTGTATCTTCCCTTTTGTCAGCAAGTTGATTTTCCTTTATAAACAGAGACCACAAATAGTGCCGACCCTGAACGCTGTTAGTGTTTCATCATCCAGGTGTACACACAGCGTCTCAGCGACACTGGCAATGCGTCAAAGCCCGTGCAGCCAACATGGCAGCCTGGTTGGGAGTTGCCAAGCCTGTAAGAGCAACCTGTCGGTGCTCCAAAAATAGAGAGCTGATAAAAACACAACTGAGAGCAGGGGGAGAGGTCTTAGAGGTGGAATGTCAAACTGGAACAAATACAGCAGCTTGGCCATATGAAGGTGAATTCAGGCAAGAACAGCAGAAAAGAATCGGGATAAAAACAGGCCTAACGATTAAAATGTTTTCACAGTTACCCCATGCTTTAAAATCACCTCAGACATCCATAGGTTTCTATTTATTGTTTCTTTAACCTTAACATGAAGTCTTGACTTACCCTACACACGGACATCTGATTGGTCGTAAGGGTTCCCGTTTTGTCAGAGCAAATGACAGAGGTGCACCCCAGGGTCTCGACAGAGGGCAGTGAGCGTACTATGGCGTTCTTCTTGGCCATGCGGCGTGTCCCCAGGGCCAGACAGGTGGTGATAACGGCGGGAAGACCCTCGGGAATGGCGGCCACGGCCAGGGCCACGGCGATCTTGAAGTAGTAGATGGCGCCGCGGAACCAGGATCCTCCATGCACAGGGTCGCTGAAGTGGCCGATGTTGATGAGCCAAACCGCGATGCAGATGAGCGAGATGACTTTGGAGAGCTGCTGGCCGAACTCGTCCAGTTTCTGCTGCAGCGGCGTCTTCTCTTGCTCCGTGCTCACCATCTGGTTACGGATCTTGCCGATCTCAGTGGAGACACCGGTGCAGACCACGACACCGATGGCTCGGCCCGCAGCAATGTTGGTGCCCTAAAAAAAAATGAAACATAAAAGAACTGTTTTTTTTTTTGTTTTTTTTTTACTGGACCTACACATACAAACTCACACTGCTAAATAAATAGCTCTCTCCCAGTTCCCAGCCAGTCTTTATAGGCTGGTAGAGAAATGTCAGCCATTTCAAACATACACTCGCGTACACTCATTTCACTTAATGCAGTTTGGAAACTCCTTTGGCCGTAATGTCGTTAGACATTTTTTCCCCCAGTGGACCACATTTATTAAAGGGATGATGTGTTGGAAAATGTATAAAAGCCTACTCTGAAATTGCACCACAAGTGCAATTTTCTAAACTAAACAGAGGCGTACTCAAAGTGATTCTGCGGCTCTGAGTGATTAAAGCGCTTCAAAAGGTGTGCCCTCAACTATAAATAATCCAAATAGAATGTAAGTGAACTGAGAATGGAAAAATGCAATCCTGGGTCAAGCCTGTGACAGGACCAGCATAGCAGGACAAGAAGGAACACTTACAGTAAGTCTTGTATTAATATGACATCCTAATGTTTTTTTTTTCCCACAAACACAAATGAGATGGAAAAAGAAGGGGAAAGATGGAAAGTGAGTGACTTTGCAGAAAGTCAGTAAAATGCAGTTGTGTTATGCAAGAGATCAAAGTTTTATACTGGAAAAAAAGTTCAGAACTTAAATATCACTTAAAAGTGAAAATTACATGTAGAACAAACGTCCTGCCTTTTTTAATGCAATTTATAAATAGCAAAGCTATAATAGAAAATGAGTAAATAGTTCAAGGAAATAGTAATAATGATCCATCTAAAGACATCTACAAACACACACATGCATGCATGTACTGTACATGCAACAGGAAGGAAGTACTTACAGAAAATAACATGTTCTTCTTATCTTGATTGACTGCTCGTGGATCAGGCACTGGGTCAGTGTGTTTGATGACAGATACCGACTCGCCTGTTAAAAACATGCACACGCACACGCGCACACACACACACACACACACACACACACACACACACATTAAGCACTGAACATTGGTGTGCGTCCTCAGTAGATTTAAACGAAACCACACAATAATCCGGTTTGTATATTGTATATACAGTATGAGGCAGCATTGCGGCTTTTTCGAGTACAGTACCTGTGAGGATGGACTGGTCCACTCGGAGAGTAGTGGATTTTATAGAGACGATTCGGATATCAGCAGGCACCTTGTCTCCAACTGGAAAAGTAATGAATGCATAAATATATCACAATGAAGAGGAGTTACTATTTAAGTCACAAAACTGTCAGAGCTACTTAATGGTTCATAAGAAATTAGTAAAATTTGAATACGGATGAAAATAAAGAACGTTGATGCGTTATGATGCTAAAGTTAACCAATCTTAGTTATCAGGCTAGGACAGCACATTCCAACGTTTTACTCATCAAATACTATAACGATTTGCAAATAGGTATACATTTTAATTAATTATTTAACCAGAAGTTGTATCTTTTACCAGTTATAGTTGCAGTTAAAAGTGAACCTACCTACTGTTCTCTCACCAGCAAATCCCCCCCCCACCCCCATACCATTGTTTTTTTGATTATTAAGACACAATTTTTTTTTTTTTAAGCCGGTCATGCTATCAAAAAACTAGACAATGCAAAACCTTCTGTCCTGAAGACAGGAATCCCACAGAGTGATACAGAGTATCACCATCACAGAGTAACGTAAATATTATTCTTCTTACAGAAACCTTCACCACACTTATTATACCTTTTTCCCTGATAATAGAGGCATATTATGTATGTAGAATCCACTTTTAGACATTCGGATATATGCAAAATCATAAAAAAAAAAAAAACAGCCTGCTTTTTGACCTATCTACACTTTTGTATTTACCAGAGCTCAAACTAGCCAATTAGATGACCCCCTACCCATCAATGTGACCTCATATAAGAAGACAATGAACCTGTGTTTGTGAAGGAGGAGTGAAATAACGGGACTTTGAGGTACAAAAAAATAGAGTATATTTCACAGGTGTTAGTATTTCAGCTGAGACCTGTTTTATTCATGAAACAGTAAAATGGGACCTTTAAATAAGCACATAGTTTTGAATCTGTTGATTATTAGCCTTAGATTAAAGTGGAAGACTAATGCGTCTGCTTTACAAGCCTCTAAAGGATCTGTTACTATAGAAAAGCTAACGTATTACAACAAGCATGTTAATATAAACCTGTGTTTACGACCAGAACGATCACCAGAAAAACCTTCTGATTCAACTGATTCAAGAAATAATTAACAGAATTAATCATCAGCAAGAGAAGAAAGTGTCTTTTTTAACAATTTTTTATATATAAACATTACTGATGTTCTCCAAGAACAGACTTAGTAACAGTAATGCAAAGCAGCAGCTTGTGCAAAACATGACTGTCCGGGGACCAAACACCACTCCAGACATGTAACCAACATGCCCTTTTGTTGTTCAATTCCAAGCTGATATGAACTCAGACACTTTATAGGATCAATAATGTGCCTGAGCACTACATCAAGAAGGACAAAAAGGGTATCTACTTTTCAAAGGAGGAAAACAGGCGATAAAGGTAATTAACAATGCTGTCTGGAACACAAACACAGTCAATACCTTTTTCAAACAGACCTTCACTATCAAGTTTATTAAAATCAGAGGGTCCTACATCAGTTTCAAAAACTACTACCGACCTCCCTGGTGTACGTCTACAAAGTGTCCCCCTGGTACAAATGTTGACTAAGGTTAGGTTTTCTTTATGTGCAATAATATCTGTCAAGATAAGCCCTCTTATCTTACATCCTGCTTCAGCACTCTTCCGGTAACAAGTTTTTTTTTACATTTAATCCCTCATGCTGAAAAACAACACGGAATCCATAAACAGCAAATTAACCTCTTGATAACCTGTCCTTACAAGTTAGAGAGTCGGCTCGCTGAAAGCATTTCTCTGATATATTTGGAAACATTTTAATGATGCGTAGCCTTGTGACTAGGCGTGTCAAATGTGTGTTCATTAACAGCCTTCTGATCTTGTGCTGAGGTCGGGTCGGGCAAAATGATGTTTTAGATGCTTCAGGACAAATAAGGTGGACTGAGACGGTTGAGGGTGCGAGCCTGGACAGGTTTTTTTTTTTTTTTTTGCTCCCCATTTTGGGCAAATATGCCAAAAAAGATTAATTTGAGGAATCATGCATCGTTGATGCCAACTAGAAAGTGGGAATTCCAGGGAAGCCTGGGACACATGCCAGGCGGGGTGGTATTCCATATGGTCGGTGAAGGATGGATTCCTTAACTGCTCTTAAAGTAATAGCAAAGTGAGAATTAAATGCTTGGATGAAAGAATTGACGTGAATGCCAGCTCTTCACTGAGACACAGCTTAACATGCCTGACGCGACCTCCTCTCCCACTCGAAACATCTCACTCCTACTCGTAATGCTCCATGTCGAAGACTTGTGTAATGCCACTGTTACACAAACCACCCCTTCTCTTCGAATGGAATCTATTCACCCTCCTCTCCATTTCTCTGTCCTCACCCACATATGTCAATCACCCCTTCTCTGTCATGTTCTGGTTGCATTTATTGGCTGGTCTAGGTGGGTGTAGTGAGCAGAATGGGTGAGAACTCAGGCCTAGTCCATCCCTCAAATAATCTTGCATGTTCTCTCGGTCATTTCAGTCTCTGTAAATGCATTCTTCTTCATCTTGTGTTATGTCATCTTGCCACATTTTCATTTTCGACTGCCCCTGCCTTCCTCCCACCACAGATGGCTTCAAAACCCATCTAAAAGCTAGGATGACCAGCTCCACTTAGACGACTTTCGCATATACAGTAGTAAAAAACAAAACAAAAAGGGAGCCAAGCAAGCACAGGCACACTTCATGAAAAACTTTATATTGAGAAGGCATGATGTTGAGAAATCTTCTTGCAAAAGAACAATGTTTTTCTTCTATTATCGACCATCTTGTCTTGGTACCCAAATATAGCATCCAGTTCTTGGCTAACAAGAGTGAAATTCAATCCTAGTCTCACACACTCTAACATGTTGTTTGACCATCTTTGATCATGTGGCAAATTAATGTGTGAAAATGCTCCGAGAACCACTCTACCACAATTTAAGTCCTGGAAAATTTCCATGCCATCAGCGAAGTAAAGTTTATTGATGTGATATCCTCAATACGTTCAGTACAATCAGGTCGTCAGCTGACTTTATGTCATCGTCACATAATGTTGTTGAGCCGAGCCAGATCACAACACTCCTCCAGAAGCTTGTGCAGGGCCCATTATGTACAATTACTATGTCGCTACTGTACATATGACGCACTCCCCTCCAAAGCACTTGCTCCAAAGTCCAATCTCTATGTTCCCTAGCAAATAGTCCACAACAAGTGGTTTGATTATAGACACACTGATGTTTAGTCTCATTACTGTAATTGTGTGTGGAATCTGTTAAACATAGCTGTGATTTCTACTGTGGAATTCTTGCATTGCATGTCACTTAAATGCTTGATTAATGCTTTGTTAGATGCAGCTCAATAATTTGAGCTAGTGGCATACTGTATTTTCCAAAATGCATGGCTGTTAATCTGCAATTTCAGTCAAATGGCCTCTGTGTATTAAAGTTGATAGCCCTTGCCCTCACATAGTGACCAAAAAACAAACAAAAAAAAACAAAAAAAAACTGATGGTCAGTTAGACAAGCATGACCCCTGTTGTCCAGAGAATCTTGTATAATTTGACTAGTAAGACTACATTCATCTATACACACAAACCTGATGGAGAGTAACCAAATCTCTGAACGCTCATAAAACAACCAAACAACTATTCCAAAGGAGTGAAAATGACAGAAAACATTTCTCCCAGCTTTCCATGTCTGCCGGACCAACAGAAATCCCCCGGCTTCTTCTTGAGGTCTGTAATGGACAAGTTTTCCATGTGAGAAAGAGCCAGGGGAAAGTTCCACTTTGGACTTCCACTGTTACCCCAACGCGAGGGCCGGCTGGAAACTAACATGCAAATTGATTTATGCTCACCAAGTTGCGCTTTTCAAAAATAGCCGTGGCGGTTTCCAGTACCCCCTGCTTAGACCGAGACCCACGTGTGCCAAAGGTTCCGTTAAAAGTGGCGCATGCCTGCAAATGATCCAGAGCAGAAACACAGGAGGTGGGCAGCGGACAAATCAGAGAGACATAAATGTGTACGTGCGGCTTGATTTTTTCCACCCGGTTGCCATTTGTTTTGCCATCCAATTCCTCCTTCTTGTTTTAGTAACCCATTTGTATTGGTGCTGCCTTTTGGAACTTTCACAACTCATTTTTTTCCCCTTTCCACATCTATTTTTCATTCAAAATCTTTGTTTTTGTACTCCCTGGGATGCAAAATGTGGTATTCTTCACGTTTGTTTTTGTGCCTGGTTAGTGACTGTGTATTTGTATTTTTTTAAATGGCTGCTTAGCAACAACATTATGTCAAGGTTTGATAAAGAGACAGAGGCATTTAAGCTGACAGTCCTGGCAACACCTTCATCTCTGGCAGCTCCCACACAACCATACTACACCACGCCACCCAAACACACTCACTGTTGTTTCAGTACATGTCTGAGGTGCTTTCATGAACATAACAGTTACTTGCATTAATATTTATGCCACACTAGTATTTAATCCCTTACTTTAATCTCATTTTAATATAGTTATTTGTCTTGTCCTCACAAGGTCAAAACTTTTTCCTTACTCACTCACTCACTCACTCGTCATCTGTACCGCTTTATCCTGTTTACATAGTCTAATCTGCATGTGTTTGGCCTGTAGGAGGAAACCAAAGTAGCTGGAGGAAACCAAGCGCACAGAGGTGGGAATCGAACCTGGTCAGGAATTGAACCCGGACACTGGAGGTGCAGAGCGACAGTGCTAACCACTAAGCCACTGTGCTGCCAAAACATATTCCTCTTCAAAATAATTTGACAAAAACCTACTAATTTAACAAAAACCTACTGTGAATAATCACGTGGCCCTTGATTAAAGGTCCTACAGTGGAAGCTTGGCAGCACTTGTTGCTTGAACCCATGACCTTCTGATCGGCATGAGGCTTACCCACTTGCTGCCTACTAGAGTCAGAATAAGCTCATCTAAAGCTATAAGATGATCTTCAGAACCGTTGTCTCCCACGAACACCGGGTAATAAGATGTATAATGGCTGGAGAACCCTTGAGGTCGCATCAGTGATGAGGCGTGTATGTGTGTATATTTGTGTGTGGGAGCTCAGCCTATGGAATGCAGACTTGTCTCAGCAGGGACCTGAGGACAAAGAACGGCTTGTTCCCGCCCCACCGGGACAGGTAACATAATCCATTTTCGCTTTCGCTCCCTCTTCACTTATCCCATTGCTCATTCTCTCTTCACTATTAGCTGTGCTTCTTGCTCCTCTCTCCTTTCCAGTCTACAATCTCTCTCTCTCTCTCTCTCTCTCTCTCTCACATCAGTCTAGCTCAGATGTCACATCAGTATCCTAACTTGCCCTCTCTCCGTTTTTTATTTTCCCCTACATACTCATTCATTCCACCCACCTCAGGCTTGGTGCTCTCGGTTTATCTCCTATTCTCAGTCACAAGAAGAGCAGTTAGGTTTGGATAACGCTAAATATCATGCCAGTGCCAGCATTAGCTTCACTGAATTTCATTATGTTAGAAATATGCCATGGAGTAATACTTTTTTTCTGGTTAAACAGTAATTTTGCATTACAAAATTTACATTTTCCCAATAATCACTTTGAATCATGTAGAAACAAAATCAGAAAGACTGTTGAGCGCCATATAAAATATAATTTCCTATAATCTTGATCACAGGTTCCCAAGTCTGGAGTGGTAACAAAGAGAACCCGTGAGAAAGGTATTTTTAATCAGAATGAGAGGGGTGTAAACCTTTGATAATCTGTTCAACAGGAAATTATGAACACTCGAGCTGATCATGTCTCTCCTGTTGGAATGAAGTTATTTTTTCTGCGCATGTGTGCGAGTTTCCATGAGGGTGAATCAAGAGGTTTAGTGTTCTTGTTGAGGTTTAAAGGACGTCTTGGACTCTCCCCCTGTTTAAAAATGGCAAGAGCAGTATATGCTTCAGAGACGGCTGCTTAATTAGAAAGAACAGCAGAAATGCTGAACAAAAACTCTATTGGGATACAAATATTAGGAACAAACATTGTTCCTAAGACACGATAGGGATTCGTTTTGGACAGTTTTATTTATAGGATGAATTCAATTTACCTCAAAGTTGGACAAAAACCTGGACAAGGTGAAGATGGAATCACTTGATTTTACATGAAAATAATGAAAATAAAATAGATGGATGGAATAAAATGTCAAAAAAAGTTATGTCCTAATAAAAACTAGTACGTGTGAAACGGCACATCTTATTGGATCAGTGTTCATGTGATCAGTCAAGCTGGAATCTCTAGTCATAAGGATTTCCACTGGACTGGATTAACACTGTCAAAGTAACTATAGCTAGTGATCATATTTTTCCCCCCATTCTAATGACCGATGAAACTACAGCTCTTCACCGGCATGTATGTGATTTCATACATTGTGCTGCTGCCACATGATTGGCTAATTGGATCCCTGCATTAATGAGCTGTACGCTGTAGTGTACAGATCACATCTGTAGGGTTGCTGATTCGAATCTCGTCCCCAATTTAGACTTAGACGGTTTCCTCTGGGTAGTTTGGTTTCCTCCATTTAAAGATTGGATGACTGTAATGTCCTGGGCTCATCACGCCCCTCCCCCGTGACCATACACATGATCAACAGTCTAGACAATAGATGGACAGACATAGTAAATGACTTTCTAAATGAGAGTTCTCTTATTCTAATGATATGTCTATTATGTCCAAGTGGAGAGTTATAAAACCGAGAAGATGGTGAGAAAATGGTCACAAACCAAACTCGACAGTCTAAAATAATAAACAGTGTTGAAACACAGGAGGGAGTAATGAGGAGTAGTGTGACAGGAGAATCACAGAAAACCTACTGCAATTCCTCCGCAAAATTCAAAAGGAAATGTTCCTTGTTTAACTGATGCCTTTTGTGTGCTTGAGGAGACACCCGGGTGTCCCACTGTATAATATACCATCCTGTACATGGTGCCCATTCACTGAAAAGCACACTAATTTTTTTCAGCTTCATTCAGCAGACAACTGTTGTTGCTATGAATGAGAGCCAGAAACCCTGCACAATCTCTCTCTTTCTCTCTCTCTCTTTTACCCCCTCCCGATGTTGGATTCATTCCGTCTCTCCTGTTCCCTCACTCCTCTCCTCTCCTCTCCTCGCCCACGCGAACTGAACATCATTAGCAAGTCAGGATTACAGGAACAGACACTAATTATTTTAATGACAAGACCCGGTATATACTGTACATGATTTGTGTGCATGTGTGAACGTGTGTTGTGTGCGCATATAAGGTTCTGCAACATAAATGACACCAGGTCTATTTTTAGATATAATGTTTTAAATCATAAGAAGTGTGTGTGTGTTTGTTGTTTGTGTGTGCGCGCGTGTGTGCATGTCAATAGGGGCTTTTCTGAAGCCTGGGTGGCAAACAGCTTGTGGCATCCAGGTGGTGGTTATTACGACGTGACCATATGGGGAAAACAGGAGGGTGCAGGCTGGACACACACACACACACACACACACACACACACACACACACACACACACACACACACACACACACACACACACACACACTTACTATGCTGCAGCTGATATAATAATCAACAAACCTGGTTTATACCAAAACCAGTTGGGATTACCAGTTAAATTACAAGGGCAAAAAAAGGTAGCACATCTCAGCCCTCTAACACCATGGAGCTCAAAATGTTGAGCTGGCAATAAATAAAGTCAAAAAAAAAAATCAAATGCAACAAATGCATAAAAAAATGATTTTTTTTTTGGCAGTGGTGTGGCTCAGTGTGTTAAGGCTCTGAGTTACAGATCGGAAGATCGGCGGTTTGAGCCCCAGCTCCGCCAGGTTGCCACTGTTGGGCCCTTAACTCTGTCTGCTCCAGGGGCGCCGTAAACTGGCTGACCCTACGATCTGACCCCTGCCTACCAACAAGAAGTTGGGATATGCGAAGAATTAAGCATTTCACTGCATATCGTACTGTGTATGACTGTGTATGTGACAAATAAAATTTGAATTAAAAAAAAAACAAACACTTAAATAACCTGCCTATTTATTATTTGTTTGTGATGGGATCTGTGATTTCCTTTTTTTTTTTTTTTTTTTTTGACTGCAAACATTCCGCTCCGATGCTTACCTGCCACCTCCACGATGTCCCCTGGCACAATTTCCCGAGCCTTGATTCTCTGCACGGCCTTGCGGTTCATGCGGTACACTTTGCCCATTTCTGGCTCGTACTCTTTTAGAGCTTCGATTGCATTCTCCGCATTACGTTCCTGCAACGGCATACAACACGCCCCAACACACCCACACACACACCCACACACACACAGACACATTAAGCTCAGCCTCTTCATGCTGAGCTTCACTATCAACACATCTTACAGTTCTGGTGTAACATTTACATTGAGCTCAACACCGCTTATTACTCATCAGCTGTCTTGTAAACACACAGGCAACAGGAGAACATGGAAGAATCTATAATGTGGAACCTCTGGAGGGAGGATTCAGTCTCTTGAGCATGAGGAGGAAAAACATCAATGAATTTTGGAGAAAAAAAAAAAAGGCCTTATATAATAAAATAAGACCATTTAACTATAACGCACATAGTTGATTTATCTAACTGTAAAATACTCATCGGCCAGTGATCAGAGTAAAATACTCTGTACGACAATATCTTAATTTTCAACTAATACAGTACTTATAATTTTTCTGTGAAACTTCAACACTGCATTACTTTCAAACTAGTCTCCATGCATCGACTTTACACCTCAACTTAGGATGAATTATTACCACAATCCACTGGTGTATCAGGCTGCAGGTCTGTATCCACCTCCATGAGCATATTTATGCTTTGTGAAATGAAAAAAGTGTCTGCATAATGATGCTCAGTTTTATTGTACGCTGACATTTAAACTCGCACAAGAGAAGGACGGCCCTTATTTATTAGCTCAGTTTCCTTTGTCCAGGAGTTCATCACAAACAAACAGTCTCGATTATTCATTCTCAAACACACACATGCAGTATATACACATACACACACACACCTGCCAAACTCCAATGACTGCATTGGCAACCAGGATGAGCAGAATGACTATAGGCTCCACAAAAGCTGTAGTGGACTCCTCGCCATCCTCGAACAGTGCCAGCACCTGAAGAGAGAGAGACAGAGAGAGAACAATTCATACATCAAACTCATCCATGTTGCATGATATATTTTATCCTGCCGTTCAGACTGTGTATCTCAAAAAGGCTGTCTTGAGTGATGGGAAGTAAAATCTTCCTCTATTAAGCCAAAACAGCAAATGTATTTTAATAGAAGCATTTCTAAGCATTAGAGGTGGACAGCTGATAAAGCTCATTAACATATAGGTCTGATTATATGATAGGCGTGATAATTTGCACGCAGTCAACACAAACACATATGTGCAAATGAAGCCTGTCAGAGTTATACCACCTCCTGGTTAATTAAGCTGAATGTGATTAACCCAGTCTGGATTAAACACTAACAGTTGTAACAAGCATGTTGTAGATGACAGTGGTATAGCCAGTGGTGCCATATAATTATACTGTATTTATTTATTTATTCATTCATTTATTTATCGCTTCAGTACATCATGGCAGTTTTCTGACATTTTGCACATCTTTATTGTTTAGATTGTTCAACATTTTCGGTGGTGTTCAACTTGTTTTTATTATAAAAGTGTTAAAACATTATTTTAAAAAAGGGCAACAGTTACTACTATACAATGTAGCTCTGTTTATTTAAGAGTTATCTATTTATCTATTTATTTATGTTAAATATTTTTCCTTGATGTAACAAAGTTTCCTTAATGAGGTAAAGTTTTAATTTAATGACTTACTTTAAAGTTTACCTTTAATTATATAACTATTATATAACAGTATTATAATGTTATATAAAACTCTTAGTCTTGTATAAGTCTTGGGCCATCCTTAATGTGGAAGCCCCCTAGTGATGGGTGGGAATCATATACGAAAAAAAATAAATAAATAAATCTATCAAAGAAATAAAGGTCAACGTTTATCCTTATTGGACACAATGCAAAGTTAAACATTAATGATGTCATAGAAGTAAAATTTAAATGACATGCAATTTTACTATAGTAATATACCGTTTAAAATAAAGTTTAAATAAAGTTTAACTTTAATGTTGTATGTTTATCTCTACCAAAACAAGGTAAAGTTGAGGTTGATGTAACAAAAGTTTACTTTAATGAAATAAAGCTTAACTTTAATTATATAGTTTAAAGTTTAATTTTGATGATGTAATGTAAAGGTCAAAGTTCAATTGTCATAAATTATGCAATGTAAAGTATAACTTTAATTATGTAATATAAAAAGTTTAATAGTTTATCCTGGATATAAAGTTCAGTTTTCCCTAATGAAGTAAAGTTCCACTTTATTATTATATACTGTACCATAAACTTTATATCATATTATAAAAGTAAAACAAGATCAGTAAAGTTTAACTTTAATGATATAATGTAAAGGTGAAAGTTTATTTTTAATAAAACAATGTAAAGTTAAACATTAATGATGTAATAAAGTTGAACTTTAACAACATTTTTCTTCAATAATAAAATGTAAAGATCGACTTTAACGATGTACTATAAGGCCTTGTTCACACGGGCGTTCAATTTTTGGATAAACGAACGCGCTCTGAACGTCCTAGACGTTTATTTTGCGTTTTGTAGTGGCGCTCGATTGACTTCTACACTGGCGTTCGTTCGTCTCTGTCTAACGCCAGCCTGCAGCCCAAATTGTAGTTTGTGTGTTAACCTGTGGAGGCAGTGTGTCGGGAACTGG
>JAOVVA010000031.1:7827149-7841447 GCA_028565275.1 Leiocassis micropogon
ACGTCACCAAAGCCCGTGTGAACACTCTCATTGACTCCTATGTGTAGAAAACACTCGGCACTTGATCCGCGCTCACCAGACGCTACGAACGCCAGAAAAACGCTCGATTTTAATGCCCGTGTGAACAAGGCCTAAGAGTCAAGGTTCGTCTAAAAAATTAAACAGTAATCATTTTATATTCTTCTAATGTAAAACAATTATCTTTAATAAAGATACATTTTAACAAGACAATGTGTTTACATTTAATGACAATATAAAGTTTACTTTTAATTATATAACAAAGTTTAACTATTATAAGGCTGTCTTGTTGTCTTTAATAATAAAAGATAGACATTAAATGAGGGATCCTAAGCTGTGTATTACTGTTAAAAATACTCTTCACACTCTTCGGCACACACTGCTAATTTAAAAAAACTGCAATATTTTCTCTTGCTATGATATTATTTCAGTACCAGTATCACTATAGTTAATTCTGTATCAATGCCAAACTTTGGTATAATGACTGTAACCCAGGATTTCTGTAGTCTGAAGTCTATAATTTACTGTACTGAATGAACGTCTATTATACAGCTGCTGTGAAGGACTCTGTGATTGTCCACACCTAGAGAGATTACGCATTCACTTTCTAAGAGTTACTTTCAACACATGGTACCCGTGACAGTGTACTCAGGTGCTGTAGGACGCAACAAAAGCCTGTTCATTTCACACCTCCACAAATACAGTACACCTCCCAGTACAGGAAACAGGAAAGCTGTCGTTTGCGAAACCCAGCTACATCCCAAATGACTAGTAGGTTACAAGCAACTGTGAGGATATGCTCTAATAGGGGAAATATGTAAGAGTTTGAATTGCCTTTTTGTATATCTGTTCTGACCTGTTTAGCTCTAGACTGAAGTAGCAAGCATGGGAAGACTCATGACACTATAGTTAGTTCATTACAGACCTGTGGTTTATGCAAAGTCTGAGCTCGATGTGGAATTGTGAATTGGGCTGTGAACCACATGCACATGAATGTCCACTCTCAAAAAAAATTGTTTTTACTGCCTCCTGAAAATAAATGAAGATTTATTTAGTACTGAAATTCTGAGATGACTTTTTTTGGTTTATGCTTCTTTTTAGGAACATGTTGGTCTATTTTCACTTTGGGTATTGGTTTTCTAAATTACCCTCGATGCATTTTACTACCGACTGATAATGATGCCAAGAATTGTCATCTCCGCTGTTTCTAATTTGGATTTCTCATGAATATGATGTTGAACGTCAATCTAAAATGACTTATTCTCAAGAAACCAATGATGTACCATGGCCATGAAGTTTTCAAGACAAAGGTCAAAATTTAGTAAAATAAAATACCGATAATAAAGAGAATTATTTGCTCCTTGTTTAACATATTATTTTCATTATTGTATTTACATTTATACATTTCTAGATTTTGATTATTGCAATGCGTCCCCATTTATTTAAACGGATCTCTGATTGCATTTTAGATTGAACAAAATTAATATTAATTATAATGTCTTGTAACAAAGGAAAAGTTGATGCATAATCCAGCTTTATCAAAGTCTGGTGTCCGTGAATGCAGTTCTCATTATCTGCCAGCATTTTTTATATTCCTCTAAAGACTACAGTATTTAGTAGCTGAAGTTTTATTACTCCATTAAAACTCCTCATAAAAAAAGGGAATATTCAAGATAGATACCAGGTAAAGTAATGCTTTTCAGTTTTTTTCAAAATTAAAATAAAAACTTCTCCATGCACATGACAAAGTGATTCTCATTTGCAAAAATATTACTTTTTAAAGAAAAATCTATATCTGAACAATATCTGAATCTATATCATTTTGGCATAATACATTTTCAATTGCAAGCAGAAAAGGCTAGCTCCTCTCAGCCTCTGCAGCACACGTCTCCGCTACACCACTATACTGTGTTGCTTCTCGCGTAGTGACTCCTTTTATTAAAGTATCCTTGAAACCAGAATTTCGTCAAAATGAGTTTTTAGCAGCTTATAGTGAAATCTACCGCTTATCCTGAACACTTAAGATCGGTCATTTTTTTTGCTCCTATTAAAACACCATAGTAACTGCACTAGCAATTCTGTCCTGTGATCACGTCACCAGACAACCACAAACTTCTCCTAGGAATAACAAAAATGCTTCAATTAGCACCAGGATCATTAAACACTCCACACGTATTTTAATATAAAAACATTTAATGTGTTTCAGGTGGAGTTTTTTTCCCCCCTTTAAATGATAATTCTGCTATGCTTATTAAGGTAGTGAAAAAACACAAGTATGGGTTTGGTGTCATAAACCTTTGAAGTTCCCCCATGCAGTGTTGTGAGTATGAGAATACTACAGTGGCAGACCAGAAATCCAAACACCTTCTGAAAAACTTTTCAATTATTAGATGAGAAATCCTTCATACAAGTTTGTACACAGTAAAGACATGAGAATCCTGTATATTTTGACTTGTGTGGGTAAATTTATGCACAAGAAGACTAACTAATCAAAACATACATGGATTACTCAATTTTTTTATATATGTAAAATTTGAGATTAGAGAATTTTGGGTATTCAGTTAAGTATTGTGATTTATTTTTGTTTCGACACACTGACTTGTTTTTATTTAAATATGTTGTTGTTGGTTTTTCGGCTGCTCCCGGCAAGGGGTCGCCACAGCGGAATACCCAGTCCGCACTACAACTTGGCACAGGTTTTACGCCGGATGCCCTTCCTGACGCAACCCTCCTATTTTATCTGGGCTTGGGACCGGCACTGCATCCAGTGGCTGGGGTTTGGGCACTGGCTGGGAATCGAACCTGGGCCTTCCGAATGGCAGGCGAAACACCTACCACTGAGCCACTTAAATATATCTTTTTAAATGTACACTACCGCTCAAAAGTTTGGGATCACTTGCAAATGTATTTGTTTTTGTTTAGTGATTTATTTTCTACATTCGACAACAATACTTGGGATTTCAAAACTATTAAATAACACTTAAGGAATTAAGTAATTATGTAACAACAACAAATCAGTTGTTATTTTACCAATCTGCATTTGCAAAACAAATCAAGCACCATGATGAAACCAGAAAGTCAAGACCAAAACTTATCTCTGCTGCAGAGGAGAAGTTCATTTAGAGTTACCAGCCTCAGAAATCACCAATTAACAAACAGCACCTCACCTTAGAGCCGAACAGATCATGAGTATCAGCTGCATCTCAAAATCACCTGTTCAAAGGAGATTATTGCATATTTTGGATACCTTCAGCATTGCTTTACAATGTAGAAAGAAATAAAAATCAGGAGAAACCATGACGTTAGAAAGTGATCCCAAACTTTTGAGTGGCCAAGTTTCTTCAGAATTGTAACATAATCTAAAAACAATTTAATATCAAGTTAGGGTATATCTAAAATCATGATACTAACAGAATCTAACAGAATAATAATACTTATTATTATTGAATATTTAATTGGCATAGAAGTAAGTGAAAATTACTTTTATTTTTGCTTTTCATCCTTTTCCATAATCATTTATTCTCTTCTCTTTAGTATCACTAAATGCAAAGAAGCCGTGTCTGGAACGCACTTTGATCAATATATGATCACTACAGTACTGTATGTACGCAACCTCAAAATAATTCAGCTTTTCTTAAACTTCAGTAAATCCGTCAGATAAAGTTTGTTCAAATCGCCTAAGGCTTGCATTTTTAAAACTTTAAAATGATTAATAAAAATCACCATCCTTGTATGAAATCAGAAGGCTGTATATACAGTATCCTGTATTAGTAAAGCTGAGAGTGTAAAGGAGCTTAGAAAGGTTCTACATAGATGCTAATTTGTTGGTTGGTGATGCATTCCCATTACTCCTTTGCTGTCACTGTCAAACACTGCTGGCACAATTACAATGGTGTTTAATAAAGTATACCTAGATATATTTTGCTGTTACTTGTAGTTCCTAAAATCCAAAGATCAAGAACTTTTTTCCCCCTCACTCAAAAAAAAGAAAAAGCACTGTTCAAATTGTGAAATTAAAGTGAAATCCAAAGCAGAAGTATTGGACACAGTAAAGGTTTGAATCAAAGTTATCAGCTCAACTAGTTAGCAACTTACAAGATGACGAGAAGCAAGAAACTGATCTGAGACAAAAGCTGGACAGACTAAAGCACTGCTGCATCACTCCCTTTAAGTTTCGCACTCAGAATTACATTAGAAAATCATATCTACAGTATGGCAAATCCTTTAAAGTTTCTGAAAGTCTTAGTGTTCTCCAAGGTACTCCGCTGAAGCTACTCACCGTTTTCTGCAGACTCCAAAGAAGTATAAACTAAGCTACAAACATTTTTCTGTTGGAAACATTTAGATGGTATTTTTAAGATTGGGGTAAAATAAAATGCACAAAGGAGCCACAGAGGTTAAACAATCACAAACAGAGCATGTAAAAAAGTGGTCAGGAAGATAAAGAAAAGGAGAAACAGGCGTGGGAATGAGGTGGCAAGATAAAGACAAAAGACAAAGACATATTGATCACCTGATTACTACAAGAAGGTGTTAAGTAAAAATTTTTTTTTAAAAAGAGTGACTCGGAATGCAGTGCATCTTTTTAGAAATACTGTCGTTCCCGACCAATTCTCTTCTGACAGCGTGGAGGTTTATGTGCTGAGTACAATACTGAAACACTGACACTGACACTGCTAACAGAATAAAGATTTAAACTTTGTCTTTTATCCTTAATCGGTACTTTGAACATCCAGAAACTGTTGCTTCCTGTGAGCTGTTTTTCATTTCCTCTCGCTCACGAATCAAGCAAAGAAGAAAGCAAATTTGTAACCTTTTACTGCGTTTACTTTCCAGATATTACCTACACACTCCTTTTCTTAGAGGTGACATTTGGTTCTCCTTATATACTAAATCACTTGGTTCAGTGATCAGATCTTCTGGCTTTTCCTACCCATTTTTTTTTAATCTCTGTATACAATATTTGCAGTGTGTGCCATACTGATAACAAGAAAAAAAACATCTTATTCACTCAAAACTCTCTTATAAAGGAATTCGCAAGAAGGTTAATAAATTCCATCAATAACAATCATGAATGTGTGAAAAACGCCTTTTAAATCTTTCGGGTTAAAGGTGTTTGCGATTGATGTCAGAAATCTGTTTCATTTGTTCATTTTAGAGATTGCACTTTTTCAGTCAAGAAGGATGTGTGTTTGTGTTAACAACACACATGGATACCAGAAATCCTTCAGGAAAGCATAAAGAAAAAGAAAGGAGTTACTGTTCCAGTTTTGGAAATTTGGATAAAACTCCATAGAACATCTTTGTTAAGACCTTCATTTATAGCTGGCTTGTCCTAAGACCTAAACTTTTTAAGACCAAGCTTCATACTATGGCGGATCGGGCTTTTTGCTCAGCTGAACCTAGACTGTGGAGTGGTGTCCCAGAGTATCTGAGGACGCCACACACTGCTAAAGGTTTTTAAATCCAGTCTTAAAACGTATTTTTTTATTCAGCTTTTGGGTTAAAATAATTTGTAGCACTTTGAGATTATTATTACCTTTACAGTTAAAGCTTTGAATTTGCATTATATATTAGATTTTACACCTTTACTGACGAAACTCTAACACCTATTCATTAAAGGGGATTTTAAAATGGACTGTAGACAGTCAGATGGGTTGTTTGTGTGTGTGCCAGCCATAAACCTTTTTTCATTCAGCTAGGATTTTCCCCATATGTGACCTCATATGAGTATACCTCTCCCAGCTTTGTAGCTCATTTACATAGACCATAGCTGAAATGCATCAAAACACACACACACTTTGGGGCAGCTGACACCCAAAACCAACTCAAACCTTTATGAAAAAAAAAAAGAAATAGTAACATATCAGACATTCGAGACTCCCATTAAAAATAAACAAGCTCTCAATTTCTACTTCTACTTTTAACTACAGGAAAACATTAGTGTCTCCCTTTAAAGACAACTTCAAACCATGTGATTGTTTGGTCCTGCTGTACTACTGAAGACAGACATCTTTGCCATGTTATGACACCGAGGTTCTATGGGTCAACTCAACACTCACAGGGTAACTCAAAACTCAAAGGAGAACTACAAGTATGGCCGTAGAGTAATAGCAGACCCTGAATGATGTTAATGCGTTGTGGAAAGCCCTTGTACATTTTTCAAATCCTGAAATTCTCAAGGTTTTGCAGTGTGTAACATTTTTCTGTATGTTATTCCTCAAAGTCAGCAACCAATAGAAATACGTTGAGCAAGAGCCACAAAAATGACAGCTAATACAACAGCGTGATGGAGAGTAAGCGTGATGTTGAAAATTTTACAGATGAAAAATTTCTTTGCCCTTAATGTTTGTTTTTCGCATAATATTTTGTAGCTCGCATTTCTGTTAACTTGTGAACCAAGAGAGGGAACACTTAGACTTTAGGTGGTTCAACGTTACCTCAGGTTTGCCTTTTTAACAGCCTTATTATCTTTTGTTTTGTTTGTTTTATCTAATTTGTTGTGACTGAGGAAAACTGAGAAAAATGTGTGTCTTGTTTCTAATAATAATTAATGATTATTAATTGATTATTCATTGTTTAACTATCGGTTACAAAAAAGGTTTGCAACTTGCAATCCCTAGATTTAGCTTTACTTATTTTTTTTATTTTAAGGGGTTAATTTCAAAGCATGGTTTCCCTGTTTAAATAAATATAACTTTTACCCCAGGAGTAAATGCATGTATCATTTATTGAGTGGCTATGAGGTAAAAAAAAAAAATAAGTTTTTACACTCAGACCTACTGTAAAGTTAAACTGCTGTTCAGAATACATACAGCACCAGTCAAAGTGTCCATCAAAGTTATCCATTTATAATTCCTAATTGATTTTATTCTGTTTTCAGTAAAAGTTGTACCGTACACTATGCTAAAGTACTTTTGTGTGCAAGTTGAGCCTTACATACTGCGATCCAGATTAACAACAACAAAAAAAAAGCACCACATTATCCAAGCCATCACTTTTCTTTTCAAATGCAGGAAGCGTGTCCATTGTTGAGGTGACCTTAAAGTGTACAACGTGCTCGGCTCAGTGCCGATGGTTTTATCTTAATGCGCTGTTGTGGTGTGGTATCACCCTGTTATGTTTAATTACTAAGTGTTATAATATAACACCAGGTCTGTACTGAGAAAAAAAAATTTTCAGGTTTTTCTGCTTATGATGTGCCTTGACGGCTCTAGTTTAAGAAACCATAAATCAATATAAGTTTTGAAAGCAAGACGTCGTTTTCTGTCCACTAGCACGTGCGGCTGCTTTGGACGAGCAACTTTGCTCGTAAGGTCATATGGGTGATATCACCTCAAATTACTATTATGATTAATTGAACATTTTACCTTTATTATTAATATTAATTAATGGATGATTTTGTTTTGTGCCCTCGTAGATATCGAACAAAGTTTGTGCTGTAAACTTGCTAATATTATTAAAGCGCCAATTTTTTTTTCTAACTAAAATTATAATTTCTAATTTGGGAGAAAATCTTTTTTCCAGTGTTATTCCAGACCTGGTGTTATAGGAGTACAACATAATCGTAATTGAGGTAAAATGTTCAATGTTCAATAAATCACCCAGCAGTAGATTGTAGTCATAATTTGCTTGCCTAAAAATACTGCCTAAAAAAGGGGGGGAAGCAGCAGGCAAATTTGAAGACACCCAGAACATTTGGACTGCTCCTGTACTCAGAATAAATCGTGTCTTTACGGCTCATCACATCCACGACCATTTTCTGGAAAGAAAATAACACTGTGGTGGCGTTTTTTTTTTTTTTAATAAACTAGTTTCCACTGGCTGTTGTTTTTGCAACATGCAAAAACGTCAGGAAAGCAGAATGCTAAACATTTTAATATATTCAAAATGGCACACAAATGAGTCCGGCGAGTGGGCCAGAGTCCTCCGACTCTTTCCGTCACGTGCACGCTTTTGCAGAACACACTGTGTACGCACGAACGAAAAACATGCAAATGCACGATATCGGCACAAACACAGGTGCTTTTATGTAACACTCAGAAGTGCTCTGTGGGAGGCTCAAAGCCATTTGCGTTGGACACGTTTATTGCAGCGTAAAGAGATTGATGGGAGTCTTGCGGTCTGTAACACTGAACCTGACTTGAAAAGTTATACCCTGTTTAAGACCACAGCAGTGGAATGACCAGGCGTAGAGTATAGAGTACCGGGTGCATGTCTCTTTTCGCACGTGTGCGTCGTAACGCGATAATGCCAGGAACATTATGACGACTTTCTTTTATAAATAGCCGAAGTTAGATGGAAAGTTTATAAAAAGGTAAATCAGTAAACCTGGATTAGAAAAACAGACCCTGCTTCTGGGTTTAACAAGCCCGTGCTTCGTGTTTAAGCCAAAAGTGCACCAGAAATTATTAACATAACATGTAAAACTGGCCATGCGACACATGGAAAGCCAATTAGTCCCAAGCTCCTGAATAGAAACAGAACTTCAAGACTGCAACTTTAAGCCATGACACTACAGAGTTCCACTTTTAATTAGTCTAAACACCTAGTTCGGTGCGAGTTAGATTTCATATGTCTACACTGATTATATAGCATTCATCCTCCAAAGCTCAATCTTAGACATTTAAACTTTCTTAAAATGTTATGGAGTAAAAAATAAATAAATAAATAATAAATTCTGCTCAATTTACTTCTCTTTCAGTATAGACGAAGTCTCTACACTCACTGCACAAAAGAATACACAGGGAAAACTATTTGGCTTATAATATTTGTTGTATTGCAGCAGGGAACAGTGTTGTGACCAGAGCCGTGTGAAGGAGCCGTTTCAAGGCCGCGGGTTCCACATCGCTATTCCGCTCCGCTAGTTTAAAGGTGGTTCAAAGAGGTAAATATTTTGGAAAAACCTCCCTCAGACATGACATCCTCCAATCACCATTAAGCTACAGTACAAGGAGAGCTCCCGTGCAGTGCTGTGTGCTCTCGGTTTCAGGGCTCCACACGAGTGTAATATCGTGCATGCACTGCTTTATTTTTTGGGATTTCGTTACAGAAATTTATTTTCTTTCTCTCAGAATTCTCAACAGTGAAGCTGGGCATGCAATTTGTAGCCTGTACATGGCTGATAATTCAAGTCCATGGGGCAGTGGGTAGCTCAGTGGTTAAGGCATTTGGCTTTTAATTGGTTCAAAGGCACTTATTCCTCAACTTCAGCAAAGCACTTACACCTCAACTGTACAGCTGCATAATGAAGATAAATGTAAGTTGCTCTGGAAAAGGGCATCTGTCAAATGCTCTCTGCTCTGTAAAGCCTTCATAATGGCTCTAATCGGAGATGCTGGTTGTTACTTGGTGATTTCTGAGGCTGGTGACTCTAAATTAACTTCTCCTCTGCAACAGAGGTAGGTTTTGGTCTTGCTTTTCCGGGATGGTCTTCATGAGAGGCAAATGCACTTGACAATACTGTTCTTGCAAGAACTATTCCAGATCAGCTGACCTTCATGTCTTAAAATAACATCTGTTGTTACATAATTACGCAATTCCATATGTGTTATTTCATCGTTTTGAAATCTCCAGTATTGTTCTAGAATGTAGAAAATAAATCGCTAAACAAAAAACACTAAATTAGAAGGTGTATCCATTGTATTTATGTTTTAACCTGGTTTTCAAAACCTTCTGATCAAGAATTTACACGTTCATAAACGTATAAATACATAGTTAAAATTTTGCCTTTACCATGCATGAATTCTGTAAAGGAAAAAAAAGCACACTTTTCTTAACCTGATAAATATCTCCTACATCCGGCACTCCTCCCAAACATGGAGACGTTTTGATTAAATAAAAAAAAATGCAAAAAGCAAGAAAAACAGGCAGCATTTTACAGTCCTTTTAGGACTGTGCTCAAAGATTGAACTATAACTTCAGAAATATGGAATTTTTACAGTTAAAAAAAAATCTAATTATGTAAAATATAATTGTGATTTCGATCCTACATGGTAATTCGTCAGTCAAAATTACAGTATATCCTTCCGACATTGGCGCTTTTGACGCCACAATGGTTGTTTTTTGTTAGCAGGACAGATAAATCAGACGAGTAATGTGCATTTTCTCTCACTGTATAATCAGCGATTTAGATGCATGTATAAATAAAATAATCTAAAAAGCTAATATATAGTATATGCAATATAATTCCACTTTAATAAAGGAGGAATAAACCAAGGTGAGTAGTCTTGCGGTGGTATTTCATGTCATGAAAGACATATACTGTACTGTGCCAGGAATAAAAGGGTTCACAGAGTTGTGCAAAAATAATAACAGCACCATCACCACTAGCAAATAGTGCACATAATTTTTTTAAATCATTTGTTTTCCTGTAGATAGTGCTGTTACTATTCTTAAACAAATTAACACCTCAGTTCCTGGACACCACTTATTTAAAGGTTGTTTAGGTATGTGCCTTTACTCCGTATGTGTATTCTTTATGTGTTCTGGAAATTTGCCACTGTTTGCACAAGTTTGTATAAATAAACTTGTTTGTAAATGTTTATACTGTATGTTTACAAGTGTAATTCATATTAAATTAAAGGAAAAAAAATTTTTTCACTTCACTGTATCAAAAATGTACAGAAGCATGATTTCAAAACTGGTGGTACTGTATGTTAGTGACTTTTGCTTATCATTATAGTACCTCTAGATTTGATGCATTTTTCTACTTCACTAATACACTGCCTTGGCAAAAAAAGAAAAATAGAAAAGGCATTATTTCAGAAGAGCCAAATTTTTGGCCTGCATCAGGTACCGAAAACAATTAAATTTGAAATTACTGGAATTGAGGTACAAACTGTCCAACACATTATAAAAATCTGTTTGGATTCTGCTTAACCTTCAATTTTGTTAACGAAATGAAAAAAAATATATATTAATGGAGATCACTTAATGCTAAGTAGTGAAAGTAGGAGCATTTCCATACACACAACGTGATGAGTACTTACAGGATTAGGACTAAACAGCTGTGTGGCCAAAAGAAAACCGCTTAAAGATTGGAGCAATCGAAAAAGGTCATGTGGTCCATGGACGAGTTCAAAATGACCCTATTCCAGAGCGATGTGCATCAGGGTAAGAAGGGAAACGCAATGAAACATTCCCCCCCATCATGCATAGTTGTATGCAGTGCTACAGTATGATCTGGGGTTGCTTCATTTGGTCAGGTCTAGACTCAGCAACGTTATGTGACAATAAAATGAAGTCAGCTGATAACCTGATGAGTTTTTCTTCCCTGATAAAAAAAAAAGGCATATTCCAGGAATATGGAATTTCAAATTGTGAAAGAGTGCTTGAGGAATCAATTTCACACATAAAATGTCTTCTGTAATCAAGGCTAAAGGTGGTCAATGGAATCTTGATGTGTGAGACTTTTTTTTTTTCGACCAGGCAGTCTACAGTATGTAAATATTCTAAAATAGACTGAAACTGTTTTTATTTTAAATATGTAAAAGATGAATTGCTGATTAACTAAAACAAGCTTTTGATCATTTCTTAATTACATAACAAGCAAAAGACCAAAGCTACAAATCTACAACGTTAAGAAAATTGTAAATGCTGTGTCATCATTAATAAAGAACATGTTCTGTATGTATCTCTGCCTAGTAACCTGAGACACATGACACTGTTCATGCACCTTTTAACTTTAAAGCAGTCATATTCTTAGCACTGTTTCTTTTTACAGTCGTATTCTCCTCCATGCCTGAAATTTACACATTACCCTGTAGTATATAACGCACCGTTCAAGATAAAGGTGTTAACTTTGACAGCCTTAATAAATGAGTGTTATTGCACCGTGTAGATCAGTGTGATTGTGTAACAGGCAATGTGAAACAGTGATAGCTGATCCCAGATCAGGTTTATTACTTACTTTTATCTGTGTATACCTGCAATATTTGTCTAGTTATTATTATTATTTTTTTAAATCATTCATTTTTAAATGTGCCCAAATAACATGTCCAGTTCACTAGTTCACTAGTAGATCTTCCAGCAAATGAAGTTAATAAATTAAGGAAGCCACTGAAAAAAGACTTACGAATGACACACAGGCAGCGAGCAGCAGAATTCTGACCAGGAGGTCCTCGAACTGCTCCACCACCAGCTCCCAGAGAGACTTCCCTGCGGACAAAAAAAAAAAAAAAAAAAAGTCATGCACTTTCACATTAGTGCCACTTCGTCTGTGCTTGGAAACATATTGCTAACATTTATTCGGAGCTCAGTGAATGAACACGGGGATTGAACAAACTAATTACAGGCTGATGAGATATTAAGATGGAAGATGGATCAGTGGGACGCGGTGGTGGCACTGTGCTAGACGGAGGCGAGGCGCGGGAGATGAACGGAGACAGAAAGGCAGGGAGAATTACATAAGTAAGAAGTAACAAGACGGTTACGCTTTATTTAAACACGTGACTCAGAGTTTGACGTGTCATTTAGAGAAATCTATTCAAACAACGAGCTTCATTACTCCCAACATCTGTTTATTGCGATATTTATCAGCTTATTGTAACAACGATATTTCACCTTGACGTGCATGGCTTGGCAATGAAAATACATTAAAACTTTTGTTTTGTTTGTTTTTCATTTGTTTTTTATCTGTACTGCTGGACATAACCCAGCAGGTATTTGTATATGAATATCAATACGGTAGCCTGAGCTGGACTCGATCTCCGGTCTCTGCCCTGAGAAGAGTGCATGCTTATCACTGGACCACTAGAGACCATAGTGTTAATGCTAGTAAACTCATGTACATGAGTCACAAGTGCCACAAACACCCTACTACAATACATTAGCTTAAAATATTTCTGAAAGGAAAAAGAAACAGAGAGATAACTTTACAACACCAAGAGATGCATGGCGTGTGTGCGGGAAGCTGTTGTGTCCGTCCCAGTCCCTGATCAGAATTCTAAACTCTGTTATAAAACCAGAAACCGGGTCTCGCAGGTGAAGTTGCGTAGAGGGCAGAAGGGTGAAGTGCATGTGTATGTATGTATGCTTGTGTGTACACTCTCAGATAGTGTGCATCTTTTTTTTCCTATTAAAACGGATAGAGATCCTGGCCTGACACGAACAGTGCCTTTCATAAAAACAGAGCAGTAATAAAAGAATGGAAAGATCAATATTTACCTTCCTCCGCAGGGAGTTCTGTCCATCCAGCCGGTCCGTGTCATCCGTGGTGGAATGAAAAAGAGAAAGAGAGAGAGAAAGAGAGAGAAAGAGAGAGAGAGAGAGAGGTGTTAGCCAAGCCTCTTTGCAAATGCTTTTTTTTAAACAGTACAGTAGTTTTTTTTTTTGTTCTTGTCATGTCGGCTCTGCGCCGAGCTGCTTTATCCTCCGACTTAAAGTTAATTACACAGAGACACAGTGCAATGATCTGCTGTAAGATGCAGGGATTACTGCAGGGATTCGGACCGGTGGAATCACTCATGGTAAACACTGTCTTCTGCTGATAGCAGGCGATATAATCAGGGCAAAATACGATTCAAACCAAACGCTGGTAATTTGCGACTTGTGTCATAGCGTTTGAGAGGTGCACTATGTAATAAAAAGTTGGTAATCTATACAAAATAATTTTTATTCCATTATTCCCTTCAACCTTTGCTTTTGTCAACTAAATAATAGAATTTACAAATCAACCGACTAACCTAAATTAACCTGTAAAAACGGGCAAACTTTGAATATACGGTATGAATAAAAAAATATATATGAATCAAGAGTTAGATGTATTAATGCTAGGGTTATACAAAAATGAAGAAAAAAAAGTTTAGAAGTGTGTAGTTTTTTTTTGTGATTTGCGACTGCAATGTAAATCATTTTTATGCATCAGCCCCCAAACACAGTCTCCCATCATGTTTTCATTATACGCCCCTTGGTAGCGATGTTCAAAGCCTGGTATAACAAAAGATATGCCTTGTTGGCTAAACACTTTTTAGCAGATTCTATCTTCCGGAAAGTTCCTGAAGGTGTCTTTTGAAGTTGTTTGACTGAATTCATTTTATTGATAAAAACAGATCATAACACCGCCTCCAGAGTGTGCACTGTGCATGATCGCTCTGGAATAGGGTCAATCTGAACTCATCAGACCCACTCGAAAAGTCCAGTCTTTATTCTCCCAAGGCAAATCAAAGCCTCTGTTTATGATTAAGAAAGCCACTTGTTAGGGAAACTACTGTCTTACAGCTGTTTAGTACCAATCCTGTGAGCTCTTATCACAGTTTGTGTGTGTGTGTGTGTGTGTGT
>JAOVVA010000031.1:7843412-7857930 GCA_028565275.1 Leiocassis micropogon
GGAGGAGGTGATGGAGGAGGTAATGGAGGAGGAGGAGGAGAGGAGGAGGAGGAGGAAGAAAGAAAAAGAAAGAAAGAAAGAAAGATAACTCAGTAATGTATTATTCATATAAAATCCTGGTACTTATATAGAGATAATGCTGCATTGAAGTAAGAGTTTTTAGACAGAGTTCTGACACCTCTAAGAATGATTTCCTCCACCCGTGTGCTGTTGGAATTGCCCAGCTTGTGAGAGCAGGGTTCTCTGTCTGCTGTGTAAACGCTGGTGCGGTGTGTGAGAGGCAGGACTCTCAGATCTCTATGTGGCCTACACACTGCTGTTGAGTCATTTCTAGAAGCTTCTCACTCAAGAGTGTGTAGGAGCAGTCGAGCATGTGGAGAGTGGGAAGGAGCGAGTGAGGAGTATGATGGAGCATCTCTCTCTTTCCCTCTCTCTCTCTCTCTCTCTCTCTCTCTCTCACATGCACACACACACACACACACACACACACACACACACGCACGCTCATTACAAAACCATTAGTCTCTGTGCTCTCCATCATGAGTGCCATAGAGATGTCTCGCTCGCGCTTAACAACTGAATAAAGACTAATCAGATTCAGGATTCAAATACCTGTGTAGCTGTTTGGTGAAATTGCATTAAACCTCCGTCTGCTGTGTTGTTTTTTTTTTTTTTACTTCTGAATAAATCAGGCACATTATTCCTTGTCGGTATTAGCCATGAACACCACGAAGAAAGAACTAAACGAAAGGCGCACTAAAACCGTGATTGCTGTTATTCATTTCGGGGTTTGAAACGTTGAATATTTTATCTCCCGCATAAATATTTCAAATAAAAGTCGTCCTGTGTTTCACTCACTCATACGGAGGATAGTTAAAAGCTTAAACTTAAAAAAATTATAATGAATAAATGAATAAATAATTGCATAGGGGAGTGCATAAGCAATTCTATTCTATTTCTATTCTATGTCTAGAGAGAGAGAGAGAGTTTGACAGAAAGAAAAAAAAGAGAAGAAAAAGCAATCCTCCTTAATATAAATCCTTATATTAAACTTCATCACAAAAACACGTTTGATTCGATTTGTTTTTAAACTTGTTTTAAAGGAAAAGGAAAAACTGCAATACTTGGGAAATGAACCTGCGCATCAGATAGCAGTGCGTCACCTCACTAAATTTATTTTTAATTCCTGAATAATCACAAATCCTCACAGACGCTCTCCCCAAAAAAAAAAAAAATAATCTAGTAGAATGCCTTCCCAGAAAAGTGGAAGCTATTGTAAGAGCGACGAGCGGGTCGATGACGTGGTTTTGGAGACAAATGGCGTAGCAGCTAGTGGCCAAAACAAGATGTGATTAGAAGGTATTCGTTTAAACTTTGGGAATCATTTTGGCATGGTCGATCCAATATGAACATCACTGCTGCACAGTCACTGTGCAAAACACTGCTATAGTATATGAAACATATATTCTGGATGAGTGTTGGGTGAAACACCTGAACGAGGATTTTGAAGCAATCATTAACATATTTCAGCAAAGGTTCAAACCTGAAATCACCCCAGGCTAAAACTGTGTGTGTGCCACAAACATCCGGGTTCGTAGGAAAAACAAGCCTGGATAAACTCGCTATTCTTGCAACTCGCAGAAGAGGGATGCATGAAACCGTTACTACACTGTGTCGCGTCAGGGGAAACTAATCCCGTCCTGATGAGGCTTAGGAAATCTTCTCTGTTGCAAGATGGCTGAGATCAAGTCTTTACTTTAGTTTTTTTGCTTTTGTTTTTCGGACACGTTGCACGATACACCTACAGTACAATCCTACCTCTTTACCAACTCGGTTCTAGGTTCAACATTTGGACTCTATTAAAGTGCAGGAGTGTGTGTGTGTGTGTGTGTGTGTGTGTGTGTGTGTGTGTGTGTGTGAAGCTCTGTCCATTATGATGCCCATTACAGCTAGCGCTGTGGCCAGGCAACAGGATCTGACCCAAACACAGACTGTAAAAAGATAAATGAATGAAAATAAAAGCAAGTCGAGGTGAAGGACTCGAGCACAGGGTTGAATTCGCTGTAGGTTTCTGCGCATGAATGAACCGGGGTAAACTTTTCTGAGGAAAAACCCTGGAGGTCAGCCTAAAGATAGCAAGTAAAAATACACAGTGTCAATACATTCCTCTGTGTGTGGGTGTGTACACATGTGTGTGTGAGTGTGTGCACTCTGGTCTAGTTAATTCTTCCTTGGAATTAAATACAAACTGACGGTGTTTCCTTTCTCTTATCCAAATGGAAAAGCTTATCAAGTATGCTCTGATAAAAAAAATAATAATAAAAAAAAGTGGAGACTTTCCTTTTTAGTCGAATAATCAAAATGAAAACATGGAAAGCTGGAGGAGTTCCATGGCATAATGTTCAGAATCCAAATGCTTGCACACGTGAACAGCGGTCTGGACTCCGGGCTGGAGGACATGTGCGCTGGAAAGCGACGCACACAAGACGGCCTGCACCGTTGGGGCGGGATATCAAACACGCCGCCTTGGGAAGATGGAAAAAAAACATGATGGATGAGGGGGGAGCTCGCTGTAATGAGGTTTTACTTTCAGCGTATTCATTCCTCTTTGATTTGGTTCGGTCTGTGAAATTGGCTTGCACTGACAGACAGGGAGGGAGAGAATGAACTGCAAGGGAGTCGCGTTAGCATGAAAGAGCGAGAGCTGAGGGCTCGTCTTTGAACAACACATGGCAGAGGCTCCTTTTCATCCGGGGAAGACAGGAGACATGTCTGAATTGAGAGGTTTGTGAATTTGAAGGATGGCCTACGCGTGCTTGGATAAACATGAGACGTGACATGCTCGTAAAAATTCGAGCCGTCTTGGCCTGGCTTGGTCTGGCAGCCCCTCGATCTAATGAATGAATGAATAAACGTTTATCATCAAGAGAGTTTGCGAGTGATCGTTTTGTTTGGCAACCTCTCGTTTAGAATTATGTAACCGGCCTAGTGGAAAGAAACTGTACATCTAACACTAATGCTCTCAGAGACATGTGGAAAAACCTGGCAGTCGGGACCTGCAGTGTTGGTGGGGTGGGGGTTTAATGACTCCAACAGTCCCACTGTCCAGGTGCACATGTGTCTTTACATGCACACAAGGGCAACTTTTGTCAGCGTCCTGTTACTGTACCGCCCTGGCACTGCTGCTTCTTTTTTCCAACGCCAGTTTCCTCTATCTGTAACCGTCATACACCAAGTAAGCTCTTAATGGTTTTAATGGAAGACAGACATGCTTTGAAAATGCGCTGAGACAAAGAAGGCATTGGTAAAGAAGAGGGGGAGAAAAAAAAAGAAAAAACACAGAGGGAGAAAGAGAACGGAGGACTGAGTGGGGTTTCCCAGCCTTCCAGTGCCAAGGATTCCCTCCGTGTCATCTGGGCTGCGCTGGCCTCGATCTGCCCAGGCGCATTCCAACATACTGACTTCAGCCAGCACACAAGCACACACACACACACACACACACACACACGTATACACGTATACACGTATACACATATACACTCTCTCTCTCTCTCTCTCTCTGTCTCTCCCGCCCTCCCGCTCATGAAAACAAATGCCAGCCTATTTACACACCAGGCAGTGGCAAAGGGGGAAACACTTCCTGGAAACGGTTGTCAACAACACGGTGCTCAGAACGCATGTGTCGAGGGAAGCAGGAGGAAATCTGCTGGGTTTCGAGAGCCAAACAATAATGAAAATACACTAAACTAGCGTCCCACTTTTAGAGTTTTCAGAGACGTCGTGTCTTCCCACATCTATCACGGTCATACCCTTCCTCCTACACGACAGGGCCGACGCACAACATACAAGAACAAAACTACAATAAAAACCACATTGAAGTATTGTTTGTGCACGTGCTTGAACAGCAATACATGGAGTTTCTCAAAAACAGTCTCCATGCCAACCCTTTGAGCTTGTGGGCACAAATTCCCCTGGGTGCTACTGGTCAACTTTTTTTTTTTTTTTTTTGCCCAAAATAAACCTTACGCAACGTAGCTGCAATCCCTTCGTACACGTCTGAACCTTTTGCTCTTCACACACGCAAGCGGCTTGTGAATCGTGTACGTTGCATCATTTTAAGCTCTAATAATTGCAGCTAAGAGAGATGCACTACATCTAACTTGTGTGCTCGGACACGCGAGGCAGATGGCAGAAACTAAAATATCTCCCTTGGCATCTTAAAATAACAAGAAGCGCACTGGAAAAACGGTCGCAAGACTTGTGTTTTTTGGCCGACATGCAGCAGACCGGCATGAGCGTTTGAGTACTAATGCTATTCCACTGCAAACTGTGTGATGAGAACGAACGTGTACGGTATATATAGGGTTTTGGGTTGAGATGATTTCTTTGAGAGCTAGACACTAGAAAAACAGTCACAAAAAATTTGAAAAGTTTACTTTCTTACTTTCGTCCCTGTTAATTAATAAGAAAGGATCCATGTTGTTTCTAGTGCCTCTATAAAAATCTAAAATGAATAAAAAGCACCCCACCACCACTCCCACCCCTAAACCATCTGGTGGCTTAGAGTAAACCGTGTACATACATTGTGTGCATTCTGGTTTTAACCACACTGCAGGAGCAGAAGAGCAAACATCCTTCCCACTAACATTATTTATACAGTGTCAGATTTGATACCTCTTTGCAGGTCTAATCTAATGCCTCTTCAGTATGTGTTTTGGTGGTATCCTTAATAAATATACTTAACCATGTGAGAAGTTAAACTAATGTTAGTTTAGTCAATGAGAGATATTCAACATTCAAAAGAATGATCCCCTTACTGTACCTTAACGGAAAACCAAAGTGAGGCGGTAGAGCTTTTAGTTTTTAGTCATATTGAATAGTGTGAAAACCTGTCAGTGTTCTATTGTTTCTATAAAACAGTTCCACAAATGGCATTTATTCGAAACAGATTATGATCTGTTTATTTATTTAACCAGTTATTTTGCTTTGCCACACAGATCCTTGTGCGAATGGCAAGACTAAATAACCGCAACTGCCAGAGCAGGCGACTGACAGCTAGTGAAGGAGAGTTAGTGTAATTATACACAGGTGAAAGTAGTTTTAAATTCTTACTGGTACTATGAAGAAAGAAGTTGAGAAGAAACTAAACAAAACAAAACCTAGTGGTGGCGGATTGTTCTTTAAATCTCTCAAGTTACTTTTTATAGGGGTACTTATTTGGATTTAGGATATCAGCTCTGTTAAAATCCGATTTCTGGGGATAATCCCGAATAGCACTAAATAAAAAGCTAGTGTACTAGAAGTTGTTTTAGAAGTTAACTGATTAACTTTATAGCTCAGATTAGGCGTAAATACAACAATATTGAGGCAATTCATAAAGGTTTTAAAACAATAATTAAGTGGACAAAGTGTTATTTAAAATGACATTACGTCATTAGATGTGTCTTTTTGCTAAAAGGCATCTATATCTTTATCGACAGTAAGTGTAAATGAACGACTGTAGAACACCTGCGATGCGGAGTGATCCATATACTGTAGGTAAACATTCCAGTGCTATTACCATCCGTTATCATCACTGTCCATTATCAAACCGTCCAATATTATGGGTGTAGGGTTTAAGTTCTTCCCCAATGAACCAACAGTGGCAACCTGGTGGTGGCGGGCCTCAAACCTCAGACCATCAGAAACCGAGAGCCTCAAACCCCTGAACCACAACTGCCCCAGGTATGAATAAATATTATTCATGATTTTGCTTTGAATTCTCTGACTTATTAAAGAAAACAGGCTCCAAGACTGACACAAGTTGGAGCAGCCAGGACGAGCTGTTTGATAAGGACTTACTTCTTTTTTCCATGGCAAGCTCAACTTAATCATGAGGTTCCTGAATTTCTTGTTACGAGTCCAAATTTCCTGTTGGACATTTGGTTTTCCCATTGGATTTTTTTTTTTCTATTTTGCTGTTCCAGGTTTGTTAGGTTCAGCCTTTTAAACTTATGGGTCAGCATAAACCTAATCAAAAGTTCATTGTTTTAAATCCACGGTTTCATGTTTGAATTTCTTAGGCATGGAGCCTAGAGACATGACCTAAGTGTAATGAGCAGTTTTCATTATGGATTTTGCGTCCATTAAGAGGTAGGAGAAAGGTAAAGCTTTTTAATCATTACAGACTTTTGTTTGTCAGATAAATAATGTTAGGGTGTTAGGCTGTATGAGGCAAACTCTGGGCTCCAATTCGTCTATATTCTGTCAAAAAATAATATGTAACATAGTCCTTCCAAGTGTACTTATGATTGACTATACATGTCCTACAGAATTAAAAACCAGAGAGGTTAGGGGTTAAGACAAGGTGCTAAAGATGAATCAACCTCTCACTCAGACTTCACTAAAACGTGGATGGAGGTACAGATATTAATCAGGAATGACTGCTTTTACAACATCGTCTGTCGACTCTCAACAGAAGCATTCCTTTAAAAAAGAGGGTTTTTTTGCATTACTTACTTTTGACAGGTAAGTTTTACTGTGTCATAAAATACCAGGTTTCACTCAATATATATATATATATATATACTATATACTGTATACAGTAGGCTTTCCCAGTGTGAGGTAATAAGTGGCCATGTTTAATGTTGGAGTTGTTTCCAAACAGCATTTTCTTTGAAGCTGGATTTCTTAATGGGGGTAAACATTTAGGCTTGTTTCTGTGCCTTATTTTGTCGTCTACTGATGTCAGACTGGAAAAATTTGTTTTTCAAAACGAGTTCAGGATGACGAATATTGTGCCGTGATGTGATTTCTGTAGAAGCTGCTGGCACATACCGGGAATCACCTGTTCCTCTGCACTCAGACATGCCTGTACCTGGCTCGCTCTCCAAGAGAAAACAACAAAACGGACAGGAACGTGCGGGCACAAGTGCACGCACATAGATGCACAGGCATGCACGGAGTCACACATGTGCACCGTTAAGAGTGCACATGGCAGGAAGCCAGGCTTACTGTAACAAGTTTATTAGAATAAAGTAAAAAAGGGTGAAAAATAAATAAATAAAAATAATAAATAAATAAAAAGTACAATCATAAAGTGTAGTGGTGTAGAGTATGTTTTAGTTTGTATCCTTTCTCAAAGGAACAAAGAATGCTGGGTGGGCAGTAAAAACACACAAGAAGCGACAGTTGCGCTTATTACACACCCGCAAGAGGCAAACTGCAAGCCACACCAGTAAAATTGTTGCTTGCTAGCGTCAGCGCAGGGCGTGTCTCCGATTACACGAATATGATTGCATAATACTGTGATAAATAACACCTTGATGATTTTTTTTTGTCCAAGGATGATGTTAGTACTTCTAAGACTTCCAAATAAAAGAACAGTGATTGAGGAAAATAACATAACGTTTGTGAGTAATTTGTAGAAATAAAGGGCATAATTATGCTTGTGAAAACAGTGGGCTTGATTTCTAATTCATCAGACAACATATGGTTGGAGAATTTTTCCTTTTTTCCTCCCCAAATAAAACCAGCAGTCACAGTTCAAAAGGAAAGACGTTTAGTGATCCTCTGCAGGAGCTGCACACTTCATCAGTTCAGCTATACAGCGAGGGACTCGGCCCAAGTTTAGAGGAGTCGCTTTCTTACTGTAAGGTGTAAACAACTGAGCATAAAGTATATTAAATGTTCAGAAAGGGCATGTCTAAGGTTCTATGTCTCCTTCAGAAGCAGAGTCTCTTTATCCTAAAGCAAATTTTCCGCACAGGAACACTCAGTTGATCGAATGATAGGAACAAAAATAGTGATTGAGGAGATAATACAGAGGAGCAATATTCTCCAAAGGATATGAATGGGCTTATTCACAAAATGTTCTTTACATAAGGTACAGTATGCACAAAAATCCAGTCGGTTTTAAAATCTGCCCTTAAATCAGAAATGCTGGAACACTTGCATTCAACAAAATCGTGATTAAAAATATGATATGACACCTATCTGCAGTAAACAATGACTCATGAAGTATGAGGGGCTTATTTGCTTAAGCAGAATAACAGAACACAAGTATGAGTGAATTTCACTATATACTCCATTGCTACAAATGCACTTAATCCCAGTGTTTCACTAGTGCTTGGATACCATCAAGGTAGAAAGTTTTCTCAGTACAACGGAGCCTTGATCAGATTTTTTGTAAATGTCGATCGGTTTTACGCCTTTATTCATGAGAAATTCCATTACAAGTCCCGGTTTGAGCAGACAAGCAGACTCACTAATGTGATGTGATTCTGACTGATTAGATGTTTGTAATGTTATATACAGATGGTAGTAGCTCATTAATTTCACAAACATAATTGTGCACAAACATAATATAAAAATTCTGGCATTATATGACAATGAATTGAAGTACAAAAAAAAATGAAAAACAAATCCAAAAATTGAGAAAAATTAGACTAGACTTTCAGCCGAGGCCAAAAGTAATGGCACCCTATAAAAGGAAAATGGCTTGTGTCTATTGATGATTTAGCAAACGTTGCACTTAAGATGCGTTCTTTCACCACTGTATCGTCATTTTGTCCGTTCTCTTTGAACTTTGCCTTTTATGGAGTTTTTTTTAGGCGTGGCTGAAATGCAAAAGCATCTGAACCATGAACGTGCTTTGTGCTTTATGGATGATTTATCATCTCACACACACACACACACACACACACACACACACACACACACACACACACACAAACACACACACATGCAAATGTGTATAAAGAAACTTATGTGGCAGCCATTGTTAATTTCTTAATGAATTACTGAATTTAAGATTAAAACAAAGCAAAGATTATTGAGAATATTTCTAGACAGATTTTATGTATTTTAATCCTATAATCATAAAATTTTAAGCATATCTTTGAGGAAAAAAACATTTAAAACTAGCAAAACCATTTTAAAACAGAATGAGAAATCTGCGCTTAAGACATCAGTAAAGTTTGCAGTGTGCAGTTAATCATGTCGTCCTGTTATTTTTTTCCCCTCCTGTCCCTTTTAGAAAACTTCACTCATTTTAATATGTCTGGATGAAATCATCTTTAAATAAACACAGTGATACATATTAGGCATAAAATTTATTTTTTTTAAAATCATCTTCCAGTATTGCAACATCTTATTTCTGCTACATCACACTCACATTACACACAACTTCTGCTGTGAAAGTGCGATGCATCTCTTACACACCACCATACTGCAGCCTTGCTCATCCTCGGCGGCAGAAACCCAGGCAGATTAAGTTAACAGTCTGCCAGGGGGAGGTGTTGATGACTGCCAAGGTGGGAGGTGAGAAGCAGAAATGAGTGACAAGTGAGCACACATACACGTCGAAATTAAAACAGGAAAGCAAATGGACAAAAGAAAGAAGAAAAAGAAGAGGAAAAAAAAACTCTAAATAATCTTATAAACACAGCCGGTTCCTGTTCAAGCTTAGTGAAGCAGAACAGAGCGAGAGAATGATTAGTGCTTTGTTGAACTTGTCTAATAAAGAGTTGGAACTGAAATGAGTTGCCGACCGCGAAGGCAACACGACGCACCGCAAGCCTCTGCACAACTTCCGTCTTCCCTCCTCGAACGCTCCTTATCGCTGAGCAGCAGTTACACAGATGTGGTCGCATGGTGCACTGCAGCGAGGCGGCACTAATAAAGTGTGACGATGCTTAGAGTAGTAGATCTGCAGTATACTGTGTCAAAATTCATAATACGTCAAAATGATGCGGAACATCTTCTACGCAAAGCCTTTAGAAAGCATCGGGGTACGAGGTGGAGAACTTCTACTTCCTCTATCGCTCACTTCACGCTGTGTGTCTCAGCAGCATGAGAATAGACAGAGGTGTAAAACTCTGAAGTGGCATCGTACTTGTGCCCTTTCACGCTACCGTCTTTTAGATGAAAGAATGTCATACAGCACATGGTAACAGAATCACAGTTCCGTTCAGCAGTGCGCTTGAGGAAAGCTAGCTTAGCTGAAATTACCACAAAAACAAAAATGTTTTTTCTGTTTGTATAAATGCACAAAAGAGAGTATAGAGGGCTTGACATGGTGTTACTGACACTATTGACCTGACCACAAGACATTCATATAAAATAGTGTTCGAAAATACATGTACAAATTTCTGGTAACGCCTATTTATTTGTTTTTTATTAGGAAGACATGCATCTTAACGGAATGGAACTACAAACAAATTCCATGGTAAAAGCCCCCTAACAGGAAGTGAGGACATATTTGAGCAATATCTTTACATATAGTCACAGTGCTTGTCATGCATGTTATTTAGCAACATGAGCTGCATTTTTTTTTTTTTTTTTTTAAACAAACAAACTTGAAACTCATTGCCACCATGACAGGGCTACAGAAAACAGGAAGTGAGGCAATAGCTCAAGTAAGGGCTTGATATTTTGCTTTTAAATTAATACTAGTGCTGATGGTCTGAGTGGATTGTGGCCCTTTCTACATCGCCTAGGGTTGGAGCCTCTTAATTGCTGTTTGCCGGCATCATACTGTTTCTGTTCAATTACGAGACAAATACGAATACATCTATCATTACTGTAAAAATGAGGCAGTCCTTATTACATTCCTCAGGAAATTGGTCGCCCTATTGTGTGGAAATCGCAAGTTCAAATCCTGATGATCCCTGACTGAGAGGGAGTGCAAGAGAACAAAACTCACCGTGCTCTCAGGGAAGGAGGGAGGGAGGGAAGGGAAGGGTGGCATTCTTCCCTATTAATACTCCCCAATCAATATATTTATGAGTGTCCTGGAGTTCATGCATGCACAACTGTGTGGATAGCTCTTTCCTCTGGGTGTGCCTGAGACAAAGCATGTGATGAATCTGATTGACGCTTCTGCGTCAAGTCTATGTAGAGCCTACGCTGGAGGATAAGCGAGTGGTGTATGCCCTCGTAAGCATTTATATTGGTGAACAACAGTTACATTGCTTTTATTGGAATTAATGCAATGGAGAAATAATTAACAAACTTCCTCGATTTCTGTCTTCTCGATTTGGTTCATGTTTGTTCAGATTTCAACTCGGGTTTAAAAACACGGTTCGAAGAAACCGTAAATCTGGAGAAGAAGAAAAAGAAGCTGGAACGGAGGTGCTACCGTGTGGGCCAATCATGGTTGTTGTGGTCTGCGTCACCGTGACGTGTAGTTATATTTCTTGGGAGGTGCACATCAGGCTACGGCGTATGGCTGATAGCTAAGCGACCTATGATGCAGTCGTGATACAGAAGCTGAAATCAGCCTGTAGCCTACGAAGGAGAGAATCATTGGAAACCGCACCTCCAAAAAATGCATAATAAACTGATCGAGTTAAATTTCTTTATGTGCATACGTGCAGTTTTTATTTAAAAAATTTGGTTAAGTTTGTCACAGAAAATTCTTTGATTTGGAACAATTACAATCGGGTGCACGGAAAGAAGCAACAAAGGCGACAGTGAAGAGCTAGTGGAGTGTAATGGGGTGGAGGAAAAGCTATTGGATCAGGGCTTCATATCACAGGGCACAAGAGGGAAGAGGTGAAGTAAAGGCAGAGCGCAGACACAGGGAATTCAAGACAACAGCCCAAAGAAGTCTGACCTTTCACAGAGCTGTTAGATACTCAATCCCTGTCTGCTCGGATGCTTTCGGTAAATACAGAGCGTTTTTAGTCAGGATGTCGAAAGGAAACACAGATGAAGCCTTGTACAGCAATGCAAGTACTGTGGAAGTCAGAAACACCAAAAACCACTAACGTTGGGGCTGTTCTGCTTCTGCCTGGCGCTATTGTCTGAAATGGAGAACAAAGCTGGCGCTTTATTCGATACAGCTATGAAAACTACATGTCCTGATCTGGGCCCTTGTTTTTTTTCATGCTACACCTCAGAAATGAATAACTTAGGCATACACGGTTATAGAAAAATAATCAACAACCGTTGTTGTTAATTATTTTTCAATATGGCCATGTCTTGAAGTGTTTTATTCGCCTTATACTGAAGCAAATGTTTTAACTGTGACAATTTTAGTACGGAATGTTGTCATTTTGAAGCTTAATGGTGTTTAAATTCAAATTTTATTTGTCACACACACAACCATACACAACCCTGTCCAGGGTGTACCCCGCCTCGTGTCCCAAGTCTCCTGGGATAGGGTCCAGGCCCTCGAGACACTGTACAGTGTAAGAGGTGTGGAAGATTAAGAAAAAAAAGAAGACAACCATCAATAGTATGATGTGTAATGAAATGCTTATACGCTTGACCTAAAAACAAAGCTGTGAAATAAACTGCACTAGAAAGTACACTTAAATGAAACTGAATTTTTCTATAAAAGTAAAGTAAGAAATAAAAAGATTTTTAAAATTTGGCCGAATATGTACAATATTTACAAATTATTTATCATAACAGCTCGAAGTTATTAAGACTCATACTGGAAAAAAATGAAAGAAACATATTTTTACTCCAGTAATAAACTACGTTAAGCGGTTTTCAAAATTAATCGATTGATAGGAGCGACAGGTGAGTATTTGTTCTACATCTGATTCAACTTGTTTTGCTGCACATGTTTACAGTATTTACTGTAGAATAGTACATAAGTACTGTACAGTATGTGAACTGCAAACCAGTTTAGGGCGTGAATGTTTCACACTGGATGCATGAGGTTGGCAAAAACCTGCAGATACAGTACGTAGAGATGATAAATAGACAGATGGCCATCATGCCAACATGAAAAAAATAAAATAAATGATTAATGGTAAACAAAACAGTCACGATTTTAATAATGTGTCAGGCTGTTAAAGAGTAATCACTAAAGGGTTTGGGGCAGAACTGTTTCCCACTCATACACACACACACACACACACCTCCCTTTTCCTTCACTGTCTAACCCCGAGCACTCAGGGATTCATACCACATTCATATAAACAACTCCTGACGGCAGCAAACAGCTAACAAATCATCTTACAAAAAAAAAACATAAAACACGAGTGCTAGATGCAAATAGGCTAATTATTCAAACACAACAGTAATCAAAAAACCATGCCCGTGTGGTACAAACCAACCACATAGTAAGGTGATGAGATAATACATGTAAGGTTAAAATGCAAGAAAAAAAATAATAACATTGGTGCAGAAGTTGTATGTTGTTAATGAGTTCTAGTTAACAACTTGCGTTATAAACTCTGCTGGTGGTTTCTTGAGTGAGCTGAAAAGGGCTGAGGGTATTCCCTGTGGCTTTCTGCTGCAACGCACCAGGCAGGAAGCTGACAGCTCAGAGTGAAAGCGACACTATCAGCTACGAGATGTCGTTTTTTTTTTTTTTTTTTCCATGAAGTCATCAGCGGTTGAATGGCCGGCGAGACGCTCGGAGACGATCTATGAAAAATTATTGTTCATTCAGTCTGAGCTGGTCAGAAGCAACACGTTGATCTAGCGGCCTTAGTTGAACCTCCAACCCTGACAATGGGGACGAATAGCACCGCTGATGTCAGGTCAGATTTCTCAGAGGCCACTATGTTGACTCAGAGTTAATTAGTGCACTGCTTTACAGAGAAAGAGAAAAAGAGAGAAGCGTGTACAGTACCATGCAAAAGTCTTATGCGCATGCAAATACAGTAAATGAGTAGAGTAAGGAGTAAACTATAAAGCCCAGTTAAACAGATTCATATGTGGTGAGACAAATTTGTGAAGTTTTATAAGTTATGATAAGTTATGTTTTGTGTGCTGATGCATGAATTTTCACACTGACTTCAAAATCGATATTAAATTATTTATAGTGTTTATATTTATAGAGATAAACCAGGCGAAAATTGTGGAACTTGACTGGTTTTCAGCTTGATTAGCCATGACCAAACAGCCTCGGATATATACTGTAACTGATACTGTGAGCTTCTGAGTGCTGCAACAGAAACACCAATTTTTATGATGTTACATTATCAAAAGTTGCATGCGTTAAAAAGTAAAAACTCTGTGAGCGAATTAATTTCAAAACCAACTCATTACACACTCTTGCACCGGCTCAAAACACCGGCGAACGCTAATTAATCTCGAAACATGCATTAGAAGCCACGCAAGCCCACGTTAGAGGTTGTGTGCGCCAGCATTCTCACAACACGCGCTCAAGACTTCAGAAGTATTTGGGACGGTTAAACGTTGCCTTTTCTTTATAATCTTGCAGGTGGTACACTCTAAACTATTCCCACAGTGACATCCCGTGCTTGCTAAGTTTGTTTAAAAATAATACTCATTATAAATAAATAAATAAATTTAAAAAACACCCAGACATGTCTAATTTACTACACACACACCTACAAATACCTCGACACTCCCTCTCACCTTCTCGGAAGGGAGGGAAAAAAAAACAAAAAAAAAAACACTCATGGTCCTTATAACACTTTTTATTTCTGGCTGCAGCATCACACCCACAGCTGTATTCGCACTCACACTTTCTCAAAGCTCTGACACTATTCGCCACCCTCCACACACACACACACACACACACACACACACACACACACACACACACACA
>JAOVVA010000031.1:7858030-7872121 GCA_028565275.1 Leiocassis micropogon
GATTAAATTCTCTTTAATAGCACTAAAACTTATTATCTGATTTGTCTCAACTTTTATTGTTATGGATTGTTTATTTTTTGCTTTTTTTATTGACACTCCAGTCCTATAGGTGGCAGTGTTGCAACAAACTCAAAAGAAGAAAAAGTGATACTCATCCAAAAAAAAAAAAAAAAAACCCAGTATTTATTTATAAGTAAGGGTGTTCAAGCCAACTGGGACTCCTTATGACTGAAGGTGTAAAACTGATTCACATTTATTTACAGAAGACTGTAAGATGGCTCGGAGCCCATCAACTTGGGGAGGAGATACTTCTATCTGTGGGAACTGTACACACAATCATTCACCAACACCATACTCCTATACAGTCCTGACCTCCAAGCCATTTCCACATGTTTGGGGCATTAAAGGAGATCCTGGAAGGCCAGTGTTTAAGACATGAGGTCCGATCATGGCTTAGGCGTACCAAGAAAACTTTCTATCTTGATGGTATCCAAGCACTAGTGGAACGCTGGGATAAGTGCATTAGCGTTAGAGTAATAAAGGTAAAGTTTTGAATCTCATAACTGTGTTCTGTTATTCTGTACAATCAGTAGTCTTGGTTTGACACCCCTTGTACTTTGCTGAAATTGCAGGTGGCATCTATTTTCAAATTTTTAATGGTTGAAAGTTCACCCAAGTGATTTAAAAAGTGTGAATCAATTGAAAACCGGCTGTTTGATTCAATTAGTCAAAGTAGCCAACACAAGATGGATTAAACTGCACAATTCCATTTAATCAAACACCAATCCCAAAAAAATTCTTTTACAATGTATGAATTTTATCAGTGATAGCGTGTATGTGTAGTATGTGTCAAGCTAGTTTTATTCGCCAGCTACAAAGGCAGCCAGTGTAAATGAGGAAAACAAATGAAAAACTGCATCGCTAAACAAGCACTTCATCCAAGTCCAGGTTTACAACAGCTGCTTTTAAAGCTGGCTCTGTGATGCGAGTCAGAAATACGCCAACACACGATTATAGTGAAACTGCAGATGTGAAACTGAACGATGCCGGCGAACTGTACTTCACCGTGACGCTGGCGAGGGCCGCCTATGTAACCTGAAACACGATGTTTCTCCACGGCGTGTTTTATGTCTCTCTTGAGGAAGTGGAAAACGGGTTGCTCAAGTTTTTGCCTGCGGCACTGGTCGCAGGTGTGTTATCCAGCGTGCTAAAACATTCTATCTGTCTATGGACCTACGAGCCGTCAGAGGTCTTCTCTGTGTTGGCTGCTTGGGACGAAGGGGTTGTGGCTTTGCGGTGCGTGCTTGACCTGCATTCATAAGAGCTAGGGAGGATTACTCAATACTGATGCATTAAAGTATTGCGACAGCACACTTTCCACTGAAGCAGCCACCGTCTTTACGCAGAGTAGATCGTCTGCTTTGAAATTACTTGTCGTAAAACAGGAAAACCACTAACCTTACTGTCCTACCATAACACACAACTACTTCCTCCCTCTGGCTGCATATGTAGTTTAATTGCTTTCTTTTTTTTTTTCTTTATTAAAAAAAAGACATGTACTTGTAAACTACATTACAGATCCAAAAGAAAAATCTCGTCACCCAGGGACAGTATAAATGAAACTGTGCCTGCGATGAATAGTGTTTGAAATCCTGATCTGAATTCTGCCTGGAGCCTCAGTGACACTCAGATGAATGAAGTACTTAGCACACATTCGAGAAACACAAGAGTTGGCTAAAGCTCAGACTAAAGCAATTTTTAAACATACACCAGCCTGTCAGACATCCTGAGAGTGAATCGTGAGACGTACTCGCTGTCAAATTTACACAGGTATCACTGACAGCACGGCTCACCGTAACTATCACTTGCGTGTGTCGTTATAGGTTTGCCAAAAGTAATGGAACGTAGATGCCGTGTTGGAATTCTCACTGTGCAATCTTTACAAATTGGGCCAAAATATAAAGACATGAAAACATTTCTCAGTACATTTATTAGCACTGAGAGACATCAATGTTAGCTGAATTACACAAAAAGGACATTTCATAACAATGTATTCGCACCAAATAATTTATTCCCTCCAATTCCATTTGAAAGAATTTTCTTTATGCAGCTCTACTGTTCCAAAATTTTTGCCTAAATGTAAATTTATTCACAAGACAAAACATCCTCTAAAGGATCGTAAACACATACATTCATCTCTCGCACTCATGATGACCTCGTGCCAACCCATCTGGTTACACATCTCCGAATGTGTTCCTTTAACACACGTTCGCCTGGATTTGGCTGCATGTTTTTGGCTGCATGTTTTTCCCCTGGTACACACGGGCCTAAAAAAAAACAACCTGGCTCAGATCTGGGGTGATCTCACAGGGTGAAGGTGACCAATGCAAAAACAATCCACAAGAGTACAGAGACTTTCAGGACACTCTGTACAGCACAAAAGTCTTCAGATAATGTTGAACGTTTGTTCCCTTTTTTTTTTTAAACATAGCCACAATTGCAAATCACAATACATACAGAGGAGTCCATAAATATATACACACTTCAACAGTTGCTATATATGCCCTTTTTTATAACTCATATTGAATTATGTGCAGTATTATGTTCCCTCTAAAGATGTTAGTAGTCGCACCATGGTTGATAATATCATATGAGGCATATATTTTTCATGTTGAAATGTTTTGGCCCCTGCGTATATGTGCTTGCAGCTGATTTATTCATGCATTATGCTTTATCTTGGTCAAGGTCACAGCGGATCCGGAGCCTGTCTGAGGAAAACCGGGAACGAGGAAGGAGCACGCTCGGAAAGGGATGCCAGATAAACACAGAGCACCATGCAAATGAATTAAGTTAGACCAGGCATTTTTAACTACTAGCATGTTTGTGGGAGGGAAGAGGAAACTGGAGAGACGCAGAGAAAACCTGGGAAAATGTAAGAAGACGGCAAACAGAGGATAAACCCGGAGAACCCTGTGATGTGTCAGCGCTCCAAAAACAAACAAACAAGCAAACTCGCTCACTCATAGTCTATACTGCTTTATTGAGACTTAGGGCATAAGTACACTCTGGATGGGACACACACAAACATACACAAAACACACAGATTTGGAAATGCCAATTAGCATAATCTGCATGTTTTTTGTACTGTGGGAGGAAACCAGAGGACGAGGAGGAAAGCCACCATGCACACAGACCACGAAGCGGGAATCGAACTCTTTAATCCAAGCGTTATTTCATCCGAGTGAAATTAAACTAGATCAATTCCAAACTAATTAAACAAAATATATGTTTAGGTATTAAACTTCATGTTGGTCCATATGCAAGTGTGTAGATGGCTTTAAGAGACGAAAGGGGCGGAGCTAAAGCTTAAAGTTTTATACCAAACAGGTAGTGTATGTATAGGCGACAGGTAAAGCAGCAGTGTGTGTAAACCGAACATCACACACATCATTCATAATAGTGTCAAATTGAAGAGTTTGACATTTCTATCTTCTTATATTCCCTTTTGACAGTCCATACCTGCACAACAGTTCTAACCTCCTGCAGTGAGTCTCATAAACAGTGAGAAGAGAGACAGACAGACAGGCAGAGAGACAGAGAGAGACTGCACAGCGCACAACTTCCTTCAATTCAAAACTTCTTGTAAGATAAAAAAAAAAACCAAACTCGACCAGAGCTAGAATGTTTCACAGAAATGCTGAGGATAAATGATCGAGTCCCCGGCGTCATGCAACATGCGGCAGGTTCGAGGTTACACTAAACTCACCGTTCGGTCCGTATCTCTCCAGGTTGGTCCGGACTTGTTCCGGTGTCAGTCCGGTGTTCTCGTTCACCTCGAACTGGCTTAAAACTTCGGACGCGGATTTAGTGTGAGCGTTTTCCATGTTTCTTCTTGGCTTGGAAGAGGGATGACTTCCTACAGACAGCCGAAATGCATGTAGTTTTCTGGTTCTTTCTCTCTCTCTCTTTCTCTTTTTCTCTTTTATTTGTTGTGGTGTGCTTTTAAAAAAATAAATATGATTATTATTGTTATTATTATTCTAATATGAATTGAGCCGGTTTTCTACCGAGGTCCGTTCGAGACCGCCAAGCGGAGGTGGGTCGATGTTGACTTCCACCTGCCCCTTCTGCGAGCCGTTCGCTTTCAAACCGTCCTCCTCTCTCCTCCTCCTCCTCCTGCTCTCTCCTCCTCTTTCTTTGAGCTGGAGCTCTTCACTTAGCAGGAAGGTGTGCTTCGGTACTGGGGTTCCGCCTCTCTCTCTCTCTCTCTTTTTCTGTGTCTCGTAAAGAGCGGATGTATATGAAACCGCATACTAGCATACTACTATACTACACTTAAATACACAAATATGCCAGCGCGTGCTCTTATACTGTACAGTATTTGTAGAATTAATTTACCTTAGAATTGATGTTATCTGAACGACAAATCAACATTTACAACGTTTCAAACAATAATTTACAATTACATTTTTTTTTTTGGTCTGTGTGTGTATAATTCATCTCCAACGTGTTTGACATCGGAAGCCGTTGACTTTGACAAGGCTCCCGCGCAACGAGCGCGTGCGTCTTCAGTTGGGTCGCATCCTAAACTCATTCGTTCCTCCCTACATACGCGCACTACACGCTGCTGTGACGCAGCCGCTGTGTAGTGCACTGCGTGTGAAACAGTGAGGCGTTTAGGATTCGCTCAGAAGATGAGCTCTGACTGTCATCTTGTACTTACTTCTCCATCGAACACTGCTAGGTTCTCTCACATTGGTTTTATGTGTACAGGTTTGCACTATAAACGAACAGAATTCAATGAAAAGATTGAGAGTTTAAGAAAATCGACCCTAAAGTGAAGAAACATTCCTCTCAGTGAATTCCAGTAGAATCCTCAATCTCTCATTCACTCACTCATCATCTATACCACTTTATCTTGTGTACAGGGTCACAGGGGGTCTGGAGGGTACCCAAGGGGACTAAAGGCTCAAAGCTGGGTACAACCTGCACATGGTGGTGTAGTGGTTAGCACAGTCGCCTTGCACCTACAGGGTCCGGGTTCGATTCCTGGCCAGGGTCGATTCCTGTCTCTGCATGTTTTCCCCGTGCTTGGTGGGTTTTCTCCTGGTACTCCGGTTTCCTCCCACAGTCCAAAGATATGCAGGTTAGGCTAAATGGCGTTCCCAAATTGCCCGTAGTGTATGTGTATGCCTTGCGATGGATTGGCACCCTGTCCAGGGTCTACCCTGCCTCGTGACCTAAGCCTCCTGGAATAGGCTCCAGGTCCCTGCGACCCTGAATACAGGATAAAGCGGTATACAAGAAGAGTGAGTGAGTAGCCATACCTTTTGTTTTTAAGTGTTTATCCATCTCTTTAAATCTTGTTTGTCACAACAAAATGGTATCTTGAAAAAAGGCATGAAATATTAAAGCATTCCTCACTCTATATCCTGCTTATCCTATTCAGGATGGCAGGAAGTCTGGAGCATATTCAGGGATTCAGGGCACAAGAAGGGGTACACCCTGGATGTGGTGCCAATCCATCGCAGGACACACAATCACATGCCCACTCACACAGTCTGGGAAATTTGCAAACACCAATTAACCTACCTTGCATGCCTTTCGACTATGGGAGGAAACCACAGTACTCGGAGGAAACCCACCAAGCACAGGAAGAACATGCAAATTATACTGTATGCACACAGACCCAAGGCAGGAATTGACCCTCTGAGGTGCAAGGCCACAGTGCTAACCACTACCTTCATAAAGCATCTATCTAGGATAATTTACAATAAATAAAAAAAATCAAGTGTACATGATAGTTAAGAATAGCCTGGCCTGAAGTGTTATATTTTACCATGTTGATATAAAAGCAATGAATACTCTATCCATTGTTTGAATCCTCTGTAATCATTATTATTATTACTAGAATGCAATTTCAGATCAGATTACAGTACTGAAGCTTTAACTTTAGTAGCACTATTCATACTGTATAAGCCTCTACTCTGTCAAGGTTGTGTTATGTAACAGGTTCAAACCCCAACACCACCAAGTTACTGCTGCTGGGCCTTTGAGCAAGACCCTCAACCCTCAACTTCTCAGATGTATATTGAGATAAACGTAATTTATAAGAGCATCTCTTCCAAATGCCAAAAGGATTGGTGAAATATCTGAAATTCTCAATTCTCAATTCTAAAATTGAGTTAAGAACTGTCCAGTACGTTATTAAAACCTGGAAGGACTGTGCTGAACCATCAACTTTTCTGAAAGAAATGTGGTCAGAAAAATATGTACTACTAAATATATAAAAAATATGTACTATTAAATATACTATTTAATAGTAAAAATTAGTGCTTTTCCACATACACATCAATGACGAGAATTCACCGGACTGGGACTAAACAGCTCTGTGTTCTTAAGACGGTTAGTGAGACTAAAAAAGGAAAAGAAGTCTTCAATTTGCTAGTGAGCATAAAGATTAAACTTTAGAAAAATGTGGTCATGTGGTCTAATGAGTCCAGACTGACCCTGTTTCAGAGCGATGGGTTCATCAAGGTTAAGAGAAGAAGCATGTGAAGTGACACACCCATCATGCAAAGTGGCCACTGCACAAGCCCTTGGACAGAGTGTTATGAATGTTTTTTTTTTGTTTGTTTTTTTCAGAAATGTGCAAAAGGAGTGTATTGCAGCAACTCCTAACATTATTATTGATGTATGATGTCATTAGGTCTTTCAGGACGTGACGTGCCTGGTTATGTTTTAAAGAGTTAAATGACATAATAAGGTTAAACTGGAGTTCTAACACATCTGCAGTGAAGTAGCCAGGTAGCAGGCCACCGCATAGCTGGTCACTGTAGAGAGGAAAAAGTGGATTAGGAACAAGGTGCTCTAGTTTTCTTCTTCATCACAGTTTGTCCTCTTATCTTCTGCAATGTCTATAAATAACCAGAGTATACGAAACCTCTGGATAATATACAAAAGTCCTAATGAAGAGCTAAGTTCATTCTGTATGAGAGAGGAACAATATTACAGCTCCGATATTATAACTCTAGCAAAGCAAACCAGCTAAACACATCTGCAGGCCCTGCATAGAAGATAAAAGTTCATTGTAGTTTTTGTTTTGAAAAAAAACATTTCACAAAACTTTGTGCACATTAGTATTTCTCAGTTCACTAATTTAATCATCTGCGTTATGAAATCTGCTGTTTTTAAACCAGATATATGCACTCTAGCCCTGATTTGCTGTGATGGCCCAAATATATGCATATCCTACTTTAACTTTTTCCCCCAACTATTGTGCTTGCTCACACTTTGCGAACTATATTTATCTCAGAATGTCAGAAAAATGAACAGGTTCTCCTTCTTATATTCAGGCCATTAAAAATTTCCACTCTGTGTAAGTCACCCCTCTCGTCTTTGCTCGATCCTGCCCTAGCTTCGTCTCAGCGAGAAAGAAAAAGAAAAAAAAGGGGGGAAAACATAGTCGTATAGTCATTTCACTGTATTTTGGGTAACCTTGCTTTACAGGCAAATGTATTGCCTAAGTGCACAGATAAGCCTTAAGTCAGCCTCCTCCTTTTTTTACCTAGGTTACATTCAAATCACTCTTTGGGGACAAGCAAATGAAGATCCCACAGGTCCACCTCGGGTCTCAAATGACTCTTCACAGCTTCCAGGAGAACAAAGTTGGCATGCTTCGCCATGCGGCGTTAAAATCGAGGAGTCCCTGTATCAACGCATACCTTCCATACAATAATGCAAAGAATATCTCCATCACGCTTCAGTGTCTGTTACTATTACTATCCTGAGCACTTTGCATCTAATCAATTGACTCTAAGCTATTGACCCTCATCCAAGTAGTAAGTAATCCAAGTAATGCAAACCGACAGACAACCTCATGTTCCTGGATATTAATCCAGGAACATGAGGTTCCTGCAATATATACGTAATATTAGCAGCGCTGTGGGTAATTTCCCATTAGTTATACACAGACTAATGATCTGCATACTGTAGAATGTGTGTTACTGTATGTTTAGAGTATAGTAGATATCCGTAATGCAGAAATGTTCCAGACAAACGTGCCATTTTGGAAACAATAATAATAATTTTTAAAAAACTTAGGTCTTATCATCATTGTGAGTGATATAAGTACTGGCACCCTGGCTTGGCTCTAAATATTGACCCTAGTTTCTGATTCCAAAATACCTCACCAGAACAGAAACCAAAATCAATCGCTAAATGTACTTGCAAAAAGAAAAATTCTCCCCCTCTACATGGCGATCCACTGTATGTAAGTGTGTGTGTGTGTGTGTTGTTTTACCTCACTGGCACACAATATCTGCCTGTCTGAGTCCAGACACAGAGTTTCCATTCTGTCTTGAGTGCATCCTGGCTACATTTGCCTTCACCTCAGGTCTCTCTCTCACTTTGCATTATGGAAATCAGTCCAGGTCCTCTGAAAGTATAATAGCGCATTCTCCTATTTGTATATTCTGCCATTTGGATTCTCTGCAAATGGGGTACTAGGGTCAAACAGAGGTGTTGTCTCTTTCTCCCTCATTTTTCTTTTCACATATCATGCAAAAAATAAATAAAAAACCTTTACACCATTCGGTCTGCTAATTATACGGTCGACTTAAGACGCTTATCTGGAAAAGGGACTGCATTTCTGATCATTTCTGTGTTTACTGCGTAGGACAAAAATCTTTTATTCTGCATCTGCCTCATATATCGTATCTGTCCGAATCTCCAGTCGTCTGTTCTAAATGTTCCATGCTGCGTTTCTGCCATTGACTTTGACTCAAGGAGATTTGGAGTGTGAGCAGCCGTCAGACTGCAGCAGCTGAACCTGACGTATCAGAGAGAGAGAGTGAGAAAGAGCGAGAGAGGTAGGGGTCCACGCTTAGTGATTAGAGGAGAATCAAAATAGAATTTATGCTTAGAGGGTGTTAGAACAAAGGCAGTGTTTTTGTCTCTTACACTCCTTCTCTCAACCACACACACACACACACACACACATACACGCATTCTTGAGAAACTGCACCCGTGACGCAGCAATTTCACAGGATGGTACCAAGAGATGCCAATGTGCTGTCTGCTAGTCTACCTGACAAGAATAGAAGATGAGAAGAGAGAGAGAGAGAGAATGAAAGGGAGATGGCATGAACGGGATGGGGGGGGGGGGCGGACTGGGTAATGTATCCAATCATCTTTCAGTATGAGGCCCAATCAGGTTTCACATAACCAACTGCTTTTTATTGATTGAGCACCACATCATCTTCATTCTAATATCAAGAAATGAAAACATAAAGCAAAAAAAGAGAAAGACAGAGCAAGCTATATCGCTCCAGAAAATGAAGTGACAATAGATCATATTCATCATTGATAGATCACATCGCAGTGCAATTCTACCTCTCATTCAGCAAGATGTTGAAATACATATACCAGCCTGTGGTAATAGGTAACTCCAAGTGCTTGTCGTGATATGATGCAGGAGTATCACGAGTACCCAACGAGACAAACTGCAAAACACCTGAGTGAAATGTGGCAGAAATTTTAATTCGTGAGGATGACTCACACGTTTATCATTGCCAGTCTTTTTCTGCTAGTAATTGCCTAATGAAATCAAACAGTCCACAATTATCATGCTCTAAAACATGTTGTCTTCGAAAGCCTGCCAGTCACTTTGTCCAATTGAGTTACATCTCAGGCATGTTGCCTAGAGTTATTGAGTGTACTGGATCTCTTGAGCAATAAAGAATATAGGTTCGTATATCACTGTGTTGCCACTGACAAAAACAAATCTCACACTGCTACTGCAGCTCGAGGTATTCCCCATATTCCACAGGGAGTCATCGGATATGTCTTACACAATCTATGACATCTTTGCCACTATAATGTTTCTTTATATGAAATGTAACAAACTTCTATTTTTTTACTGAACTCTATTGTGATTGTGGGATCTGGGATAGCTCAGTGGTTAAGGCATTGGAATATGGTTCGGAAGGTCCCAAATCCCAAATCCCACGATTGCCAGCTGAGCAAGGCCCTCAACTCACCTGCTCACATGTATAATGAAATACAAATGTAAGTCGCTCTGGATAAGGGCATCTGGCAAATGGTAGTTAGCATAATCTGCATGTCTTTGGGAGGAAACCCACCTCTATGTGCATGGAGTTTGCGAACTCGAGGCAGGAATCAAACCTGGACCCTGCAGATGCAAGGCAACAGAGTTAACCTCTAAGCCACAGGTTTAAGCAAGGTCTCTGGGGATGTGCTGTGGTGTCTGGCACCAGGAGTGTTGGCAGACGATCCTTTTGGTGCTGTGGGTTGCAGGGTAGGTCTCCTGTGGATCAGACCATTGTTGCTCGTTTGAGTTTGGAGGCCAGGGGCTCTTTGTCTGCCGGGCCCCATGTGTGATTGGCTCTGGTGCACTGGGTGTTCTGGTGCTTTTCTATCGTGGCCAGCATGAGTTTGGCTTCATTAGCTTTTCTGTGGGATTGGACCAGACAGGCTAGCCTTTGCTCTCTACTGATCTGTATATACTAATACTCGGTTAAATACAATATTGTTTCTATAGCTACAACTCATTCGCATGGACTTGTATGGCTAACACTATGCAAAATCTCACACTAATAATAAATGCATATAATAAAAGCAGTTTCCAAAATATGTTGTAATTTAAAAAAAAAGATACTGTACATAATCTTTGATATGATAAAGCTTTGTGTTAGATGTGTAAATTCACTCTTGAGAACTGAATGTCCTCATATAAGGACATGACATTTTCTGCTTATGATCATAGGCAAATTTGGTGTGGTGAAAGAAGAATGAGAAATATGGTGTAAGAGAATAACATGATGCCTTTACAACTTTTGTGTTGTAAAGGCATCGCATTTCCCTATAAGTGTATAAACTGAAGTGTTTTATTCACTACTTCGTTACTAGATAGTCGGACCTTGCCATAACAGGCAAACTTTTTGAAGTACACTATATGGACAAAAGTATTTGGCCAAACCTGTTAATTATTGAATGGAGGTGTTTCAGTCGGCCCCTTATCCCCAGTGAAGGGCAATCTTAATGCTTCTGCATACCAAGACATCTATGCTATACAATACAATGCTATGCTTCCAACTTTGTGCCAACAGTCTGATGAAGGCCCTTTTCTATTCCACCATGACTCTGCCCCAGTGCACAAAGCAACGACTATAAAGACATGGTTTGATGAGTTCTGTGTGGAGGAACTTGACTGTCCCACACAGAGCCCCATTGGAATGAGCTGGACAGAGATTGCGAAACATCAGTGCCTGACCTCATAAATGCTCTACAGAATGAACGGGCACGAATTCCCACATGAACACTCCAAAATCTTGTGCACAGCCTTTCAAGAAGAGTGGAGGCTGTTTTAGTTGCAAAAAGGGGACCAACTCCAAATTGAAGTATAGGAAATATCTTATATTAAGTCAAATATATTTCTTAACATAAGATTACCACTAATTATAAGATTACGAATTATAAGATTATTAGTTATTGTTTTAAGCATTTATTTCCTAAAAGAAGCAAAATTATCTGCCAATAAAACAAGAAAGTTATGCTGAAAATTAGTAAAATTGTCTAGAAATAAGCCTAATAATCATGCAATTAGTTAGGTTAGGGCGGCACGGTGGTGTAGTGGTTTGGTCACTTTGCACCTCCAGGGTCCGGGTTCGATTCCCATCTCTGTGTGCATTGAGTTTGCATGTTCTCCCCATGCTTGGTGGGTTTCCTCTGGGTACTCCGGTTTCCTCCCACAGTCCAAAGACCGGCAGGTTAGGCTAACTGGCGTTCCCAAATTGCCCATAGTGTGCGAATGAGTGTGTAAGTGTGCTCTGCTCTTCAGGGTGTACCCTGCCTCGTGCCCTAAGCCACTTGGGATAGGCTCCAGGCCCCCCGCGCCCCTCAATCGCGGTCAGGTCACTTACTAAGACATTACTTTTTTTTCCCCAAAGATTTGAACATGAAAACCTAGTATGCTTACTATCATTTTTTTTCCCCCACAAATTTTAATCAAACTTTTTGAAATCCGTGGAAGAAGAATCACTGTTGCACGGCAGCTTTGCTCTTTAGGGAATGCAATTTCACTTGGTGTCTAAAGGAATTACCTAGCAGACAGTAAAGCCCTGAGAAATTGACACACTACTACAGTGCAGCACAGTGCCACCTTAGAGAGTATGTAATTTTTCAGTTATCCTTTCTCAGCATGAGAGAAAGAGAGATGATCTATCACTGTACAGGTCGAACCAAAGGATTGTCTTGTAATTCACCCATCTGTGGATATGGGTAGTCCTGGGTTAAGAAACAGGAATAAGCAGTTCTACAGCAGGTTGTCGTTACTTCCCTGTCATGACTTTATTCTTAAGACAATAGTCCGCGTAGCATTTTGGATCATTTAGAAATTATGAATAATTGTCATGTCTGTAATAAATGATTTTGGTGTTCATGTTGTTATATCCTCTTAATAAATAAACATCCTGAATCCGCTTCATTTGTTCATGTGCTGGATGCCCGTTACGGCTCATTCACATTTATTTTCGTTTCTGACTGACTGTGAAACCAAGAAGGTCTGGATCAATGCAGCTCTAATGCAGCTGATCTGGAAGTCTTTGCAGCTGATCTTGTGCACTGAATCGAAACAAAGTCCTACTTTAAGTGCATTTGAGTTTTCTCTAAAACGATGCAAAGCAAATTAAGCAAAAAAACCCCAAAAAAACAGATACCGAGGCAACAGAAAAGGCCCGTATTGAAAGAGTGAGACAGTGTAGCAGAAAGAAAGAGAAGAGAAAAAGAACAACAACTGAATGGTACTGAAAAACACTCAGAGGCTGAATGAGAAGGAGAACATTAGCCAGAGCTGAGGAAGATAAACAAAAGCGATGGTGTCAGGGGGGGAAAAACGATGCAGGCAATGAAATGGATTCAGAGAAGGAAAGTGTGTTTGAATGAGAGAAAGAGTGAGGGATTGAAGGATTGCAGGTGTCATTGATGGCTCGGCTTTACACTGACGGCAAGGGGGAGAAAAAAAGGAAAGAAAGTAAGAAAAAAGAACAAGAGGGCTGGGGTAAATATCGATTTTGAAAGTCAGCCAGTCTTGATTTACAGGCATCGGCTGGTTAAGCTGGCTGAAGCTTCGCTCCAGCATCAGCAGCAGGAAAGCGGCATCACAGTAAAAAAGAATGGAGGATGGCCAAGAGATTCAGCACAAGGTCTCCTTAAAGGCACACTCTCTTTCCTTAAATTCTAGCTCATTACTTTTTCTTTAGTTCCTTAGATAATCATATTCACACAAAATGATATTTGAAAGTTAAGCATTATAATCATACACTGATAAGCCTTAACATTAACACCACAGAATATTAACATTAACATTAACATTGATTAGCAATTATATACCAGTGAACTGATGCCAGGATCATGGGTACCCAAGGCTCACTGCCTGTGGGGAGAAAAGTCTAGCTTGTTTTGCCTGATCCCACAGAAAGGCCAATGCAGCAAAACTTGGCGGAAAAAATAATAGGAAGGACACAACAGAAAAGGACACCCAGTGAACCACAGCCCTTGCATTAGTCGTCTGACCTCAACTCAGACGCTATGGCTTACAACTCTCGACTAGACTACAAACTAAAGACGCAAAGATGACATGTGTTCTACCATTCAATTCAATTCAATTCAATTTGTATAGCGCTTTTAAAAATTGACTGTCGCATTCAAAGATCAGATGTTTGAATCTGGAGCGGGGGAATTTGAACTCTAGATCTCCTGCTGATGAGTAAAACCCAAGTAATACCCTTATGGCTATCAGATGTATTGCAGCAACAGTTGTTTATGTAAAATCTGGCATCACTGAAATGGTTACAAGAGGTCTGCGGAGGTGTGCATGTGCTTCAAAGTAAAATCTTGCATGAACCTAGATAAATAATCTCTTATTACATTTAGCAATAAGGTTTACTTTGGATTTGTACAGCTGGATTTAATCAAACAAAGTTTTTTTTTTAATATACACACACTACCGTTCAAAAGTTTGGGGTCACTTTCTAACTCCATGATGGTTCCTGATTTTTATTTCTTTCTACA
>JAOVVA010000031.1:7872703-7904842 GCA_028565275.1 Leiocassis micropogon
TTACAGAAAGGCTGACCTCTGTGTCTTAAAATAACAACTAACTGTTGTTTTTCTTGTTGTTACGTAATTACCTAATTTCATATTGGTTATTTTATAGTTTTGAAATCCCCAGTATTGTTGTAGAAAGTAGAAAATAAAGCACTAAACAACAACAAAGAAATTTGCAAGTGACCCCAAACTTTTGAACGGTAGTGTATAATATACAAGTACTTGTATATTTTTACAGGTGCATTTGGCACAAGCTTTTATCCAGAGTGACTAACAGATATGCTTCATAGCCCTTATGACGATTATATCAGAAAAGAATGTACTACAGCAAGAAAACATGTAATTGGATTTTTTTTTTTAAATTAGTGCTCATTAAGTGTTTGATGAAGAGGTATGTCTTCAGTCTCCGTATGAAAACAGTCGGTGACTCAGTTGTTTACTTCAATACATCACCTGGGCGCAGGACAGAGCAGAGCTGTGATGCATGTCTTCCTTGTGTCTTGAGGGACATTTACGACACCCTTTTCCACATTTTATCTCATTTTACTGTACATTTGAGCAGTTATAGTTTAGGCAGGTTAAGGGCCCCAAAGTGGCAGCTTGGTAGGGCCGGGGTTTAAACCTGGGATCTCCTGATGAGTAGTCCAAAGCCTTGACCTCTGAGCTACCCCTGCGCCATGGTGAGACCCCAAGATGTGCCTGGCTAAAGGCATGGAAAGAGTATCGTTCAGAGTTGTGAAAAGTAACCATAGGGAGGTGTAGATCTGTTTTTGAGCCTCTGTAATTAAGTAGTAGGAGCCAGTCAAGGTAGTGATGTTGGAGAACTCGTCTTGCAACTGCATTCTGGATCTGATGGCACACAGGGGAAGAACAGCTGGAAGCGATTCGCAGAAGTCCGATCCTATTTTGTCTCATTTTGGATACAGAATAGCTTTTAGGATCCCATAATTGAGTCATAAAAGAAACATTTTATTGCAAAAAGCACAGTTTCGTGGTGAAAAATTATATTAAACATGCTGAGAAAATGTAACTTTTCGAAAAAATGTTATGCAAAGTCAGGCAAAAAAAGCTTCGACCAGAAAATGGTCTAAGTAGTTTTCTTTTTCAGGAAGCATAGTTTTTTTTTTTAATATAGAATTAGCCTTTAGGGACGTGGATTAACTTGTAGCTCAACAGCGACATTAATTAGGTTCTCCATTCGAGATGAAATTGCGGGGGACACTTTGCTGACGAATCATACAAGCATTCGGTGTTAATCGAAAAGTTCAAAAGCCTCAAGTCATACTTTTCAATTAATGTTTCCCATTAGATGGAGTAATTAGCTGCAAAAACAGCAGAGGCCTCGTCTCAGCTGAAATGCCACCACTTTATGGAAACAGACAACAATAAAACATGCGCTCCTGCTGGTCTCCTAAGGCTTTATGAGTTTCACTCAGCACTTCAAGGAGCAGTTCTTAAGAAGTACTTTCAGACGTTATCTTATAACATATAATCGGGTGTGCTGGATATAAATAAGGCCATTTTAGTATCCTGTGCTGGATGGCAGTACAGCTGTTTCAACAAAGATGTTTATAAATACACATTTTATCAGCTTCTCGTCTTCCTAGCTTGATTAAGTCCACGAGTCTGCTTATCAACAATAGCATTATTAGTCATCTAAGAGTATATCAGGTTGACTAATAACATTTATTTTGACTATAACAATAAAGGTTTTATATAGACAAACTGTACAACCAAGATCAATAAAGTCTATTTTTGTACTAGTAGTATGTGCTGTAAAAGAATAAGGGAGGTCTTTACTGTTATTACTGTATATGCATGGGTGTGGACATGTCATGCCTGAGCGAACATGACAATATGTTTAGTCAGCAAAGGGATTATATGTTTAACCTACTAGTACAGTGTTGGCCAAAAGTATTGAGACAAACCTGGAATTAAGGATTTTAAAACAATGACAATCAAGACATTAGTAATAATTCGATATTTTATGGTTTAACAACTTTGATTCTTCAAAACGTGCTGGATCTGGCTGGGTATGAAGTCAAAAAGACACACTGTATGCAGTACATTGGTTTTACTCCCTTAAACCATGTCCGCTTGATTGCATCCTGAAGCTCATTTACAGAAATTTGCCACAGAAGTTCATAATTCACTTGAGAATTCTTTGTGCAGAGGTGGACACCCCTGGCTGCAAAAAGTAAAAATCCTGTCACATACGTAGAGAGCCTTGAAAAAGTATTTGACACTTTCTTTTTTTTTTATTTTTTTTTTTTTAATTTGACATAATTGTCACACTTAATGATTTAGATCATCTAGCATTTTTTATATGATACAAAGTTAGATAAATTATAATTTTACTTAATAAGGGATAAAATCTGTCCCAACCAAATGTTCTGTGGACTGATTAGATAAAATATGAAGTGTCCCTTTCATAAAAGCATTTCATAAAAAGAGCATCATACCAACAGTCCAACATGGTGGTGGTAGTGTGATGGTCTGGGGCTGCTTTGTAGCTTGCCATAGACTTGCCATAATTGATGGAACTATGAGTTCCGCACTTTACCAAAAAAGGGAGAAGGAGAAACTCTATCCATCAAATCGTGAATTAAAACAAATCTGCAAGGAAGAGTGGGTCAAAATTCCTCCACAGCGATGTGAAAGACGCAGTCATCACCAGTTATCGTAAACTCGATAGCAGTTGTTGCTGCCAAGGGAGAAAAACCAGTTACCGTATTAGTTTTTGGGAGCAATTACTTTTTCACATAGAACCAGACAGGTTTGAACAGCTTTTTTCTCCCTTAATAAATCATTGAAAAACTGCATTTTGTATTTATGTGGGTTATCTTTGTGTTATATTAAAAATTTGTTCGATGATCTGAATAATTTAAGTGTGACAAAAAAAAAAACAAAAAAAAATCAGGAAGGGACAAATATTTTTCACAGCACTGTATTTGTTCCATCCATTAACTAACCTAGCTTATTCTAATTTGCATAACTACTCATGGTAGGAACTAATTAGTGACATCATATTGTTCTGTGTACTGTACAGGGAGAGATATACCGTATGACATGAAGAATGTATCATGGTATTTGGTCACGGTTCCTAAGATTATGGGAAAACCAGAACATGTTTTCTCCAGGCAATAAAACTTAATCCTTTGCTATCGAGCCTGCAGTGCACAACAGAATCACATTACCGAGCCTGGGCTCTACCACAGACTAGCAGGGTCAGTAATTACCCTCATTGTCCTTCTGATTACTTGCACTACCAGGACAGAGTACTCTATTGACTGTCTGACCCTTATTAGCCCTGTCCATAATCAAGTGCCCTATGAAAGAAGCATGCTTGGCAAATACACATCCCACATGAACATTTAGGCAGACACTTCTAAAGACCACTGCAGAGTACTCTCTTTGTGCTTCTCCACAATCATTTATAGAGGGAGTCTTGCTGTCAGTGGTTTGTAATATGTGTTGCTATGTTTTTCATTATGGCAGCCCTTAGGGCAGAGGTTTCTCTGTAACATGATACAAGCGATAAAACACTTCAGGGCATGCTGTTATAAAATAATAATCAACTCTTAGCTGGTAATGACATTTTTAAAAAGGAAACCTTTTCCGGATGTAGCTGATCATTAACAAACAGTTGTAACGAAAACTTTGTAACTATGATCACAAAAAGTCAGTTAAATATAAATAACTGATTCTAGAATTACTGGCACCCATCAGAAAAAAAAGAGTTTAAAAAAAGGCCGTACATCGATGAATGATGACGATCCGTGAGCTCGGAGCCCACCACAGTCAATCCCAAGAACATTGAGCCTGATAGTTGAAAAATTGATGGATAATCTGTCGCCAACTTGTGGAAGAGGCACATCTGTCTGTGGGAACTGTACACAAAATCATTCACAAACACCACTTTTACATTATAGGAACTTGTCTGAGACTTATTGCCACATATAGTCCCACATATAGTCCTGACCTCACTCCAAGCCATTTCCACATGTTTGGGCCATTAAAGAAGTTCCTGGGAGGCCAGTGTTTTAGACATGAAGCAGGCTCAGATGTACTGAGGAATCCTTCTAATTTGATGGTATCCAAGCACTAGTGAAACACTGGGATGAGTGCATTAGTGCATTAGAGAAATAAAGATAGTTAGCTAACCCTAACTCCCAGAATTGTGTTTTGTTATTCTGCACAATCACAAGTTCCGGTTTGACTCGAACGCCCCAGATATTTTATATTAGTGCAATTTTTTTTATTACCTCAACCATTTCTTTTTTAAGTCAGATCAGTGGTTGTTAAAATATATGTTTTCAATAATAATAATAATAATAATAATAATAATAATAATAATAATAACAATAATAATAATAATAACAACAACAACACTACTACTACTACTAATAATAATAATACATACAATATAAAATAACAATAAATAATAATAAATATTATTATTATATTAATATAATAATAATAATAATAATAATAATAATAATAACAACAATACTACTACTACTACTACTACTAATAATAATAATAATATATTAATATTAATATATTAATAATTATTATTATTATAATTATAATAATAATAATAATAATAATAGTAAAAAAAGTATCACTGATCCACTATAATAATTTTCTCTTTGGTCTCATCAGTTCTACAACTATTCCATACCATAAGACACACTGTCTGAACACTGAGTAGTTTAGACGATGTATTTAATAAGAGGCGAATTGTCAATCAGTTGACTTCTGGACAAAATTCAGGCCTTTGGGTCCTTTACTTTGTGGTTTAGTTATACAAAATGCAGTAACACTCAAACTCAAAGGGTTAAATTTTATCTTATGTTTATAATTCTCACTTGCTAGCAGAATCACTTCAACTCGTCTGATATTTACAACAAACCTTTGCGTTTCCAGTGTCTCCTAATAAGGGCCAGATGGCTTCTCTCATTTTGAGAATCTTTTGGCCTCTCCCATCCCTCTCTGTCGGCATAGTAACTGCAGAAAGCAACAGCTCATTAATGACTTGGGAAAACCAACTACACTCCTGAGGACAGAGCCGGTGCACAAGAGAGGCTTACAGCACTAGAGGAAGCATATTAGCCACGGTTAATCTGTGTCTTGACTTTTCTGACAGAGATTAAGCCTAGTATTGGACTATTACCATGGCAATAAATGATCAATTTTTTGTAGTTCTGTAAACATGACTACACAGCAGCTTAGTGTTTGTCACAACCCAGGCTTCCTTTAATGACGCATCTGAGATACTTTAACCGTATGAAAACTTATATAATTCTTTGCTGAATATTTGTCTGCACGAAAAACAGTCATAATCTCAAGTCAAAAAGTATCTTATTATAAAGAAAAGCAAGAAAGAAAATTAAACATGTCATAATATATCAAAATAACAATAGCATAGCATTTCTAAATGTAGTGCCTTAAAATTCTGACTTTATGAAATTTTTTATACAAGGCGATCAAAACAATAACTTAGTACTGTAAAAGTTTATACATATATATAAAAACAAAAATATACAATTACTGTTTGTAACCTCAGTATCACCTAAAAATTTTTTAATGATCAGCTGTTTTACTCCTCCTCCTTCCATTTTTTCAAAGATTAAAAGTACTTGTTATGAATCTCAAAGGCATCTTCTCTGTTTAATCATATATCAGTCTAATGGGCACCTGTGCAGTTGTTAAAACATCAAATCATGCTCATCGCTATAGAAAACAATCATCAAGAATCATCCCAATTCTTTCTCTTACGTTAATTTGAGTATAATTCTAGTTCTAGTTCTTTATTTGGTCCGGCAGAATGGTGTCGTAATGGTCAGGACTGTTGCTTTGTAACACAAGGGTCCAGGTTTGATTCCCACCTTGGTTTTGTGTGCATGGAGTTTGCATGTTCACCCTGTGCTTGGTGGGTTTCCTCCAACAGTCTAAAGACATGCACATTAGGCTTATTGGTGTTCCCAAATTGCCAGTAATGTGTGAGTGTGTGTGCCCGGCGATGGATTGGCACGCCATCCAGGGGGTACCTGCCTCATGTCCTTACTCTCCTGGGATAGTCTCCAGGCCGCCCACAACCCTGTATACAACATACAGTGGTATAGACAGTGAGATAGAGTTTAATCACGCATTGTTATAATACGCTCAAATATCTTTCTTTGCTATTAAAAAATAATTTTATTAGTTTCTTTTAGTAGGGAGATTGTTTAAAAACATACAGGAAGATATACTTAGGAAACAAAAGTATTTGATCCTACACAACAATAAGTGTAATAACTGTATTTACCAGGTGTTTTTTTTTTTATTTTATACTTTCTCAAAATTTAAACTTTGTAAATTTGAAATGACCTGAATGCTTTACTGAGCTCTAAATCTACATTCGTCCAGTTGGCTTTTTTTTTGTTGTCATATCCCATATCTTAAAATGGCTTTCGCTCAAAGATAACCTTAAGGTCATGAATTATTATAACATTATTATCAGTAACTCAAAATATTAAGAATTTCTTCCATGCCCTAGTTTATTGCTGGAGTGCCAGTCATATTTACTGGTGTGTACCACCACCTAGTCTAAGTATATCCTAAGGGACGTCCATGCTAGCACATTTAAACAACAGGATAATCAGTCAACCAGTCAGTCAGAGAACATGCCTTTTTTTTTTTTTTTTGGCAAAGACACCCTTTCGTCTGGTCTTTAGGGAAACCAAGCTGATCAGAATTCAGATTTTCGGATGCTCCACACACTCGAGTCCGTAAATTAGGTTTGGTTTGCCACAGCAACCCTAACTAGAACAATGCAGAATTTTCTCTGAAAGCAGAGGAACAAAAACAGCAAATAAAGCTTGGTGGGAATCAACGCAGAGAAATATGAACTAAGAAATCATTTTCTGACTCTTAAAGAAATACCTCCAGAAGACAACTTCTGTTCGTTCAAGATCATTCTGCATGCATGCTCCAGCTATGCTCTTTCAAACCGGGACTGAAGATTTCCACTACAGCAATGCTACCTTACTACAAAATGAAATACATCAGGAGGTCCTGCGTACCATGTTTCTACTCCATTAAACTCAGTCTATACTCTTGGGGGGAAAAAAGGATCCGAATCCGGGTTTGAGTGCTTTATATACAGTATACAGTAGCATTGAAATACTTCCTAATCAGACCTATGCTGTAAAGCAATGATTCTGTCATACAGGGTTGGAAAACAGACCATCACTGAGCAAATGCGTACTGGAAAATGAGCCTCATTTATATACTCTGGGGAAAAAAAAAAAAAGCTTTTTGTTTGCTTTGTTTTTTGTCTAATGGTGAGCGATACTCTGGATTTATTAAAGATAAAATAATAAATAAAGGCATTTGTTTTTGCTTTGGTTTCCTTTTCACGTGGCCTTTGAACAGCATTTGATCTTATCCAAATTTAGGACTTGGGAATGAATGAGAAGAAAATGGGAAGAGGAAGAAATAGAGGTTTCTAGAAAGCTCAAGGGACTGATGTGAATTCTCCAGACAGAAAAGGAGAGAGACAGCGACAGCGACAGAGAGAGAGAGAGAGAGAGAGAGAGAGAGCACACACTCTGGGAATTGTCACTCTTTGGACTGTTTGACTTTAAACATGGATTCTGACTGAGACCTCATTCATCATTCATCGCACCAGCTTGTTTTCTAATAACACTATTATTTTATCAGACCATACAATCTCCACCCTCAGCCGTAACCAGTCTGTCCATCATACAACAAAACCCAGACACCGCTTTGCATGAACTTGTCGCACCGAGGTCAGATCACGAGGGTTCAAGCTGTAGAGTCGCATATGGGAAGCCAGAAGAGGCATGCCTTCATTCATTTATCAGAGTCCTGGCAGGAACTGTGTGTATGCTGCAGAGGGGAAATGTGAAATAAACAGCACTCTGCACACCTCTCTTCTCTGTCAAACAGGAAGCAGAGCGCACATCGCTAACTGCACTATAATGGCGGACGTTCGTTTCATAACAAGTTCTGTTTGTCGCCAGCAGCACTTTCATCTCGCTGCGTGTCAGAGCGAAACTTACAGATACTCATGGAAGGCACATGCGATTATGGTGAAGATGTATCACGAAGCAAAGCAGTATTTTTCGAACTCAGATGACCAAGAGATACGATGCAGAGGCACGACATGAACATATGGAGATGAATATATGTTTACATTTACACTATAGTTGGTAGGGTGTTAATCCATCACTAGGGCTATAGGGTTTCTAGCTGCAACATAGAGAATAAATGAATGTACAATAGGACGCTTGGACAGGATAACAACTCACAAAACAATTTCTGATCCCTGTCTGGTGACTTCTTTTTTTTTTTTTTTTTAAATATGTTTATTCTTAGAATGAAATATTTCCAATGGTGAGACTTCTGGAACACTGTGACACTGTCTTGTCACGTGACACAATAATTCAGACTTTTCACTTTCTCTGTCCTCATCTAGTATTTGTATATTCTATACTAATATATATTAGCATATTCTGACCTAACATACAGTAATTGTATGAAGTTGTAACTTGTATTATGAATGACATTGTCATGTACCGAATGAAAAAAATAAAATATATATTGTGTATACAGTATATATGCGCCATGGGCCAGTCCTCACTCCCTCACATGTTCATTAGCGTTGCCACGTCACCGGTTTTCCTTCCTTATATCAATTTCCGTATCCTAACCACTGCAGATTGAGAAGCTCCCACCAGAGTTGCTTTGGCCCTTCTCATGTTACTGTAGCTACATTGTCAATATCTCATTGCAGTGGTGGCTGGAAGTGGGTGGGATACATTAGGCAGCAAATAAACCTTTTTTCCTGAAGTTTATATGTTGGAAGCAGGAAAAAATGGGCAAGCATAAGGATTTACAGTAAGTGACTTTGACATGGCACGAGTAGTCAGATCAAGGGTGTCAGAACACAAACCGCATCGCTGTTATGGCATCACTGTTATGATGTCAAAAAGGGGACCTACTCAATATTAGGGAGGTGGTCATAATCTTATATAATAGAATTATTACCGTTGTATTATTACTGTTTTACTGGGTGAAAATCATTTTGTTTTTCTGCATATAACCCTTTGCACACCTGTTGCCTCACACCTCCAGGGTAGGGGTTTGAATCTCTTCTCCGGTCTGTGTAGGTGGAGTTTGCATGTTCTCCCCATGTTTGGTGGGTTTCCTCCTGGTAAAATAGTTTCCTCCCACAGTCCAAAGACATGTAGGACAGGTGTAAGCGCACAGGGGACTGTATGAGTGTGTTTGTGCCAATGCCCTGTAATCCAGTGTGTCCCCTGCCCTGTGGTGTCCTGAGCTCTTTGGGATAGGCTCTAGGACATGAAGCAGGGGACACCCTGGATGGGGTGAATAGTCGGATGATTTTTAATGATTTTAAGGAGTCCCCTCTACAATACATTCAAAAATTATACTAAAGTGATGGCAAAGTGTTACAGTACATGGAAAATCTCAAACCAAAGGGTGCGCTCATGTTTTTAACCCTTACATACGAAAACAAGAACTTGTTTCTCATTATCATTCTAATTTCACACTCATTTTCAAATTAATATCTAACTATGAAGGTCTTTCAAGGCGTTCAAAAAGCGAAAAACAAATTTCTCGAAGGCTTCGGCTCACCCGGACTGACACCCCTGCTGGACATGGACACAAATCCACACAAATGATGTACTCAAGCACGCAAATGTAATCAAACGATCGTCCGGGCAAAAAGAAAGCAATATTCCTGCAATTGTTGTATGGTGTAATCCTCCCCAGGCATCATGAGCTCCTCCCTGAGGGACCCGGAGGAGGATGTCGCCCTCTGCAAACAGGATTTCTGACGGAAAATTAAACAAAGCTTATTCTGTTAAGATGGTCAACACGGACAGCTTATATAGGATAGCCCATAAAATGTGCTGCATATGGGACATGTAGGTTGTAGACATGCATTATTTACCATGCAATATGTCATATGAGCAACAAGTCTCAGGTAAATATCATATTTTCATGACAATGAACTAGTCCTCTCTAGAAAAAAAAAATCAAGATGAACTTCATTAAAACAATGAACTCCATGCCATTTTTTTTTCAAACCATTTACAGTTTTCAGGTGAAGAGAGCATTATTTAAACAATGCATTTCAGCAGCTACGAGCCTGTTTACCATGCTGCCAAAAGAAGCAACTCAGCACGTGCTGATATGCTGGTGAGGACAGAATGATATTTCTGGCCTTCCAGACAGGAAGCTCTGGAGGAAACTGTCATGAGCTTGATTACTGCGGCTCTGTTTACACTCCCATCTCGAGGCATCAGTTTGAAATGGAGCTGGAGTGCTCTAAGGCCAGGAAGTGCTCAGAGGTGTTATTATAAATGTTGCACGGATTCTGCCTTTCGGCCTCTCGTCTTCTCTTTCTTCTCAATCGTGGTTCTATGCTGCTGCTCGATTTCTTTCTACTGCAATTATTGCTTGGTTACAACTTAAATTTCATGAACATTTTCTCGTATAATTTAAAGATTTCTACCATTAGAGAAAGCTGTTTTTCTAGCTTTTAAAGTATGGACCCTAAAGGTGTGGCTCCACCAGGCATCATGTTGGCAGCAGATCCTTTGGGTGCTTCTGTGCATCGGACTTGTTTGGACTGGGATCTGGTTTGAAGTCCAGGTCAGTGGCCTTGGGTTCCTTACATTTTGGGCCACTCACCTGGAGATTGGACTTGTTTGGACTGGGATCTGGGGAGTTTGAAGTCCGGGTCAGTGGCCTTGAGTTCTTTACATTTTGGGCCACTGACCTGGAGATTGGACTTGTTTGGACTGGGATCTGGTGAGTCTGAAGTCCAGGTCAGTGGCCTTGAGTTCTTTACATTTTGGGCCACTGACCTGGAGATTGGACTTGTTTGGACTGGGATCTGGGGAGTTTGAAGTCCGGGTCAGAGGCCTTGGGCTCTTTACATTTTGGGACACTGACCTGGAGTTTGGACTTCTTTGGACTGGGATCTGGAAAGTTTGAAGTCCAGGTCAGAGACCTTGGGCTCTTTACATTTTAGGCCCAGTGAACAGCAGACTGTGGTGCACTGGGTGTCGTTTCCTTTCTATCACGGCCAGCATTGACTTTCTTCTGCGATTTGTCCTGCATTGGCTTTTTTTTTTTTAATCAAACAACCAGGCTGGCTTTTGGCCATCGCAGGCATGGGTGAGCCTTGTTTGCCCATAATCCTATCACCAGTTTATTGGTGTCCAGCTATTGATCAATGTTGTTCCTGTCATAATGTTATGGATGATCGATATATACTGGAATGATTAAAGTTAAAGCAGTTTCACAGTTCCAGCCCTACCAGTTTAATACTGAACTTGTGTTATTGAGTTTTATACGTTATCCCTATGTTTAAGTACAATTCCTTCTGGTTATCTACTTTTCCCGACCTCCTAACAATATGGCGGGAGGTGGATTAGCTATGCTAAATTGCGCTCTAGATATAAGCAAGGTTGAGAATGATGTTGCATGCATGCGTAATACCTACCAATGGACTGGCATTGTATTTAGGGCTTATTGAATGAATTAGTGAATGAATGAAAAGTTTCTTTGTGTAACCTTGGGACATTTTATTCCAATAAATCCTCATCGGTAGGAGCACAGTAAAAAAAAAAAACGTTAATTTGACCTCTTCATAAATTAGCAATTATTCTGTAATTTAGTAAAAGGGCTTTTTTAAAAATTGAGCTTGAGGTGGATGTAAAAAGAGTTGTTGTACAATATGAAAAGATAGATGTCTCCAGTTTTTATTGTACAGGACTTGCAGAGCTTTTTTATTTATTTATTTATTTATTTCAGCTTTTTTATACAGTAAAGGCACAAAATTTTTCTTTTAAAATAGACACATGATTCACTTTTCATGTGAACTGAAAGACTGCAGTAAGGGTTTTGATAGTACTGAGAGCACTTAGCAAGTCATTTTAGTGTTGTTTAATTTGTTCCTCAGGCGAATGGTGGGAAATCCTAGCTATTTAAACACAGCGAGTAATTCACATCAGGAGACAACGTGATTTTATAGTCTGGAGGTGTGAATCGGTAATATAAAGTAAGTAGGTCATAGAGTGTTGCAGACCTTCTCCTCTGCTCACTGATGGTTTGTTCCAGTTTGTCGTAGATGGCCTTCCTTTTCTCATGTTCAAACCTGTCTTCTCTGTCCAGAGTGCCAGAAAAGTGTGTCTTAGTCCTGACCTGGAAATTTGCTCTTCTGTATCGGGATGCAATGTTATAAACATGTGGTTTCGTCTCAAAAATGTACAAATCTCTACATTCCTCACTGCTCTACAACTTAAGTATTATGTTTTGGTGTCTAGTCTTGAAGATGCAATCGTTTCGGCTGGGATTGAACTACATCAGGAACGTGATGTTTACTGAAGCGGTTCCTGTCGTCTGTGCCACACAAGGAGTAGTTTTGCAATAATCTTAATTAGTCTGGAATTTATTCATTCATAGCCAAGGACTGGCTACTGTTACAGGAAGTGGATGCTTATCTGACCTTGCAACAAAACCACCACAGTCCCATGTGCAACAACTTGGAAAGAGTATAGATAATTGTAAACCAAGGCTGAGAATGAAACCTTGAACCAAACCAACACTTTTTTCAATCCAGTGACTTGCTTGGTGAAGCTCATTACAGTCAGGTGTTCGAAAGTTTGACCATGTTAGCCTATTTTAGGTGTCTTTGTACACCCTTTTGGCCACAAGATTCAGAATCAAAAAGGATGAAACCTGATTAGTTCTCACTCTTTTTTTGCATAAACTTCTGTCCATGGATTTCCAAAATACCCCCCTTTTGGCCACATCATCAGGTTCACCAGTTCATTCACATGGCAGCCAATCAATGCATTTAGGCATGTAGACATGTTCAAGACCATCTGCTGAAGTTTAAACCGAGCAACAGAACGGGGAAGGAAGGTGATTTAAGTGACTTTCAACGTGGTACGGTTGTTGGAGTCAAACACAATGATCTTTCTAAAATTGATGATTTGCTGGGATTTCCACAAACACAACAATTTTTAGTATTTACAGAGAATGGTCTGAAAAAGAAAAAACATCCAGTGAATGTCGGTTCTCTGGGCGACAATGCCTTGTTGATGCCTGAGGTCAGGAAAATGGTTCGAGCTTATAGAAACGCAACAGTAACTCAAATAACATTTCGTTACAACTGAGGTATGCTGAAGATTGTCTCTGAATGCACAACATGTCAAACCTTGAAGCAGATGGGCTACAGCAGCTGAAGACCACACTGTGTGAAACAAGAAACTGAGGCTACAGCATGGGCTGACCAAAAACAGAAGTCTGAAAAAAACATTGCCTGGTCTGATAAGTCTTGACTGTGACATTCAGAATTTGGTGTGAACAACATACAAGCATGGATCCATACTGAGTCGTATCGAGGGTTCAGGCCTGTGGAGGTGGTGCAATGGTCTGGAGAATATTTTCTCAGCACACTTTGGGCCCTTTAGTACCAACTGAACATCATCCACTGTACATGTCAACTGTACAGCCTACCTGAGTATTGATGTTGATCATGTCCATCCCTTTATGCTCTCAGGATAACACGCCATATCACAAAGATAAAATGAATTGAAATGGGTTTTTTGAACATGAGTTGACTGTACTCGAAAAGCTTCCACAGTCGCCAGATGTCAGTCCAATAGAGCACCTTTGGGATGTGGTGGAACAGGAGATTTGCATCATGGATGTGCAGCCAAAAAAAAAATCCGCAGCAGCTGCGTGATACTATCATGTCAATATGGAACGAACTCTCTGAGGAATATTTCCAGCGCATTGATGAATTTATGGCATGAAGAATTAAGACGCAAAAAAAGGTCCAACCCAGCACTGGTAAGGTGACAAAATATGACAGAATGTAAAAAGTTTACCATCTTTAAAAAGTTTAGTTTGACATGTTCTCTGGTAAACAAACAAAATATCCTTGCTTGTTTCCCAACAAGCTCCGTGACTGACTGCTTGCAGTGTTAGTGAGTAGGCAGGTCTAGATTTTAATAGTCGTGGCCACATATGTTTTTTAATATCCATCAGATGATCTGTTGGTGGATCCGTTGGCTCTGATCCATTCATCTTCCTCTAGAATCATCTTGTCATCCGGCGATAGATTGTATTTAAATGAATCAGATCTCACACGACAAGCAGAATGCCGAGATCATGCCAGTTATGCGCGAAACAGGACATACGGTATTATGATTCAGCTGAACAAGCCAGTAGAAGCTTGTGAAAAGATGAAATGAGCCCAGAAAGTTCGGTTAGTGCCCCCAGGTGCTGCTGAAGAATTTATTCTGCATGCAGAGAAGCAGCTGATGCCTATCTCCGACAGTAACATTGCGCTGGCGTTGTGTGAAGGATTTTCTTATGAGTACTGTAAGTTTGAAATTTAGTCACTCATGAATAGTCACCCACAGACACACACCAACACGCATACATACATATTTACGTCAGGGCTAAGAATGATTAATTAGGATCGTGTTTGTTTGTTGAAGTCAACATCAATGACTGCGTCATTCTCATGCCTCATTTGAACAGTAGCACAGACCTCATGCAATCCTCAAACAACCCCGGGTTCAATGATTACATCATCTCTCCCTCCCTCCCTCTCTCTCTCATTCAATCCCTCCCTCCCTCCCTCCCTCTCGCATGCTATCTCCATCTAGGTCTCTTACTCCCTCCTGCCAGTGCTGCCTATGTGTATGTTCTTGCTGATGTTTGCGATGATGAGGCAGTGGGTGGGCTTCCCCTTTTCTCCAGCATATTATCAATTCAGCACCAGGAAGTGACATTCTAACACACACACATGCTTATTTTACTCTCCTTTTAAGGAATGTCCCGTTTTAAGAAAAGCCGTCAGATCTTCTCATTCTTGCGATCCTTTATATGCCCCATCATGATATACAAAACATACCCACAATCCCACACCCGAAATTCCGCACTCCTTATCCCAACACGTGCAATATGCAAAGCATCCACACCCGCATCAAAACCTCCATCGCTGTGCACACCAAACCATACAAACTCAATTAGGCCCTCAAACACAGTGCATGCTTCAAAAGGCGCAGTTAGAGATCCTACAGTTCGAAATATCTTCTGCTGAAATAATGAGGGTTGCAGCTGGGAATAAAAGGCTATTAAGGGTGCGCATTTGCGTCTACAGTCATCATAATTTCTCATTACCCACTGTGTCCAAATGACACTTAGTCAATCGGCTGATGGGCTGACAGCTTGTCACGACGTCAACTCTGGCTCAGACGCCTCCACACGCGCTCGCTAAAACAAACACTCATCCCGGCACGCAAGCACGCGCAGACAGACATGGGCTAGTTGCAGCATCGCGTCATGCACATAGACATTGAACAACATACCATGCTATGCTCAGATGTCCAAAGCACATGGTTAGGTTGCTATTTTAAAATCTTGTGTATACAGTAAGCCTACTTTTTGTCAAATATTCAAAAACAGTTTATCTTAAAGCTAGAAAACAAAAACTTGTTAAAAGCGTGCCTCTCTTCTGGCTCACCTCTAAACTGGCTGTGCTTTGCGACAGGGCCTCAGGAGAGCATAGTGCCTGTTCGAGCCTTTAAATAAAACCCTGGCCTGATTCTGTTCCCGAACAAAAGGAAACACAAAGAGAAAGAAGACACAAGGAGCGAGAGAGAGAGAAGTTAGTCATCCTGAATGACTGCATACATGTAAGATTTGCCAAACAAAATAATTACGCTTTCCAAAGTTGATCTGTATAACTTTAAGAGAAGATAAAGCCCAGGATTTAACCCGGCGTTGCCACTCATGCCAGTGCATGAGTATTTAAATGGTAGGAGGAAGGAAGAGGTGGCAAAAAAAAGAAAGAAAAAAAAAAGGAATGACGACATGCTGATTTGCAAAGCAAACAAACTGGGGTTAAGGCAACGATGCAAATATGTCAACCTGATACAAATGAGAAGCCATCCAGCTAATCTATCTTTCATGTGATTAGGAGGTAGACCAAAACCAACAGATGAATCCTGGGAGATGTAGTTAACCTTGCATGTCATACCTTAATCCTATTCAAGTTAGATGGTTAGTATTCATGAGAATCACTTTCAGTCTGTATTAGTTAATCAGAAGACTTTTATTTAATGTTTTATTTATATGGAGTGAGTTCCAGTCAAAACAGGTCTTTTGTTTGTGCAGAATAACAGAACACAGTCATGAGATTAAAAACTCCATTTATTACTTTTTATAATCCCCTGCTACACTGATGCACTTGTCCTGAAGTACGCCGGAGTCTGCTTCACCTCTAATACGCCGGCCTTCCAGGAACTCCTTTAATGGGATGAACATATGGAAATGACTTGAAAAGAGGTCAGGGCCCGTATTCACAAAATCATCTTAAGCCTAAAAGTTGCTCCTAGTGATGAAAGTATACGGAAAATTCTTAGAATTATTACAATTTCCCCTTAAATTAGGAACAAAATCTTAGTAAAGATAAAAAAAAATGATTCATGAAACTTCTTAGACCTAAAAACAACACTTTTCTTATGGTAAAAAGTTAAAAGTATGTTAAAAGTAGAGAGGAGGACTTTTAAGAGGCTTAAGAGTTTCTATAGCAGAGGACAAAATGGGGGAAAGAAGAAATATTCTTCAAACACAGCACCTCCTCACTAAGATAAAGGTTTTTGTACTTTCCTTACTTAGGGCTGCTCTGAGAAGTTTCTTAAATCACTTTTAGTCTAGGACTCCCAGCTAGGACTTTTGAAGCTAAGATAGAGAGAAATTGAATATTGCCCCAGGTCTATATGGAGGATGTGGCAATAACTCCCATTCCACTGTTCCACTGTGAAGGTTCACGGGAGTGAATGCAATGGGCTCTGAGCCACCTCGGTCGTGATCGTCATTCACAGGCATGCGGCGTTCTTTAAAATGCTTTACCACAGACAAGAGTCTTATCACCGTATTTGAGCTTAAAGTCTCCTGTAAACGTCAATCGCTTCTATGTCTTCATTCATGAGAAATATCATCATATCATTTGACTTGAACACTTGTTATGATTATTTCTGCAGGTTAAACATCCATTAATCAGGTTTAGGTCATTTTCTGCTGTTCACTATTCTAACAACACAAATCTTATTTTTCATTCGTTTTTGTCAGTCTTGGTTTTCAAAAATGACATCATAGCAAGTATAAATATTTTGCATATCGTAAAATTTTTCTCATATTTCACAAGATTACATGAAATTAAATATGTATTAAACATTAAATATTAAAAGTAAGATTATTAAACCTATTTTTAGAAATAAAAATAATTGTTTCAAGCTAAAAATTATGCTTGCTCAGTTGGCAGTGCCTGTTCTCTCTGTGTGTGTGTGTGTGTGTGTTCATACAGGTGTTCGTGATAGGTCCTTGACCACAGCAGAAGCAGCTGTTTATGACAGAAAGTAATTAAAAAAGAGCAGAAAGGCGATTTTTATCTCTTTACCTTCTCTATCATGCACACAATATCAACAGATGTTCTAGAGATCTAGCATATTTAGAATTGTTAAGTGTTGTAGAAATAATGTTATCATTTTATATTATTTAGCTCATTAGCGCTATGCGCTTTGCTAACGTTCCATGTGCTCCTGTTCTAACAGAATTAAACATTTATGAAGTTGGCCCGCTCTGCTTCCCTTCAGTGTCAGTCACAAAGAACAGAGAAATTGAGTGTATGAAATATGTAGTGACGCCTTTCATCTTTTCCTACGCTCTCTAGTGAAGTCGATCGTCTTACGATGTCAGATAAATCGAGTGTCAGGTTTCCCGCTCTTTTTCGGTGAATGAAGGCTGCTGTGTACCGGAACGAGCCGAAAGCACACCGGCGTCCATTAACACTGATTCACTGTGGTCCATTTACTGAAACAGATCAATATAACACCAGCTAGTGGGTTTAATTGGGTAAATTAAGGCATTAGTCAGGACAGTTAAGTAGTTCCCTAACCGGTTTTATAGGTAAGTGAAAAGAGAGGCCTTGGCCAAGGTACCAAGGTGCCAAGGTCTGTGTAACTAAACCTTTTTTTTTTTCAGTCCATTTTTCACTTTAAGACAAAAACTGCTATGCAGTTACATCTTTGTTCTACAAAGTAAAAGAATATAAATGCATCCTCAGTTGCAATGTTGCCAGGTTTGTCTGAAAAAAAAGAAAGAAAAGCAGTCAAAAGCTTTTGAAAAGCAATATCAACCTGTGGGCAATGTCAAAAAAGCCCTACCTATTTTAAAAAAAAAAAAAGCAAAACCAATGCTTTTAGTGTGCAAATCTAGATCATGACGTTTTTTTGCATGTTGATTACTTTAGATAGTAATCAAGGTCTTTGAAGGTGTTATATTATAACATATCTTTAAGGATATAGTATAAACACATTTTTATACAAATATGTAAAAATTTACTGAGAATAATCTACTCACGACTGAATTGACCAGTGTGTGGTTGGCACAATGGCTTACTGGTTAGCACTGTGGCCTTGCACCTTCAGGGTTGAGGGTTCGATGGAGTTTGTATACTCTCCCTGTGCTTGGTGGGTTTCCTCCCACAGTCCAAAGACATGCAGTTTAAGTTATTTAGTGTTCACAAATTGCCTGTAGTGTGTGTGTTTGCCCCACTAAGTCTCCTGGGATACTTATTTCTTGAGCTACAGCCCAATGTGACATTTTACAGGATAAGTTATGGGCTTTGAGTCAATTTATTTAGTTAAATGTACATTAAGGGTTAAAAATTAATAGCTGCTATATTAATAATAATAATAATAATAATAATAATATAATGCCCCAGAGTGTTTTATTCCCCTTATACCACAGCATTTTGCTGAAAGAAGAAACTGCATTTACTTATTTAAGAACAACAAATCGCACCTTTTATCTATTCGTACAGTAGTTACAGTTAATGCTGTGGAACAGCTACAAAATGAGCTAGTTCCTGTTTCCACTTACTCTATGTGAAAATTTCAAACCCCTCAGCAGTTTTGTCAGTAATCTGGAGCCCTGATCAGACCGCCTCCATTACGTCCGAAACGCTGGCCTCCCAGGAACTCCTTTAGTGGCCCAAACATGTGGAAATGGCTTGGCAGCGAGGTCAGGACTGTATGAACTGTGGCAATAACTCCCAGCTGAGTTCCTGTAACATGCAAGTGGTGCTCATGAATGATTGTGTGTATTCAGTTCCCACAGAGTGGCTCGCTATTGACTCTTAAGTATGAATTCTTACATTTAAAGTGCAATCACGGTACTACAGACTAGAGGTCCTTACGCTGTAATTACGTGCCATGATTGCATTTTAAAGGTAAGAATCATCCTTTAGAGCCAATAGCAAGTGACTAAAGTGATAACCATTTCTTCTTCAAAAAAAGGTTAAGGCTCTAAAAAGTAGAAAATGAATCTCTCTACTGTGAAATGGTTATTGCTTAGAGAATGTGTGTGTCTACCTACACTCGCGACATTATGGTGAAGGTCATGACCACCACGCAGAACCAATTACTGCTGCGGGACCCGCGACTGGAATTGAATATACCTTAAAACCATGCACGCTGCTTTTATATTCTTCTCACTGTCTTTCAGCCTAACCCACTTTGTGATCATCTCTGTCTATCTTCATTACACAACCTGGTTCGTAGATTTTCTGACCAGCCCACTCTGTTTTATAAGTTTTATAGCACTCTACTCCTGTCCTCACCTTTTGTCCTTTCGAAACACCTTTTGTTATACATTTTATCCCAGTTTCATTTTGGTTTGCCGCAGTGCTGTAGGAACGGAATTGACCTTTGCAAGGGTTTATTGCTACTATGGATGGATTCTGCAACACACACACACACACGCATGCTGCCAGTCTCCTCTCTTACTAGACACTGCAATGTACTAAGGTAGTGGTGCATTAAGGCTGCATTAGCATTTGCTGCAGTTTTGTACTTTTGGTACAAAATGCAAATAGCAAAATTTCATATAAAAATGTAAATAGGGCTCATAAATATTCAGAAGTCTGGGATCATTTGTATAATATTAGGCATTATGATTTTCATTCATTATTTACAAGATTTTGAATGAGGTATATCTCAATATAACACTAGCAGACTCAATCCACAGCGTGACTCCTCTTGACCCCCATGGTTGAACAAAGCGCCCTAAAGGCGTCCCTAATAAAATAAAACTCTGTCTAGGGTTTGAGAGAATGTTATGAACTACCCTACTGATCTAATGGAAATCCCCGGGTGTTCTCCAAATGCTATACTTGTGCATGGAAAGGTGATGATTTGCCCTATAGGGTGATCTTCTAGTAAAGAATATGGAGAATATGGGATTTGGGTGCCCTATAGGCTTCCCAGGATGCGAGGAAATGAGATGGAGTTCTCTCTAGGGTGTATCTACAGTATACAGTAGTAGATGATTTAATGCCCTCGAGGTGCCCCTGTTTTCATGATTGAGTATTTGTGGTTGTCTTGAAGGTGCCATTTTTTTTTTTTTTCTCGCCCGTGCCCTTAAGGGAACTAAATGGCTCAAGTGAGAGCTGAAAAGGTAAGAAAATAAGGGGGGAAAAAATCTCTAGAAGAAATGTGTACAGTAATTTGAACTCGGGACATTTTTGTCATAATATGTTAAAGAATATTGAAAGGTAGGATGTGGGTAAGATGAAATCGGCACACAAGCCAGGTTTCTACCCAAAGCCATATGGTTAACAATAATGCCTGCGGTTTATAATGATTATCTTTGGCACAGGAAAGTGAGGACAAACATACGAGCTGCTAATGGAGCAATAACGCACAGAAGATGAATGATTTTAATAAGCCATTGCATCTAATCGACTTCATTAAACAGAAGAAGCAACAGTTTGGTAGCTCGTGAACGAGTACGCTGTCGGCAAAATCATTCAGCTGCCCATGTTTTTGTTTTTTTTCCCTATCTACTCCGTCAGTTTGCTTCTTGTGCAAGCTGCCATAACAATGCACCGAGTTTATGAGATGTCTAATCACTTTTTAGTCCCTGGTGAATCTGAGGTCCATGAGCAATTGTTTACTGGCAAACGTTACAGCAATTACAATGAAGCATATCACATTAAATTTGGTTTATCCTTGAACAGGTCTAATTACAGTATAGTAAAATGTTCTTTTTTAACCAGTTATATTATAATCAGGGAATATTGATGATCCCTTTAGTGGTACAGCTTGCAGGTTGAGAAGCGTTGGTCTGGAGGAGAAGAAATAAGTGTTGTTACATAAAGAAGATGAAAATGAGACCAGGAATAAAATCTTCTTAATCTTTGACTCCCAACTGCCTACTAAAATTCTACAAATAAAAAAATAAATAAATGAAAAGACTTTCCCTCCCACTCACCACATCTCCTACAAGTATAAGCATTCTGGAATTCAACAGGTGGCAACATAAATCTTGAACGTGTGAATTATTGTCAATAACCAAAAGCAATGATTTCTGCGGGGGAATTAACATAGTGCGCTACACACTATCGCTATATATAAAAATCAAACTAATCATTATATGAGTCAGAGCTTGTAATGTTTAGTTTATTACAGGTCCTGATTCTGGGGTTTGTCCCTCTGGGGGACGTTTAAACAGAGACATTCATATTAATATTTGTTTTCATGAGAACCCAAATTAAACAACCTCAAAGAAATTCCCGGTGGGAATTTTTGATTGTCAAACCATTGTGATGTTAACTAGGCAACGTTTTGGACTTTGGAACTATGTTGGTACAGTCCCAGATGCCCCGCCTTAAGTATTTGCCTCAGTATACAAAACATTTTAGGCATACGAGCAAGTTCAAAAAGTGGTTTGTGCCACTGGAAAGCCAAGCAAAGTGAGTTTTGTGCCAGATTTAGTGAAGACATAGCACCATGAGTCCCAAGAATGTTAGCAAGGACGGTAGCAAGAAGAAAAGGGAGCCACTTTCAGGTTCGTTTTCTTAAAGCAGGTGGTGCCATAAGGAATCATAATTTAAGGTTAAGTGAGGTTTAATGTCTATTTATTTAATATTTTCTTTATTCATGTGTCTTTTCCAAATGTTTTGATTCTTTTTATATGCAAATATGATTATAGTATTGGAAATTGGTAATATTTTTGGGTGGCTGGAACGGATTATCTGCATTGACATTATTTCCTGTGGCAAAATGCGATAATTTCGCCCTAAGAACTTACCTCCGGAACAGATTGAATTTGTATGCTGAGATACCACTGTATTAGGTTTTTTTGAAAGTTAGAATTATTTTGATGAATGTCTGAACAATGCTGACTACAAGACGATGCGATAACGCCAAACGAATGCCCAGAACACATTGTGGCAAAAACGATTTTGCAAAACCAGATAAATACCAAAATGATGACCTGAGCTTGACTCAAACTCCAGTTGTTGTAGTGACAGCAATGTGTGCTTACTGTTAAAGTGTGCACTGTATAGTAATATTTCTGAAAGAAATGTAAACAGAGAGCCCCTCTGATTTGAACACTAAGAGATGTGTGACATGAGATACACACGCTCTGTTGTGTCCAATCGGAATTCTAAACCCTGTTCGAAATAAGCATGGATGTAGAGGGCTGTTGTGCGAATGGATGTTAATCGAATAAATGCTTCAAATAAAGGTTAAACTTTTTTGGTTTTTTTTGGATTTTTCCCAATTTTCTTCCTAATTTAGTCATGTCCAATTCTTCCGCATCAGCAGGGGGCTTCCACATTAAGGCTACTACCACCACTCAGTCTTTCTCTACTACCACTCAGTCTTTCTCTTTTCGAACTGCTCACTCACGCTCCGTTGGGGGCGGCGTAACACACTCGGAGGACAGCGCTATACGCTCCTTCTGTGTGCGTGAGCTCACAGACGCCCCTGATTGGCTGTAGAGCTGTGATTAATGTGAGAGCACTCAATACCTCTTTTCCCTCCCCTCTGAGAGAGCTCGGCCAATCAGCTCTCTCTAGACCTCCAGCTGCGAGCAAAAACAATGTTTCTTAACATTAAACATCATCATAGCGTCGTTGCAACCAAATTACAATAGTCATCCAATGATAGATATTCATGTAAAAGAATTAAGTGAAAACCTGAAAAATACATAAAAGGATCCCACTCATTCATCGTCTATACCGCTTTATCTTGTATACAGGGTCGCAGGGACCTGGAGCCTATCCCAGGGTTACTTAGGGTACGAGGTTGGGTACATCCTGGACAGGGTGCGAATTCATGGCAGGGCACAACCATATGCGCTCACACACTACGGGCGATTTGGGAACGCCAATTAGCCCAATCTGTCTTTTGGAAACCGGAGTACCCGGAGGAAACCCACCTAGCACGGGAAGAACATGCAAACTCCATGCACACAGACCCGAGGTGGGAATCAAACCTGGACCCTGGAGATGCAAGGCGACAGTGCTAACCACTAAGCCACCATTCCATCTACATAAAAGGATTTGACATCAAATTCAAAGGTATTCTGTAAAACTGTAGGGGAAGACAATAACACTCGTTCAACACTTTTTAAAAATGCTACTGTATGTAGAATGATGCACATAAATGAGTCGTAGAGCCAAGTCTAAATCCGTAGGCATTCATCCTTGACATCCTATAAAATCTTTATACGTTTCTTTCCATTTTAGACCCAAGAAACTAACAATACAACACTGAATAAAACGTGTTTTGGAAAAGCTGATTGGATGATCCCTCTTAGAGCCTAAGAGCCACACTGTAGCGTGTGCAGATCTGTTTTCTCTGGTTATCAGTCGCACCAATTGCCTTTCAACTGTGAGTTTCCGACATGTTCGACTAGGGACTGTTTGTGGTTAGTCGTAAACCAAGCTTAATCACAGAGCACACTGATCAGCAAATTTAAACTTACACACACACACACACACACACACACGCACACAAACATACTGTGGGGTCACATTCTTTCTCTTATCTTATTATGCTTCCTTCCTCCCAGTGCTTGTCTTAAACTTTTAGAACATAACTGAAGTTAGAACAACCTTGTGACACCCCAATGACAGTCATGTAGATTTTCAATGATCGTAGATTACTGTCATTTTTTTTTTCACTGATGCATCGGATTCTGACTTTAATATAATGTCAGTACAAAAAATATTGATGGATTGATCCCAGCCACTAGCTAGCTCTCCTCTGTTTCACATCAGCTACCAAATTGCAAGGGTGAAGACTAACAGCAGCTTCCTCTGACACACATGAGATCAGACACCTCGACCACGTTTTGTTGCTAAATCACAGGACACTTTTATAGTACTGCTCTCCTTAGGAGCTCACAGATACCCTTAATTGTACAAAATTATCCTGATTGTTAAACAAGATAGTAACACGACCCTTCCCAAGCTTGGGAATATGAATTGCTGGGATTCTTTTTTTTCATTATTATTACAAACTTACAGGCTTACAGCTGACAGCAGTTTAAAAGAGCCTTATTAAAATCATGAGATTTATGTCTTTTGTGGTTAGAGGTATTACACAGTCCTGTGCACATAACCCTTAAGAAAAAGTATTGCTAATAATCATCTGGAAGTGTTATTGGTTTTGAGTAGACAGCGAGTTGATCTCTTGGGTATATTGGATCACTGAATAGGAACCATATTTTTAAAGAAAGAAGAAAATCTTTAAGTTCTTGGATCAGTCCGAGTGCCCAACTGTCTATTCCATTAGTTCCAGTGGAAGCATTTGTGACCGTCAATAGTAGAGAAATGGACAGAGAAATAAGAGCATGACAAGAAGAATAATGTATTATTTGTGCCTGTCTTGACTTCCAGGCTCAGCAGAGAGCAGTTAGCGCACCATGGGCCATGTTTCTTTCGGTGCTCCCGAAACTAATTTAAACTTTTAAATTAAGAGTAACGATGTGATTACCACAGGCTTAGTGGTTAGTACCTCTAGAATCCGGGTTCGATTCCCGGCCTTGGGCGTGTTGCATGTTCTCCCCGTGCTTGGTGGGTTTCCTCCAGGTACTCCGGTTTCCTTTCACAGTCCAAAGACATGCAGGTTAGTTTCCAAATTGCCCGTAGTGTGTGTGAGTGTGAGTGTGTGTACCCCGCCGTCTCCTGGGATAGACTCCAGACCCCCTGTGACCCTGTATACAGGATAAAGCGGTATAGACGGTATAAGCGAGTGACCGAGTGAGTGATTATCACATGATCCTTAATACCAAACCAGTTATCAAATAAGATTAAGACAAGAAGACGAATCGGGTTCGGGTGGTTCCTACGCTGCAATCAAACATCTCTTTGTCGTGTTGGAGAATCTGGGTTGAAAGGTCGGACAGAACTCTCTCACGGCTTATTTAAATAAGCCAATTATCAGGCATGCCTCACAGGAAATGACACCCACCGCCATTAGCGTCTCAGGCGAGAAGCAGGAAGTAGGTCTCATTACTATGATGAATCCATATTTTCACACACAGTACACTACACGCACAGTGCTCAAGTGCACATGTCAAGTAGGCAGCCATTTTGCTTTCTACCCAAGTATTATAATAGTAGTATAATAAATATACCGTGATATAGCCACAAACTATTAAGCAGTTATTTGTACCGTTTTTCAAATTATATATTATAACTGTTTCAGAGTTGGTGTACTTGGTGAAAGAAAAAAAAAAGTGAATAAAAGTTTGTTCTAAGAGTGGGCGTGTGTGTTGTGTGGGAAAGCGGGGGATGGGCACAGTGATGGCAAATTTGCTGAGGTAACTTTTATCTTGTGTGTGTGTGAAACAAATTAAGAAAAGGAGAGAAGAGTTGGCGCCGTGAAAGCGCACCTGCTGAAGAGAGATGCTCCAATAACCTCTTTTTAACTCTCTCGAAGGACAAATGATATAACCGCAAAGTTTCATTTTCAGCTCAACTCAAGGGAGGGGTACAGCATAGCGATAAAGACCTTCACCTTACTCGTGAGACAAAACGAAAGACAGGAAGACCGAAAACAGTGAGAAAGAGTTACAGTGTTGAAAGTAATATATTTTAAATTTTTACTGAGCAGACCACTGTATATATATAAGAAATCACACTTTAAAAAAAAATGAAGGTTTGTCCTTAAAGATGAAAAATTACAAAATTAAATCATTATATATATATATATATATATATATATAGAGAGAGAGATAGATAGATATGAACTCTTCTTTAAAGGATTGATTTTCATAAGAACTCATGTTCAGCTACCTACAGTACATCAGATAGCAAAGAAACCAAACCGCATTCACTTCCTCTTAAAACTATATCTCATGAATATTATTATTATTATTTTTTTTAAGACATAAAGGTGGAGCTTGGTGTAACTTAACAGGAAACATCAATCTAAATTAAAGGAACGAGCCAGATCTAATTTCATGGCAGGATTCCAAATCAGTGTTTATTTTTTAAATTTTTTTTAATACAGTACTGTAGCAGTGCACAATCCTACTTCAATTGCCTCAAAGTCGCAGCTTGCTCTGATCAGTGCTTCTTCAAGGCATCGCCACAGCAAACCATCCAATCGGCGGCATACATCTTGGCACAGGTCTTACATGGTCAGATGCCCTTGTGATGCAACCCTCCCATTATACTGTATCTGAGCTTGGAACTGGCAATAAGAATGATTGAACATGCTGATCAATGTTTGCATGTTAACCATAGCCACTTTAAATTCTCTCTTATATTTTTTAAAGAGGACTCAATGTTGCGTCATATTTGGATATTCCTCACTCCAATATTTCAATAAGACATTTTGCAGTACATCTAAGTTGCTTTAACTGGTCAAGCATGTTCCTCGTGAAGAGTAATGAAAGGTCTTTAATACTATAGGTACAGTACCATAAACCAAAAACACCTTAACTCGATCCTACTAGGTCTTAGAAAACAAATAAATGTAATAAATCTTTATATGTTTTCTGGAGTACATCTAGCATATACACTCCATCATCCAGAACATTAAAACTACCTGGTTTCCCCTGTGCCATCACACAGTTCGGACCCATAGAGGTATGAATTCCTGAAGTCCACAAGACACGTTCACAGAGTATCTGGCTCCAAGATGTGTGGCTCCTGCATAGATTGGACTTTTCTGTCCCACATATCCCACAGATGCTTGACCTTATTGAGATCTGGGGAATTTGGTGGATCTTTATAATGTTCCTCAGACCATTCTTCAACCACTTTTGTGGTGTGAAAAGGGTGCATTATCCTGCTGAAAGATGCCAACACCATCAGGCAGTACAGTGTTGATGAAGGAGAGTTCTTGGCCAGCAATGAAATTTAGGTAGGTGGTATGTCCCAAAGTAATGTCAACATGTTTGCCAGGACCCAAGGTTTCCCAATAGTACATTGCCCAGAGGATCACACCACTTTCACTGGCTTGCCTTCATCTCATAGGGCATCCTTGGTGCCATCTCTTTGCCAGGTAAACGATGCACTTACACCCAGTTGTCCACACGATGTAAAAGAAAAATCATTTTTCTGACCAGGCCACCATTGATTCAGCTTTGATGCTCACATGCCTATTGTAGTTGCTTTCAGTGATGGAGACCATGTGGCATGGGCACCATGACCGGTCTGCAGCTAAACAGCCGTATATACAGCAAGCTGCAAGGGAATTTGTGCTACAGTAGGACAGCTGTGGGATTAGAAAAAACAGGATAGCCATTGCTCCCCTGGGAATCAATTAGCCTTGGCTGCCAATCACCCTGTCACTGGTTCACTGCTTGTCCTTCCTTGGGACCACTTTTGGTAGGCACTAAGCACTGCATACCAGGAACGACAATTACTGTTTTGGAGATGCTCTGACCCAGCTGTCTAACAAACAAAATTTGCCCCTTTGTCAAAGTCATTTAGATATTTACACCTTCGCCGTACACCGGTATTTTATTTCACGCAAACAATATGAATGCTCAGTGTTTGTCTTATAGTCATGGACAACTATGGATTACAAATGTATACCTAGTCACCAATACAATAGTTAAATCGGATTGAAGGGCATTGCAATTGATCGAAGATGGAGGTTCAGAGCCCATCTTGCCTGCTTAGCTCACGAAATGACCCCCAAACTCACGCAAAAGATGAATAACTCTGAAAAACCACGACTAATCCTGTTCAAAGCTGAATCACTCGTAAACATTTGCATTCCTCCTCCTTTCTCCGGGTGATGTTTGTCAAAGTGTTGGTGCTGTAAGCAAGCTTTCACTGTCATAGTGTTATAGGTTATTTAAAATTCATTCAAACCCACCAGCACAGATTCCCTTCTGCTGACAATCACCATCCCCAACCCACTGTATTCTCAAATTCTCATAATTGCCAGGACAGTTAGTAAGTGAAAGGGAGGGAGGGAGGGAGGGAGAGAGAGAGAGAGAGAGAGAGAGAGAGCGCAGCGCTGAGTCAGAGATGTGGAGGCTGTTCGAGTGCAGTACTGCACTGAATCATCAGCATCTTATCCAATATATTCCCCCTCAGCTTTTATCACTCCAAACACCATCCTCATCATCATCGGGTCTGGGCTATACTGTAACATGTCCCCCGTCCACCTTTTATGCATGGATGGAGAAAAAAGTGGGAGAGAGAGAAAAGAGTGGGAGACCAGTAGTGAGAGAGAAGCCGAGGCATGGGAAGGACGAATGAGATCGGCTGAAGGAAAGATGCACACATTCATTCAGGTGATGAAGAATGCGTTTAATTCTGCAAGAGTGTGGGTGTGTGAACCTCCAGGATATGAAAAAAGAGAGAGGAGGCAAAAACAAAAAATAACAAAAGCCAAGTGACATGTAATACTATAGAGGATGGAGGGACAACAATAGTAAAAAGCAACAGATGGTTGACATTCTAGGAGGGCACAAATGGTGGCAGAGATGATTATTTGCAGTGGATACGAGATGTTGTTTTAAAGGGTGGAACATGATGTTTGCTTAACTTGAACACACACATCAGTGAGACATAAAGGAAAAACTGAGACGAGAATAAAAACCTTAGCAAATCACCAGTGATCTCTGACAAACAAAATTATAGGGATGCATTGATACTGGCACTGGTATCATGTATCAGTCTGATTATACGCACTCCTACTCACTAAAATGCTCCAGTTCAAAACCAATACTTGATACCAAGTTAGACCGTGTGTGTGTGTGGTTCAAACCTATTGCAAATTGCCGTCCGAAGCAACACCTGGCACGAGAACGACAGTGATCTGGACGGATTTCTCGACCAACAATCGTACATACAGTAGGAACATCATTAGGTTAATCAGTGATCATCAAGGTGCATTAAACTGTGCACACACTATAATAAAACATGCTGTGACATCCATGCATATTCGATACTAAAGGTTTAGTATCTGTATCCTTATCAAAGGCTAAAGAAAAAAAAAAATACTGTACTCAGTATCGATGCATCCCGACAAACAAAATTCCAATTATTAATGAATATGAATTAATTTCCACACAAAAAAAGAAAAACAGAAAGCCATGAAGCATTAACTGCACTTTAATTAAAAACTCAGTGTTTTTTTTTTTTTTTTTAATCCAAGTGCCATGACGTACAAAAATCAAGTTTGAGTTTACATTTTAACCCAGAATATATTAAATAATTTGGATTCATTACGGGGAGTGAGTCGATATGAAATCTCTCTTTTTTTTTTAATCCTGTATGTGCAATTACCATTATAATACATAACTATTTACATTCATGTCGATTTTAATTCACATGAAACATCAAGCACATAATGGATAAACCAAACACAAACAAGGATGACATTCGTGAAAATAATAATAATTATTATAATAATAATAAAATAAAAAATAAAAATCAAATTAAACCCATAGAATTCTCATTTTTAAAAATATAACGGTTCTTTTACAATGACATGACAAATCAAGATTGCTTCATTTCAAACATAGGCACATAAATTTATTCAGATCTGAGGCTTGGAGAGACTGAACGTCTACTTGGCAGCCATCTTTAAAGTGGAGTTTAGGCACCGAAAGCGGCTAACGCTCTGTGAGTAAGTTTTTTTTTTTTTTGTTCTGCATGTGTAAACAAAATTAGCGAGACTAAAGGGTCGGTGTTTAACCTCAACGCCAGTCCTTTAAAATTCCTTAAACTAATCTTTAATGACAAACGCCCTAATGTCTAGTATTGGGTCATCCATTATCCTGTTAGAAGACCAGCGCTACTATACCTTCTGGAAAATCCCTCGTTCTTTAAAATGATTTTTTTGTTTGCTTTTTTTTTTTAGGCAAGAAGTTTCTTTGGTGTAAATGACTTTCTGGTCTTTTTTTCTAGTTAGGTTAAATGCTAAAAAATAAAATTAATTAAACTTGGACTTGATCGCACATCTGATTTTTGATGTCCTATGCAATGGAAAAACAAAAACTCTCCCAAAAAAAACAAAGAAAAAAAAACAACAACCTGTAAACCTCCCTTCACCATGTCACTCTATAAGTTAACAATATCAACTCACCTAATCTCATTCATCTAATTCTTCAAACTAGGAAAAAAAAAAAAAATAAGCAGCTTATTAAAAAACAAACCAAAAAAAAAAACTAAAAGATGATTTAATTCCCATGCCCGGAGCGGTCCCTTATTCTAAACCCACCGTTAAACTGATCGCTTTAAGGCTATAGGTGCCTATGGCACACATCAAACCAACATCCCAGTTGTGTAAGAATGTGAGGTTTCAAGTGATGGATATATCAGTGTCATGTATATCAATATATAATAGTATACATGTGATGTGAACATTCACAATATATATAAAAAAAACACAAAAAAAAAACAAGCTGTGTTCTGTTACAGTCGTTTTAGTCGAGCTGAGAATAAAAGGTTCGAGCGACTCTCTGTGGCGTCTCAGCGGCTCTGAGACCATCGCCGGTTGGGCTGAAGTCTCGGGCCGCTCTGACGGATGAGGCTGCGTTGGCCGTTTGTATTTTTAGGGCCGAAATGGCGAGAGGTGACCTGCTTTCAGGATGATCGATTGTCTCGCCCGAGGTGTGCTTGAAAAAGAGGAGCGTAAGTAAAGGGAGGAAAGAGCGACACTGCTGAGGAAAAACGATGGCGGATTTGGCACGCGGCACCGCTGCCCTGATTTCAGCACTGGAGCTGTTTCAGGTAAGAAATGAAAAAGGGCCTTAAATAATAATAATAATAATAATAATAATAATAATAATAATAATAATAATAAAAAGAGGAATAAGGGATGTTCTCGAGGTCTTCGGGTCACCCGAAGCTCTTTGACTAAAATGACATTAAAACAAGGAGAACTCTTCTCGCCGTGTTCCTTCTTTGATAAAAGGAGGGCTCTGGTTTCTGGAAGACGCTGCATATGCTGCAGGTGTGTGAGCATGAATGAATGAGAGAAAGAGAGAGAGAGAAAGAGAGAGAGAGAGAGACCGGGCTTTCCTGATGCACCTTTTACCTGCCTGCTTTAAGGCAGAGATGGAGAACACACACACTGAACCGACTTTCCCAGTCTCATGGAGAAACATTCAGCAGTCTAGTGGATTTATTTGGGTAATTGATGGCCAGGCTGATGGCGGCGATGTTCTTCAGGGCCTGCGTGATAAAGAACAAGAGAAAAAGGACATAAGGGAAAAGGCAAGAGAAGCAACGAGAGCGATAATTAAGCAAAGTCTTGCAGATTATACATCTGAGTGTTTTAAACACACCTGTGCTCCTGAGAACACCTACGCAGCCATCAGCCGCTCAGTTGTAAATGTGCACTTCAGATTATTTTTTTCTGGCGTAGGAATAAATAAATAAGCCCTGACAAAAACAATTTCACGAGCCAAAACTAAAGTAAGTGCAAGCTGCGGGTACGGACCGGTACACTCCGGTGCGTTCAAGCAGCCTACGCTGCGTTCGCACGCGACAACACAACACGGTCATCTTCCCACCACTTCTGATCACATCCATGCAGGATAATTACTAAAAGCATACAAGTTAACCACATCCCACCCACACACACACGAAAACACACACACATACTATACACACACACTGGCTCAATGATGCAGGTCTGATTTTAATGGCTAATCCTGAAACGTCCCAGAAGTGCCAACATTTCTATGTACTAAGTTTTCAATCTGACTTAAAATCAATGTATCAGTCCATAAATAAAAAAAAAAAAA
>JAOVVA010000031.1:7905730-7942711 GCA_028565275.1 Leiocassis micropogon
TATAAAGCTATAATTTCTACTTTGAAAGTCAGGAAAGTCTTCTCAACCACAATTACAGCAAGTGACACCACACACTCCTTCTTGATTGATCAAAAGGAGGTCATGAAATGTTGTAATACTTCCCACTTCTGCAGCATTACCTCGCTGGCGAATTCCCCCGCCTCCCTCTGTTTTTCTCTCCAAATTGCTCACACGGCAATTCCCAGCCACAAGCCAGCTCTTCCTGATCACATGACAGTTATCGAGACGTACAGTAAGTGTATCACAGGGTAGTGAATCCCGCTTGTGTAAAAAAAATTAATAAATAAAAAAATTAAAATAAAATCTGCCCTTTTTTGCAATTTTAAGTTCATAAACATTTAAGATTAATCTAGTATTGCTGTGATTGACAAGAGAGAGAGAGAAACAACAAATTCCCCAAATTATTCTTACAACTTAAATTCGTAATTTCATAGTTTTTACACTTGTAGTTTGTGTGTATATACTGGGGAGGTTGCAAAATTCTTCACTCTGGGTGGTACGCTTCTTTGGGGCTTCTCCACACCGTAACTCTCCCGGATCAGAGAACAATACATGTTTCACATTGTGCACAGCCCAAGATTTTTCGCTGCTGGCACCATTGAACCCGACGTTTGGCTTTGGCACGAGTGACCAAAGGTTTGGCTATAGCAGCCCAGGCATGTATAATGACCCTGTGGAGTTCCCGACGAACAGATTTGGTGGAAACTGGAGAGTTGAGGTGCACATTTAATTCTGCAGCGAGTTGGGCAGCTGTGGTTTTATCTTTTTTGGATACAATCTGGGTTAACACCCTTTCAGACAGCTTCCTCTTGCGTCCACAGTTAGTCCTGTTGGATGTGGTTCTTCCTTCTTGGTGGTATGCTGACATTACCCTGGATACACTGGGCTCTTGATACATCACAAAGACTTTCTGTCTTGGTCACAGATGTGCCAGCGAGACGCGCAGTAACAATTTGAAATCTGATGCGTCACCCATAATGTTGTTTGAATTGCAATATTTTAAACAAAGCTGTGCTATTTCTCTGCTAATTAAACCTTCACACTCTGCTCTTACTGGTGGAATGTGCAATCGATGAAGATTGGCCACCAGGCTGGTCAAATTTAGCCATGATACCTCCAACACTAAATTGGCCAGTGTTGCAGTTTTATTGTCCAACACCTGTATAAAATATTTATATATATATAAATATTTTCTCATAAGCTACTCTACGCGGCCGCTGTGGAGGGACTTTTTGAACACACTATATAAATCTGCAGCAGAGTTAAGTTTGGGTCTTGCTTTCCTGGGATGGTCTTCATGAGAGCCAGTTTCATCATTGTGCTTGTTGGGCTTTAGAAATGTACTTGACAATACTGTTCTTGCAAGAACTACTCCAAAACAGCTGACTTTTATGTCTTAAAATAACAACCGACTGTTGTTGTTGTTACTTAATTATCTAATTCCATATGTTATTTCATAGATTTGAAAAAACTTTGTTCTAGATGATGCACCAAGTTCAGCACAATTAAAATTGGTGAAAAAGATGGTCAAAAATCTGTTGAAATGTTGAAAGTGATCCACGTTCTGGAAGGCACGTGAGAATGTGGAACGTGTACATATTGTAATGTTACAGTCAATAAAGATGGGCGACTGACGGTGCCGAGAACAAGAAGCGTATTTAAGAGTTTGTACATGTAATGCAGTCTTTAAATGGGTGCATACCTTCTGGACAGACTACAGCCACGCCAAAAAAAAATAAAAATCACACATGATAAGCTTATGCAATGTTACAACGTACAGTACAACAGCCGTAGTCAAAGCAAAAGGAGATACAACAAAATATTAGTGCGTGAAAAATAGTTTTTTGTCCAAGCAGTGTGTATATTTCCACATATCTAGCGCTGAACAGTGTTCCCATTCATCAATATATGCTTAAAAGCTTCATCATCTTCCTGTCTCATTGTCAATCTGTTCGGCTTTTGTCTCATTCTTCCCCCCCCCGGGCAGTTCTGAATTTACAGCTCACTGCAAACACACACTTTTAACAAAAAAGAAAAAAGATATAAAAAAAAAGATTAAATTTATTTGAATGTCTTCAACCATTTTGAAACAACCTTTCCAAGCTTGTGCCAAGTGCACATTTCAGGAATGACTGTTATTAAACTCATATCAGCAGCACTCTGAAGGAGCATTATTACACTGAAACAAACAAAACACAGTCGTAACCGTCTCATTAAATTTTCAGGATGTGTCGCGGCCTACAGCGGTTTTTCGTGCATGTAAACAAGCTCACGCGTGCAATGTTCACAGCTCGAGTTTTCTCATGAATCGTATCATTTACATCAAACTTATGTCAACAGTCCTGAGGAAATGCAGTCACGAATACTCTGGACTGGTTTATTTTGTTTAAAAGGTTAAAGCAGAACTATGTTGTTGGTCTTTCAGCTGCTCCTGTCGACGGGACCGTCAATCCGCATCAACAATTTGGCACAGGTTCTACGCCGGATGCCCTTCCCGATGCAACCCTCCCATTTTTATCCGAGCTTGGGACCGGCACTGCATGTAGGGTATGTCGCAACCCATCGATGGCGGGGCTCGAACCCGGATCCTCAGATCCCCAAACCAACAACTTAGAGCCTTTAGCCAGAGCCTCTTTTAGTTTCATTTTTAAGAAGCTGATGCTACAAGGAATCTTAAATTAGGTTCTTCATTTAGTTATTTTATATTTTACTTCATTGGCATTTCTTTTCTCGCCTCCGTAACAGATTTAATTTTATGCCAAGGTACCACATTAAAACTATCTAGGATTTGGGTTCCACCTGGCAGCTCTGCCTCCTTGGGGCGTGGCTCCAGGTGCCTCTGGGGTTGTGCTATTAAACTCATATCAGCTGGCACGATGGTCTCTGGCACACGGGCATGGCAGAAAGTATCTGGATGCTACGGGTTATTCACCTGGCAGTGGTATGGAGCCACGCCCTGAGGAGCCAGTGCTGCCAAGTGGAATCCAAAACCTAGATGGTCTTAATGTCATGGCCGATCAGTGCATTTATAAATTTAAAGTTCTGGCTCATGTTTCTGCAGCTGGAACTGCGACTCACACATGACATCATGCTCTATTTTGGACAGCGAGGTTGAACCGACTTGGCACTATGTCCCACTTGAAAGAACAAATTTTTCCAGGCATCTACAACGATGCGCTACGGAAGTTCTAACCCTTCCTGTGATGGACGTTAATTGCAGACTAGAGATGAGGAAGGTCATCTTACCTGAGCTGTACGTGTTACAAGTTGTTCGTTGGTTGTGAGCGCAAGCAGATACTCCTGAAGTACGCCTTGCTCCTGAAGAAGAAGAAGAAGAAAGACTTTACCACCAAAACTCCTAACTCAAATAGTGTCAAACATGTAATTATAAAGTGTACAAACTGTTTAAGTCCTTGAAAAACATATATGTGCAGATCACCATGGTAACATCTACTCCCTATCATCCAATGCAATAAACAATCTGATCGATGATCGCACCCTTAGCCATCCCTTATCTTCTCCCTTTGCTGGTATTTCATCTATTTGTACCACGACAAATTGATTTTCCAACGGCATTTATTCACTGGCGATGAAGTGCAGGACTTGCAGACAGACCAGCTAGTCTGAGATAGATAAGAAGCTTGCAGTGTTTATAAAGAGAGACTAAAAGTGGGAATTGCGGGAGAAAAATGTCCTGAAGGAGACATCGTCCAGATTCAAGCCAGACTCCTCTTTGTCCCGCTGTGAGCTCTGTTTAAACCGCTCGGGTCGTCATGCCATCTATGGAATAAGAAGGTGCACTGTATATGCCTGAACCTTTCCGTGTAATACGGAAACCGTTTTACGGACCACTGCTGAGTACTGATTAGTGTTGTGGGTTATATTTTCAGTAACCATGTGCTCAACCTTAATAAGATTCATTTTGTGTATACTGTTAATGGTGGAACAACCTGGAGTAACAGAGTCTGACTGAGCGGTCCATACTGCATCGATGATGTGGTGTATCTTTAATGACAACAACAGAGTGCTATAATTATAATTATAATAATAATAAGATGCAAAAACACCACATGCTTCCAATACTATACCACATACGAGTGCAGGTAATGCTTAAGAGAGCACATTCTTACTGATTTCGATTTCTCCTCCTTACCACAAGCGCAATGTCTGGATAGAAACACTACAAATGCGAGACTTAGCCAGGCGAGGTTACTAATCCAAATAACACAAGCTACATCTCAGCCTTTGCCGCAGGTTAAAAATCATACTTCTGAATTACCACTGGAATGAAAACCTCCTCCTAATCGTACAATCACAAAATCAAAATCCCTCACTATGCCATCTCCTTTATGAAGTGACCTTTAAAATATGGAAAAACGTGTGCGTGCATGTATTGCATAAGAAATAAAAAGTGACCGAGCATGCTGGTAATCACAGACCAGGAGGTATGATGCAGCATGATGCCAAGCGGAGTTACTTTCCCCCTGTAGTTTTAATCCATCTAATGTCAATGCCAATTTGCCCAAAGATGTGTTTATTTATTTATTTTTGGTTAATATTGTTGCATGACTTCTGTTGAATCTGTGTTTTTTGTGTAAAAACGTAATAAAAATCATCTGATTATTGCAGGGTCTTAGTATTGGGTAAATAAAAACTTTAAAACAATAAAAACAAAAAGACAAAAAAAAAAAAACATTTGGACAATACCAAGTATACCCTTACTGCCTCAACATTTATTAGAGGGCAAGTTGCAGCCAGGTGTATCAACCATCAACCCTTAATTAGTTTCTCATCAGCAGGTGTGCAGACATCTATAAAAGCAGAGGTTTTGGCAGTTTGCTAGTCTGGAGCATTAAGATGCGTGTTAACAATGCAAAGAGGGAAAGACAAGTATTGGTCTTAGAGAATTGTTGCTGCACATCAATCTGGAAAGCAATCAAAAGTGGAAAGCATTCAAGAATCTTCCCAGGAGTGGACGTCCCACCACATTCACAACAAGATCAGACTGTGCAACGCTCAGAAAAGCAAGAAAAAACCCCCAAGAGCGACATCTCAGACCCTTCAGCGGTCACTGGACATGTTTAATATTACACTTCATTACAGCACAATTAGAAGAAGACTGAAGTACAATTTATTTAGAACTGTGCCAGAAGAAAGCCTCTTGAGGTTCAAGCTCACGTCTGAAGCACAAATGAGGTTCACAAAACTGCATCTGAACAAAGCACAAGGCTTCGGGAACAATGTCTTATGGACATATGAAACTAAAAAAAACAGTTGTTTGGGCCTTAATGATCAGCGCGATGTTTGGCAAAAACCAATTCAGCAGTTAAGCACGCTGGTGGAGGGGTGATTATTTGGGCTGGTTTTGCAGGCACAGGACCTGGGCACCTTGCAGTCTGAGCGACAGCTAAAGCCTGGTTAAAATTGGGTCGTGCAACAGGTCAATGATCTGAAGGGTCATAAAACTACATCAGAATGGCAAAAAATAAATAAAATAAAATATAAATATACTGATTAATGTTATACTGTAGCTACATTTAATCTTACAGTACAAAAGGTTTTTAAATTGTCAGACAAACCACTCTCCAAACGCCATATGGTGGAAAAGTACTGGTATTGGAGACTCCTTACAGAAAACATTACATTGTTAACAAAAACATGTTTGTTAATTGTTTTATATGCCGTTTCATTTAGCTGGTGAAAAGTAAACAGCCCTGTGGTGAAATCACTGTTGTTATATAGCACCACTGTCTAGCAGTGTATTTCATTATTATTTTTTTTTATTAAATAGTGAACTATTTTACAACTTAAAATGTTAGGTCAGTTATTTTGTTGCCACATTTTGATTGACAGCCTTAACATACATGGTTGAGAGCGTGAAACAGTTTTACAAGGGGTGTTTAAGTCTATCCGGGATTTATGATGAAACTCAATGTGACGCATTGTAAAAACTTAACGTGAGAAAATTCAGTGAGTGGAACGCCTGATCCTAGAAAATCGATGGATATCTCGTCACCAACTTGCGGAAGAGACCCATCTGTACGCACAATCATTTACCAACACCACTTGCGCATTACGGGAACTCGGCTGGGAAGGAGGAGTTCCTGGGAGGTCGTGAACCTCATCAGACGTGAAGCAGGGAGTTTGATCACGGCTCCGGCGTTCTGAGAAAACTTTAGACCTTGATGGTATCCAAGCATCATGGTAATATTAGTGTCAAAATCAACAAAGCGTTCATTCTCATAACTATGTTCTATTATTCTGCACAATCAAAAATCCTAGTTTAAACACCATCAAGGATTCATCCTATAATATAAAAAGGTCTATCTTTATAAAAAAATAAAAAAAAATTTTTTTTTTTTAAAAAGACACGTGACTAGCAATTGTGAGGTAAAACCTGACCCCCTAGAAAATGCTTCTCATCCCAATATCCTTAATCACACACGAAATACTTCATTCCGAAATGTGTTTTTCCCTTAAAAATTAAAAATTCCACACAAAATAACTGTATTTGTCCTGGGAAGTCTTGTGTGTGTGTTTCATGTGTTAGGTGTGGATATACAGTAGATGCAACTAGCACTCGCTTTACTCTAAAAACCTGTCAAGACGTGCTACTGCCCTCTAATGGAGTTCCTTTCTTCATCCCCCTCTGGCTCTTTCGAGCACACACACTCACCCACACATTTTTTTTTGTTTTGTTTTGTTTAGGTGAGCAGGTGGACAGGATTAACACAAAGTGTGTGTTCAAGACTACTCCTAGATCACTTAAACACTGAGGAATGTGATACATGCGAACTCACATGATTCACACTGAACTTTGGTGCTGGGAAATGGTAGTGTTATTGTGTGTGTGTGTGTGTGTGGGGAACGGAGAGGGAGAGAGGAGGAGGGGGGGGGGGGAGATCTCACCATGGCTTTGGTCTCAGCAATGAAGAAGAGTTCAGTGAGGGCCCGACGAAGAGGCAAAAGGACGGTGATGCTGGTGGGATCCTGGTTCAGGCCACTCTCCATGGTGGTGAAGAGCTGCCACAGCGGCCTCAGGAGGGTCAAATCACAGCCCCTACAACACACACACACACATACATACACACGTTGTTCTTACAGTACTTTCTTTGTTAGGATTTTCCACCAACATAAGTATGATGGCTGTACCAAAACTAATGCAAAATGTGCTAGTTGTTCAAATTGCACATGTTGGTGGAGTAACTCTTCCTCTATACAAAGGTCCTCCTTAACATACAGTGGTCTCCATCACATGTGATGCATTCTTGAACCCAATACTCAAATTATCTGTGTAGAGCAAGAGTTACTGTACCAACATGTGCAATCTGAACGATTTACAATTTGTCAGTTAAAAAAAAAAGCTACGCCCACTTATGCATGACTTTTGGTACAGCCCTAGTATTTGTGTCGCTAATAACAACAACAATAGACCTAGCAATACTCTTGGCCTCAATCAGCCAAAGCAAACCATTTCCCTTCTTTTATGTTTTATTTCTGAAATAAATTCATTTAATCCATGTCCTCAGATACACACTGATCCCACCCAAATATAAAATCTTGCTCAGGCACACACAGACATGTTACCAGGACGTGACGGAAACATTGCCTTGCAAAAACGATTATATTTTATGTAAAACATTTATTAACTGAATATTAAAGAAACTATTATTTTATTCTGCCACACACCAGGACGACATCAGCATTACCGAAACACCTTTTATGTGTTCATTTCATATTAACTACAGAAACCGTAAACCGAAACTGTATTGCTTTCTTAAACAACCCAAATAATGAGGTTTCATAATCATTTCCATAACATTTTAGAGTCATTTCAATTCCTTTACTCGCAGTAATGTTTCCTTTCTTCTGATATTCCGGTCACGTTCACATTCCTTGGCCTTAAAATCTGATTCCACACAAAGCAAGAACTTCGTTAAACCAAACGCAAAATGAAAAAAATCAACCAATATCAAGAAAAAGTATGTTTTTTTTATGTTTTAATTCAAAATGTGAAAATCTCATATTCTAGAGGCATTACAGTACATGTAAAGTGAAATATTTCAAGCCTTTTTGTTTTTTACGGCTTACAGCTCATGAGAAAAAAAAACGATATCTCAAAAATATTAGAATATTTCTCAAGATCAACCAAAAAACAGATTTACAATATGAAAATTCTGAACAATTATGTACTCAGTGGTTGGTTGGGGCTCCTTTAGCATTACATACTGCTCCATAGTGGCATGTCATGGAGGTGGTCAGCCTGTGGCACTGCTGAGAAGTTACTGAAGACCGGTATGCTTTAATAGCAGCATTCAGCTCGTCTGTATTGTTGATGTTATGAGCCGTTAGCCATAATCATCAAAATGGGAAAAAAAATGGAAATATTTGACTTTACAATGTAAAAAAATCTAGAATATGAGAGTTTCACTTTTTTAAATTAAAATCACAAAAGGAAATTATATAAATGATGCTTTTCATTATACTATAATTTTTCGACATGTGCTGTACAGTATATGTGCTCACTACACAGTTAAAATGTCCATATGCATTGTCCATAAAACAGTTTATGATAAAGTTTATGATTTAAACAGAATGATAAAGGACAGTCTCGGCTACCTACAGAGTAATTTCTATGTACATCCTTCACATGCTCTAATGACATAACCAGAGCAAATTTGGATACGCATTCGCGATAATTAGATTTTCCACTTTTAATTTATTTTCCAAAACAGTTGAATTGCTTCAATTGATTTTGTCCAAAATCTAGATAACGTCCGGACAGTGAGGCCAGTTCTAAGTAATGCTTTTACATATTGAGCCTAAACTTGGTGCGTGTTTAGCAGCATGACCTCATGTTAACAAATAAGCTTTGAGTTCGTTTGCAATTTGAGACGGCTACAGAAAACAGTAAGCGAAGCGATCTCTCAGCAGCTTTGTCCACACATATACAGGTTGTTGTTTTTTTTTCCTGTGCAAAATGCTTTTCATCCACATGCAAACTTCGAGGGGAAAGACATTTCACTTGTAGGAGCATGCTCTGCATTCTCTGAATATTGAGTGTGACATAGTGAGAAAACTTTTCAGGTTTCTAATTAGCCGGCATGGCTTTTAGGTTATAGTTATGTTAGTTTGGCATACTCTCAAATGTGTGTTCGTACGTTTTCATTTGCATAATTATTTTTTTCTTTTTTCTTTTGAGAACAATGGAGGAACAAACTGTTTAAAAATGCATGTGTACGTTTGGGCTACGCCTTAATTTACTGCTGCTATGTACTACTACAAATTTAAGATATCTCCTTAGGTTCTGGTCTTCATCATCATTAAGCGGAGGAGTGGAAAATGGATGGCACTTAAATTGTTGCTTGCAGCTGTAATTGTTTTTAATCTTTAACAAAAAAAACCTTGAAAAAAAAGTATGATACAAACAACAAACGTATTTCCCTATTGTAGGTCATCTTTTTCAAAATTTAAAAATACATTAAATCGTACGTTAGGGGAGTGAAAATGGGATATGGGATCTCCCGTCAAATACGCAAATATTATGAAAATTTGGATTAGCATTCAAATGGCAAAATCCAACAGCAGGAGAACATAAACACACACACACACACACTATGTGGTGTTTGTGCATGAGGTCAGATGGGTACATAGATACGAATACTTTTACACACAAACTCATACACACATATATATACACACACACACACACACACACACACACACACACACACACACACAGAAAGAGTAAAAAGAATGAGATCATTCTGTCTTTAATAGACACAGTCATTCACTGTAATTCAGTGCTCTGGCGGACTGCTGCATCATTTTCTGCCACAGGTGGGCAGGGAGCCATTTGCATGGCCTATTCCTGCAGCCTCTTATTTATCTCACACCACAGACCATAATATTCTCATTTTAGATCAACACGCACTCAAACACACTCTCGCACAGTACCCACATAGTATATACACATACACACACACACAGCCTGCTGGGGATGATCGTGTCCTGGAGTCCAGACACCATGGAAAACATGCAAATCGTCTCACTGGCATGTGAACTCATCGTCATGGCAACAATCAAGGGAGGAAGCGTGCCAGTGTTTTATGCAAAAGCAAAAGCTTTGTAAATCTAAAAGCACAGGCACATGCACACACACAAAATAAAAAAGTCAACTTATTAACCGAGTATTTCACATCTTTCTGGATGGCTATGCACTACATGAGGTGATGATGGAACTCTAGTCTTATAGAAGCACACACACACACTTATAGAAGCCAGCTGCTGAATAGGAAAAGGAAAATAAATAATCAGAGTCAGATAATCAAATGCAAATATGAGGTCCGTTCAAGTTAAACCTGGACTTGTGATGAAATTTCTGGTGAATGAACGATTGACATTTTCAAGCACAGTATACTGATGAAGACTCAGTAAAACATTTGAATGGTGCAAACGTTTTTTTTTTTTAAAGGAGGCTGATCCTGTAAAAGGTGAACTTAAATAGGATGGATAGACAGATAGATAAATAACTTGTCACTAACTTGCAGATGAGACCCATATGTCTGTGGCAACTATACACACAATCATTCACTGACACCACTTGCACGTTACAGGAACTTGGCTGGGAGTTCTTGCCACATCCCCTGTACAATCCTGATCTCGCTCCAAAGCTATTTCCACATGTTTGGGCCATTAAAGAAGTTCCTGGGAGGCCGGAGTTTCAGACAGGAAGCAGGCAGTCTGGTCACGGCTCTGGTGTACTGAGAAAACGTTCTACATTGATGGTATCCAAGCACTAGTGAAACACTGGGATAAGTGCATCAGTGTAGCAGGGTATTATATAAGGATATAGTACTGTTTTTATTGAATAATTTTTTTATTAATCTATTGTTTGTGAATTTTTGCCCAATGCATTTTTTTTTCTTCTTCCAGGATTCCCTTTTCAGGCGCTGCCTGGCATACATCTGAAACGTTCATTTGTCGGTCACCTGCAAAGTGGAGCGACATAATCTTTCACTTCTAAGCCACGCCCATTTATTGACCCCCGCCTTTCCTTACTCACCATGACCAGAGCAGGAATATCCAGCTCGACTCGAACACGCACCGAACGCCGTAACCACACAATTACTAGAGGAAATGTTTTGAAAATGCGGTGCAGTAACTTTCCCTCGGAGATGTTTTTACCTGTTGTTAATGTTAACCACTCGTGAAACACCGGGAGACGCTGAATGGGTGTGGCTAAAAGATTGGAGCATGTGTCACTCCATTGTTCTGGCTGAACAATAAAAATGAAGGGGTTGTCCGAACTTTAAGTGTTAACGTCTCATAAAAAAATATGGATTGAAGGTCAGATGCTTGGAATACTTCCAGAAGTGTAAAAAAAAAAAAAAAAAAAAAAGCATCCTCAATGAGGGGGAAACTCATAACGTGTATTTTTAAAAATACAATGTGATTAAGGATTGATACCTGTATTTAAAACAACAACCACCACCTTGAGATTAATATTTTACAGGATTTTACTTTTTACACTTAAAATACAAAGGAGTTGCTAAATGACATTACAGCTGTTTTAACAGCTTTATTAAAGAGTCAATATTAGACTCAAATTGAATGTCTGTAGAAATACTATTCAATCTTTCACACCATGTACCTACTTGGTGTTTCAGCTACCATTTCAACCATTTTAGCTACATGAGCCTCGCTGATCGATGGAGGTAAAGAAACATACAGTGTCATTTGGAATTAGGGGTCAGATGATATATTTTTTCACCTGTTTGTTGCTGTTTCCACTTTTGGTAGCTTACTGAAACCCCCTTCGACTGATACACCACAAACAGTACTGTGCAAAAGTCTTCGGCAAATGCAAAGATCTGATCTGCTATCTATATAAATAACAGAAACGTTTTGTATGTACGTCGGTCAGAACTCACTCTTTTTATGTTATCTTTATGTTTCATACACAGAAGGACCCAAAACCAGTCTCAGTCAGTTTCTGTCTGTATGTTTGCACGTCCATATGTCTGTGCAGCATCACAAAAACTGGCTGAACATCCTAGTACATCCTCCCACCTAATAAAGGTACCACTACAATGAGATAATCAATGCCACTCACTTCTGCCATCTCTCAGTGGTTTTAATGTTATGGCTGACTAATGTATGTTCTACGAGTGCATTTGAGCAATGGAATCCAGTATGAATGCCATGTTTAAAGCTATTTATTATTGCACGTCAGCTCTAAATTCGGAATTCACGACCATTTAAACGAGCCTGAACTAGCAGATGCTAATCTATCAGGAGCTGTATGGAAATTTCGCCAGCCTCTGTGTAATCTACCCTCATGCTGCAGTGTTGGCAGAGCAGGGCTTCCAGTGATTAAATTACAGAGCAAATAAGCGTCGCTTTGCAGATTAGTAGGGAACCTAAACCATGTCCTGTGTTCTTTTAAAACATTTATCAATGGTGTTATGACTGAATGAACAGAAGTGAACAAAAGAGAGAGAGAGAGCTATAACTAACACATACCACCGAGTAGGACACTGCAGTATCCGCAGGAGCAGGTGAATCGCCTTCAGACGCTGACTTCCTGTCTGACGACAGGCCACGCCCACCTGCCATTCCCAGATGTCTGTCAGCGGCAGATGGGAGAGAGCCTGGTCGTCGGCCAACATCTGCTTCAGGATCTCAAAACCTGCGCTCGGGGGGAAAACAAAGCGTAGATGTCAACAACGAATGTCAAATTCAAATTTTGATATTGACTAATCATGAAGATTTTTATCCGTAATGCAATTCCAACCAGACACATCATCGGAGCGATTCTCTTGACTAGTGAGCATGACCTTGACTCACACTGTACTTGGACAGGATGGGAAGACAAATTAAGCCTTACTTATGATCGGCCTGTTTGGCATTGTAAAAGGAACACAATCAGGGTTGACTTTCCAATGATTACGTGCTATTAAAATCCTCATTTGATATCAGTTTCATTTGGAATCTAAAAGAACCTGGCTTAGCATTATTATTTATTTACTTTTTTTTTTTTTGCCAAATTTGTACAACATGCTTCTGGAAGCAGCACGGTGACATAGTGGTTAGCAACTTGGCACCTTGCACCTCCAAGGTAGAGGGTTCAAGTCCAACCTTGGGTCGGTTTTCATGACATTTTCTCACTGTGCTTGGTGGGTTTCCTCCAGGTGCTCCGGTTTAAACCCACAGTTCAAAGACATACAGAGTAGGCTAACTGGCGTTCTCGAACGAATTGTGTGCCCATGGAACCCCATCCAGGGTCTACCCTGCCTCATGCCCCGAATCCCCCATGGATAAGCTCGAGGCATCCCGTAACTCTGAACAGGATAAGCGAAGAAGTATAAGAGAAGGAGTGAGTGAGAGTGCTCCTGGACAGAAACCTGAAATATTTATACTGAGGCCCTTGATGTTTGGATTACACAACCAGCGAAATGGAAAGAAAAAGTTCAGGATGGTAACATTGTTCCCCCTCATCAAAAGAGCTTGCTCTGTTAACAACAGCACTTTCTAAAACCAGAGACATGAACAAGGCACCATCCTGTGCTAGGAACTGTCCTTTTCTGCATCACGACTCATTTTCCACTATTTACCTCAAAGGTGACGGAAAAGCCTGTGTTGCCAAGATTACCTTAATTCTCCTCCTGCCTGAGATAAATGACTTTAGCTTTCCATATAAACAAAGCATTTACACCCTGCATGAAAAAAAAGAAGCTACAACTTAGACAGAACCAGAATTCCAGCGATGGGGCACAACGGTGCACCAGTCTATTAGTTTGATAATTAAAAGTGGTGAGGACGCAGGTGAGGAGCGTGCACCTGCTGCTGGCCCAAAAAATGACTGGAGTAATCAATCACACACACACACACACACACACACACACACACACACACACACACACAGGAGGGGATGCAGAGCTAGTATTGGGTTAAACAACTGTAATGGAAATTGACTGGATCTGGAAGGTTTTTTACTAAAAATAGAAACAGAGAGAGAGAGAGAGAGAGAGAGAGAGAGAGAGAGAGATGCTGACCAGTTTGGAAACGTCCACGATGTCCACCAGTCACAGTGAATTTGTAGCCCCACTCTGTATTACTCATGTCTGACACAAATCTGTAGTAAAGAGTGTCCCCTGTAGGGAAAAAAGAGAACAAGAGAACCATCAAAAATCCAGCAGTTATTACCCTTCTTAACTTAGAAGCAATGCAATGCTGTACAGACTGTAAGCATTCACCCTGCATGAACCTTTCTACATTTTATAGTGCTATGATCTTAAACTCAGCTGGATTATCTGGGATTTGATGCCATGCATCTGTACTAAAAAGTCCAAAATACTGAAGTGGAGGGAAAAGAATTTTTTATAACCAAACTTTACCGACACAATTGACAAAAACAACAACAACAGAAGAAAAGATTGAAAAAAAGTGTTTATCCCTATTTCTCTGAAAGCCTTTAATTAGATAAACATCCTATAAAGCTGTCAGAACAAACCTGGGAGAAAATTTTAATAGCGTCAATCAGTGTTTGGTTAAAAAAAATAAATAAAAACAACATCCCAACTTTAAAAATCCCATCAAGGGTTTATTTTTAAACAAATGCATTATTTAAAATAATGTGAACATTTGGCTCAATCATGCCTTAGATTAAATTAAACTGTGCAACAAATGTTGATTCACTCAATCTACAAAGCTGTTACTTTTTATAGAAGAGTGCACATTGCATGAAATCCCACTTGCAAGGCAGAGTGAAGCATGGTGGTGGTAGCATCCTGACATGATTGTGTTTTTTTTTGTTTTGTTTTTTTCCAATCAGCAAAAAAGCAGAATTGGGAAAATGGTCACTGCCAAGAGGGATGGAGCCAAATATAAAAAAAGGCTATTCAGTCTTTAAGAGGCTCCAGTTATCAAGTAAGACCGCAGGCCCTGAGCGTACAACTCGGGCTAAATACTCATTCAAAGGACTGTACAAGCGCACAAGCTCAATACCTGGTATCTCCACATCAGCCCATTTGTGGTAGGAGCCGCTAAAGGTGTGCAGGTCCTGCTGGAAGTCGGCACTGCTTGCCAGCTGTAGCTCGTCACAGCCCTCCTCAGTCTGGCAGCGAGAGTCGAACTTCACGGACAGGTAGAAAGCCCCAGGGATGTGCACCTTGTCCTGAAACAGTGAAGAACACCGAGCATGTCTGAGCAAAATTTCTGTTTTAGCACCAGTGTTTCTTACAATCCTGTTATTCATGGCATTGTGGCAGAATGAGAGTGATACGGAGGCAAAAGGGACAGATTTTTTTTTGTCACGCTGTGTCAGGATGGAGTCAAAATAGAGCAGTTTTGAAACACTTTGGGGCATAACGGAGACAATCTGATGGAAAAACAGACTGAAAGTAAATGAGGGGCAGAGGCACAGCAGACTGGGCAACAAAGGGGCAGGACGGCACTACGCTGGCAGAACGAGGACGGAATAAGAATAGAAAGGAATCAGAATTATGCAAAAGAGGCAGTATGAGATGAGAATAGGGGAAATTTGTGGATGTTATGGTGACCAATAAGGGGCTTTACGGGGCAAAACTGACAGAAAAAGAGGAGCATTAAATAGATAGAATGAAGATAAAATTGACATAAAGAAGCAGAATGGGACACGATCTGTAAAGGGGCAAACTGGAAGCAGAATGGTGGCACTATTGGGTCAGTGGTTGTGACTGAAAGGGGACATACTGGAGGCAGAATAGGGGCAGTATTGGAGCAGTATGAAAAGCAATGGACGCACAATAGTGTAGAGATGAGAGAGAAACACATCAATACCTCAAAGTTAGTGTTGTTGTCATAGGGGTGTTTGGATTCTCGGACCTGCATGGCCATGACGGGCTCCTCCATGAACTGACATGCAGTCAGGGACAGACTGTCCAGCATACCCTGACTGCAACCTTTTATGACTTTCTGTAAGATCTGTATCAGGATAAAAGACAGTCAACATAAGAACCCGGGCCAAATATCTTCAGAAAACTTTGCTGTTCCAATACTTTCGGATGAGACCGCAAGACAGCTCCAATACTATTTAACAAAATGTAATCCTTTAATGAATAACTAAAAACCCCAAACCATTTTGCATCAGCTAGCTCAGATTGTTGATTATACGCTTTCCACACAGAAGTACCTTCTCCCACAAGGGTTTCTCCTCCAGCTGCATGAGCATGTCGAGGATGTGGGCCATGTGCGAGGCTCCGCTCAGCTCCAAATCATCCTCCCTGATAGGGCTACGGTCAGGCCAGTGTGCCAGCAGGAGAGCCAGCACGTGCCGGGCGTACAGGATGCTGATGGCTTCATTGACACGGAACAGGTAGTGACGTACAGCCTTGTTGCTGCGCGCATCCAGTTCCTTGTGCAACAGCGCTGAGCTCTTGGTGCGTCGCTGCTTTGCATAACTCAGCTGCAGCTCACTTTCCGTGATGGTGATCAGCTTCTGTGTCACCGCGTTCGTCTCCTCTGCTGCCGTCTCGCAGCGGCTCGGCTTCAACTGCGAGAGATGAGGAGTGATAATGAGCGGAGATCAGAATCTTATGAAGCAACTTTTGAAGGTTTTTTTTAGGGATTTCAGAAGAAAAAGGGTGACTTACATCTAGACAAATTTTTTTTGAGTAAAGTTATAATTTGTCTAGCATTGAATGCTGAATAAATTTGTTTTTTATTCTCATGATGTCATACATATTTTATTTTAAAAAATTTAAAATTGTGCATTTATGCAAATTTTCTTTCTTCTCACTTTTGGGTGCAACCTGACACGAGAATTCATGGCAGGAAAACCTACAGCGCAGGGGATGATGACCATGTCTGTGTCCACAGCCTTTGCGTGACGTTCGTCCGTGTGCGTGCGTTTAGCAGGCTGCCATTTCTGTGCCAGCGTCCGGATCGTCTCGTCTGTCTTTATTACGTCTCCGTCGAATCTGAGCGGCAAAAGAAAGTGTTCTTGGGTCAATTCTGTTTTAATAGCGCTTCTTGATGTATTAACGTGCTTGTCCAATGCGCTGATTCAAAGCACTTGTACATCAAAGTGGATTTTCCCATAAGAAATAACAGAAACTCAGATGATTCGTCCACGACCCAAAATATCCATATACAAATAATCAATACAAAATATAAAGTAAAAATAAAACAAATTAACCTGCACTTTAGCTTTGAAAAGAATCGTGGCTGAATGGAACGAAATCACAGCTCTGCGTCTGGTCATTGGAATCATCGTTTTTGCGCAACTTTAACAAGGAACCTATCTGGTGACACTTGCTTTTCCCTTCTTTTGAGAATTTCGCAGAAATGTGATGTTGCATTGTCGTTGAACAAAATAATTTCCCACACAGCTATGGCCTTTTTAACCTTTTTCTCCCTGGAGGCCGTTGCTCAAAGACAGTCACTGCACATGAACAGCGAGCGCAAGAGAACAACTGTTGTGATCATGTGATGCTCTATATATCATATATAAATGTTACTTTTGATTTAATGGCCTAAAGAAACTTCGGTGTCTCAGCTTTATTAAAAACTCCAAATATCCAATGAAAAGACAGCTTACCGTTTCTGCACTTCCCGGAAAAAGGAGTCTGTCCTCTTCATCTGGAGCTCATATAAGGCTCTTAGAATGTGTAGAGGAGCGTTTAGAGCATCGTGTGTAAGCTGGAAGCACAGACAGCAAGTATGAATTGATTTAGTGTCTTAACTTCATGTTCATGTAAGATTGAATGTATCCCATATGACACATCGAAAGAATAGTTATCACATTATAGTCTATAGTGTATGCTGTGTATTTGTGTGTCCTGTAGAGGAATACTGATATTGGTATCAGTATTGGCTTCCTTACTGAATTTTAAACATTAAACTCCCCCAATGAGTTCATTACTAGCACACAAGCAATGGCTAGGGTGGTAAGAATAATAACAGCTCTTTGTCGATACGCCACTCTTGACATCCGGTCACGGACAGCCAGGTTTTCCGAAGCAGTGAAAAACAACAAAATGAAATTTGCATACAGCTGTACAGAAGATCCTTCGAGAAGTGCAACAAGAGCCGAGATTCACCACAGCATCACTTAAGGCATGAAGCAGTGAGAAACAGGTGCAGATGATGACAGATGATCAGGCCAGTGATTATGGACACAATAATATGCTGAATGCTGAGTGGTTGGAACAGACGAGAGGGGAAATGAGGCTGCTGCTAAGGTTGTTGCATAAACAACCAATTTTTAAATTGTATCTTTAGACACTTTGCAGCCTGATCAAGTTCATCACAAGCATTTCTTTTATGAAGAAACCGTGTTGGTCCACGTACTTCGTGTCCATCACTCTCACCTGGAAGCATGCCTTGGTCTCTTCATCCAGCCCCTCAAGCGGGTCGACGTCTTCGGCGCAGCAGCTGGAAAGGTCCGAATCATGTTCTTTCTCCCTCTCTCGGTCCTCCTCTCTCTCGCCGCTCTCACTCTCCTCGGCCATGGAGTGGATCTCGCGTTTTGAGGAGTACAGCATGATGGAGAGGATCTCCAGGTCACGCAGCAGCCACGTCTTGCTGAAACCGGTTCCTTTACTGCATTTGCGGACCAGAAGCTGCATAAGGCCGGCGCTGTGCATGGCCTCTTGGGTCTGCTCGCTGTCATGCTTCTGACCCCACACACAAACACACACACACACACACACACACAGTTTACTGTCTTTTAATAATAAGACTTATATACTTATATATTTATAGTTCTATATTTAGAACTTATATTAAGAACAGCTGTCGAATTCCTGCACTAGTTGACGAATCTGGTTCACTTTATTTCTAAATGAAGCTCTAAATCTGATAATCATATTCAGACTAATACAGAACATGTGGTAGTGCTTTACTAACTGGGGCATGTAAACACAAAAACAACTCCGGAAACATTTAGAAAGATGGACTGTCTTAAAAAGAACTTTTCTTTTTATATAGAACTCATAACAAGAAAATGTATTAAGAGGTTTTCCAATTAAATTAAAGAAATAATACAGTTTCCATTTCTGTTACTACACCAAAGTTTACATAGATAGAAACTGACAGACCTGAATACTACAGCGTTATCTTTTTCAGAAACATATGGAACCCAAGTAACCACCCGTGAACAGAGGTGAGCAAAGTACACAAATCCTGTACTTGAGTAAAAGTAGAAGGCAAATATTACTCAATTACTCATTCTTCCACAAACTCTTCCGAGGCTGAAAGCACACAACTGTACACAATGCCTTTGTATGCGTTAGCATCCCAGTTGTCAAAATGTCCACAGTCTTAACTTTTCATTCCAAAACAGCCTCATTTTGACAGTTATTGTGATCATGTTTAAAGTAAAGTCACATCCAGGTATGCCTGCCTCTGTAACAACAGCACATATGAGACCGTAAGCAAGTATCACCTTTAGGATGCTGTAAAGGCCTTTGAGAGCGAGTGAGAGCACCCAGGTGGCTTCCACTGCCTCCGTCGAGCTGCTCTCCACTCCGGTCTGCAGCAGCTGGCTCACGATGGAGATCAGGTTCTTCAGGTAGTGGCTGGAAAGAGTCAGGCTCTCGTCAGCCTGCATCAGCTGGTAATCCTTCACTGTGAGGGAAGCGAGTAATGAATAATGTCATAAATAACTACGTACAGTGCACTCAGTCTGAAAACAAATCAATAATCAATAATCAATGATATAGTACGTAGTGTAGTGAAAAAAAAAATGAGCGGAATATTTCATAGGATTGCATATTTAAAAAATGTCTTCAACTGTATTGCATATGGTCACACAGTGCTGATATTCAGCACAACAGCACACCCCCTCATTTGATCTTGTTTGTAATATTTTAATTGTATATTTACAAAATGCAGAGCGAGCAATCAGGGTTTTTAAAGAAAGGGTAAAATTAACCAATTATACCAAGCAGGTGCTAATGATCAATAAATACATATGAAATTAATTGAGAAGAAACAGCTGTGTAGGAGTCCTAAAACTAGGTGAGGAACAGCCAACCTCTGCTACTAAGGTGAGGTTGTGGATGACAGTTTCATGTCAAAGGTCATCCACCACGGCAAGACTGAGCATAGCAACAGGATACAAGGTAGTTACACTGCATCAGCAAGGTCTCTCCTGGGCAACGATTTCAAAGCAGACCGAGGTTTCAAGACATGTTGTTTAAGGTATTTTTAAGGAGCACAAAGAAACTGGCGGTGGACGCGGTAGTCGGTCAAGTATACTTAATGCAGCAGGTGAAAGACGTATCATGCTTACTTCTCTACGACACAGGAAGATGTTCAGTAGGGCCATCAACCAAGAAATCATTGAGACCCATTTACTGTCTGGAGAAGTCTGGCCAGAAGTAGGCATCATGGGATAATTACAACCCAAAAGGTATATCTCAGATGTGGAAACAAAGCTAAGTGACGCAACTATGAACGAAAACATAGGAACTGGTGCAGTTCCAATGTCATTAAAAACTATCTTCAGTGTAGGGAGGAACATGGAAATGATAGCTTGGCTTTAGAAGGATTTGAGGCAGCCTATATCTAACGATGATGTGCGGTTAGCTCTCCCAGATGTTTGGAACAACCTTCCTGTCGAGTTCTTGCAAAAAATATATGCAAGTTTACCTAGAATGCCACTCCTTCTAGGTAAACTCTAAGCAGAGAGTGGTCACACCAAATACTGATTTGATTGAGATTTCTCTTCTGTTCTCTTACTTTTCATTATATTAACTGATATAAATTTCTTGCGTACTTCTATTTTTGAAAGCATTCTTAGTTAACAGCATTTCTTCCCACAGACATGTGTATACAGGCATTTCTGTCAATGCAGTAAAAGCCTAGCTGGAAATCATTTTCCGCATACAATTATGTTCAAAGAGAGTTTAAGTGCCACGTTATGATAACCATGTTTCAACTGTATCTCTCTCTCACCCGTCCTCCTTTTCCGCGTCTTGACGTCGACGACAGCGGCTCGGTTCTTCTCGGTGAAATGTTTCAGCAGGATGATGTTGTGCTGCTCGTTAGCATTGTCTATGAACACCGACTGAGTTCCCATACACAGCACCTGAAACCACAGCCATTCGTTTAGATATATTTGGATGATAGTAATTTATGGTTATACCATGTTGCCACACAAGCCTTTCAAACTTGAACGCTTGTTTAACATAAATCATTTTAATGGCACGGATCAGGTGTACACACACAGCGCTCGCAGCTGGGACCTGACAGCTCCTTTTACACCAGACGTGCGATGGAATCTGTCGGCTCCTCTTTAAAGCACGCTGCTTACCATGATCTGTGTTGCCCGTCAGGTATTTAGTTTAAAAACTAAAGATGTGAATTAAAACCTGAACATTCTTATACAGATTTTAAACTTGAATTAAAATGCATCAATTGTGCTCGGTCTGTGTGAGGATGCACGGTCATACCTCGGGGAAGATGACCAGGACATGCAAAGTGAAGATGTTGGTGCGTTTCAGTTGGTGCGGTAACTGCTGAATGCAATAGTCGGTAAAGCTTGCGATAACGTCGCGCCACTGAAGACACGTGTTCAGGTTTCTCAGGATGTCCGCCACTGAGCTCGCCCAGTCCAAACCTACGCGACTGCAATGACACAAGGGTGCAGAAATATAATTTTATGATTTATTACTGACACAAACCTTGAGCTCACACATATGAAACATTCATCAGTGTGTTTACAGAGTGTCTACAGAGGACCCAACCAATGGTAATTATAACGTCCTCCCAAATGGCAAATATTGGTTTAACAAGCGCTTACGAATGTATGTAAAGCAGCATCGAGTGATAATCAGGTTGTGCAACAACAAAAAAAATATGTGATGTTCAAAACAAGTATAATGAAATTTAAGGTGACTTAAATAATTTTAGATCAGCTTGCAACTGGAATAAAATGAGTCGAGACCGACTCCCTCGCTCTTTTCTAGTAGTGTTTTAATAACATTAAAGAGAACCTCTGACCTGTCCAGGCACACAGCCCCGAGGCTGAACATAAGCTGAGTAGTTTTCCAGCCTTGTGTGTCGTTAATTGCTCCATTGGCCGACGCCAGCAGCTCGTATTTCTCAGAAAGAGCCTCGGTAACGGCTGCATCTGCCTCAGCCGGTGAGATGCGCAGGAGCAGCTGCCCAAGAAGCCCGAGAGTCAGGTGGTAGGCCTCGTTCAGACACCCCGCGTTGGAGATGACAACACGGAAGAGCAGGGGCAGGATAGGGCTCAGACCGGAGAGAGATATCGTAGTGCCCTGTGGAGTCAAAGGTCAAACATGTGACCAGTGTTTTAATTTGGACCAGTTAAGGCCAAAATTTGCATTCATTCTTGAGATGAAGACAGAAAAGAAGTTTAATAAGCTGACATTTGGTGTGTTACTGCTGGGTATTGGGAGGTCGAGTTTTGTCTTCAACTTTAAGGTATTGTACAAAAGTTATCAAAAATGTTCTTCAATGTTACCGGTTTGGCTGGAGGCAACATGGCTGCCAGCAATCCCAGAATCCTCTCCCTGGAACACTCTGCGAACACCTGCTCCTGCAGAGGCCCTTTCGGTGTCCCGTCTTCCTGCTCCTTGTTTACATCCAGATGTTCGGAAGTGGGAGATGTGATTGTATCACCGCTGGAATCAGCTGCTGAGAAAGGAAGTGAAGGAATTCGATTTTTTACAGATTTTTCTTCAGTCAAAAACTGTACTCCAGACTCCTTTTCTGCCAATGTCCTCTCACACCACCATACTCTCACATGATCGATCACATTCTATAACATTTGTACTCTCATACACAAACCTTTATACAAACACTCCTATACACCTTTAGAGATTCTTAAATAGCTTCATACTCCCTCACTATAGGCTCTCGCACTCACCTCGCCTCTACTCGCTCTCGCCTCTACTCGCTCTCGCACTCACCTCACCTCACCTCTACTCGCTCTCGTCTCTACTGGCTCTCGCACTCACCTCACCACTACTGGCTCTCGCACTCACCTCACCACTACTGGCTCTCGCACTCGCCTCGCCTCTAATTCATCCATTCATCCATTCGCCATTACGCGCTCTCGCACTCACCTCTACGCGCTCTCGCACTCACCTCTACGCGCTCGCGCACTCACCTCACCTCTACTCGCTCGCGCACTCACCTCACCTCTACTCGCTCGCGCACTCAACTTTACACTCTTTCAGAACTTTATCTCCCACAAATTTCTGCTCTCACAGTTATACTCTCAGGCATCAACAAACCCACCCTCAAATTTATTTTCAAACTTTACTCTCCTTACACACCATCATGCTCTCTCATGGTATCAAAGCCAACTGATGTGAGTATGGCAGTGTGGCATGAAAATGGTGATTTTACTACACTGCAATCTACAGTGAAATATACCCTGCTCTCTCACCTCTGAACTCTGGAGACAGTGTGTCTTCACTGGACAATGATGGAGAGTCCAGTGTATCCTGGGAAACCCGCCGGCCACGCCCCTCTTTCTCCTCTGTTGACGCCATTTTCAAGAGAGACGATGGTGGAGAGCAGAGAGCAGCCGTGCTGCCAGGTAGGGAGGATGTGTCTGAGATGCTGAGCTCCTGACTGAGCTCTGGGGTAGGAGGACATGGCTCTGGTTCATTAGAGCAGAGCAGGGACAGAAGAGCTGAAGCGCGTAAACCTAGAGGAGGTTAAAGGGACAGACAGGAAGGGAAAATAGAAGAAAAGGCAGATTATGATAAAACGCAACAATAAGGGATAAATGATTGAGCTTGCCTCCCTCACGCATATTACTAGAAAATGTTTCCAGAGAAACCTGTCCTTTATCAGCTGTGCAAGCAAAGGGCAAAATTTCACCTCATACAGTCTCAGAACTCATGTTACTTCTTCGGAAACTTTGTTCACTATGTCTAATTATTTCTGAAGAACCTGACAGGTACAGTATGTCCTGGATACTTCTCCACACGTTATACCTTTTCCAGTCTGGCCCTTCATCAGACACTCAGTGATGAGCTGGGAGCAGCGGCTTTGCAGCGCGGTAGCGTGGCCATGAGCCTCGGTGTCCATCGACTCGCTCGTCAGCTCGGAGGTGAACAAGGCCAGGCTGGCAAACAGGAGCCAGGAGTAGTTGTGAATGTATGGCTGGATGAGCCTGTGTCGATCACTGATGCGGATGGTCACCATGGGGTAGACTGTGATACGATGGGTGGGCAGATGACTGAGAGGGAAAAAAATCATAATATGGAAGAAATACTTACATAAAGCATTTCTATTCATTTAATTAATATAAATCTTAACATTTCTATAAAGAAGATCTGGATGGGAAAATAGAAATGCTTAAAATTTCCTCATTTCCTCTTTACCTGTCTGGGTATTTCTTGGCGTTGTAGCAGCCGAAGCAGAGGTCGAAGTCCTCGCAGACGTTGCAGTTGATCCTGCTGCCTACGATGAGACCCTGACAGTGATCGCAAGCGTACTCCATGTTCACCATCTCGTGCTCGTCCTCGTGGCCTTCAGGCTTAGCGCCGCCTGTTGAGTATCAGCAGAACCGTAAGACAGTAATCCCTTCAAAACACACTAAAAACTAAATTTTCAACATTAAAACTCCTGTAACGGGACTGACTCAGCAGGGAAGATTTTCATGAGAAAAGAAAATCTAATTGGCGTGTTTAAGCCCCAAAAATATGAAAGTTTGTTTGTACACACACGATGGAGACTAGTGATGGGGGAAAAAAAAATCGATTCAGTTAAGATTCTTCTGTATAGCAAATCATGAATCGCCACACTGAGTCCAAAATTAATTTTTTAAAAGCTATTTTTTACATTTATGATGGAGATGCACCAGTCAATTGGCGAGCGACCAAAACTGGCTGGTTTTCGGCTTGATCGGCCTGTCATCATCAGATATAACATATTCTTCCATATTAAAAGCTTCCAATCTGGCTTTTACCCAAACTCTACACACATTACACAAACATTAAACACTCAAAACACAGCGAGCACAAATTATCCTTGAAAAATCGCTCGAGTTGAGTTTTGAGAATTTGGAGGCTGATGAGGAGTTGAAACATTGCTGTTTCTTTATAATCCCACATGTGTTACACTCAAAACTTAAAGAAATAGTGGCGGCACGTTGGTGTAGTGGTTAGCATTGTCGCCTTGCACCTCCAGGATCCGGGTTCGATTCCCGGCCAGGGTTGATTCCCGTCTCTGTGTGCATGTTCTCCCGTGCTTGGTGAGTTTCCTGTGAGTACTCCGGTTTCCTCCCACAGTCCAAAGACATGCAGATTAGATGAATAGGTGTTCGCAAATTGCCCATAGTGTGTGAATGACCGTGTGAGGAGTGGGTTTATGTGCCCTGTGATGGATTGGCACCCCATTCAGTTTGTACCCCACCCACTCCAGGAGCCCTGCGATGAGTGAGTGAGTGAGTGTTTAGAAATAGCAATTATGACGTATGATGACATAACAGTGATAAATGCCTCTTAGTTTAACATTTAACTTCAATTCAACAAAAAAGCTATGTTTTTACTAAATGTTTTAGTGCTGCACTTGGTTTTTAAATGAGAAGCTAATGTTATAAGGAATGGGTTACATTTAATTACTCATGTTTAATTCAGTTGCGAAGATGCTGAACAAAGATACGACATAAAGCATTTGAGTTAACTTTTTTTAAGGGTTCAAATCAGGAAAAAAATTTAGTATCGAATCGGGATATTTATAAAATCATAATACAGAATCCCAATATAAATTGAATCGGCACATAAATCTTGTGATAAAATCGTATCGGGAGGTGACTTGTGCTTCTCATTCCTACTGGAGACCCATGTAAATGTCTACAAATAACTAAAGAGTGATTTTTTAAAAATAATATGTCCCCTATAACAAACACTATAGTTGCATTTAACATTGTGGAACTTCCATTTGACAACTCAGTTCAATATTAAAGCTGCTATAAATGGACATTCCCTCACATTCGTACTTATTTCCTAGGGCTACAAAACATCCAAGACGTTGCTTCGTCGCGGCTCTGACAGAGAGTAAAAGAGTTCGGCGACTCACTGAGGAAGCAGGTCTTGCAGAGGTCCATGTCAGTGCACTGCAGACAGCGGTAGCGGTGTCCGGGAGCAATTCTCTCACATCCGTCGCACGAGATCTCCACGTTCAACAGATCACAGTACCGCGCGATGAACATGTGCATCTGCGGAGAGCAAAGAACGAACGGGTCACGTTTAAATCCTACAAATCGAGCCAAGTTCCAGTTCTGAGAAGTGTAGCCATTAAACGTATTATAGTCGCTCTTAGTTGAGCCGTTCCCGAACTTAACAAACCTGCGGCACAATTTGAAATGTGAACATTTTTGTGGCCCACCAAAACTTTTAATCAAATAATGATTGTTTCAATCCCATGGTATTGTTTTATTTCTCAAATGTAAATATTTAATCAGAAATATTTTTGTAAAATTTTAAACCTAATTACGATAATGAATTATTATTATTAATATTTTTTATTTTCTATAAATGACCTCACACGGCCCGCATGCAGCGTGCTTTGGGTCCACTAGGGGGCCGCAGGACACACACTGCAAAACTGCTATAGCTGAATATTTTTGATAGGTAATTCAGTGTCTAATCAGAATAACATCATCTGAATACTCCTCAATGTGTCTCCTTAACGGCTACCTCAAACAGATAAACAGAAGACCTACCGAGGAAAAAAAAAAAAAAGAGCATGAGTGTATATAAAGCATTTTCCATGGAAAGGTTTTGTTATGCTGTTAAAAAAAAAAAAAAGAAGACTTGTGGAAAGTTTGCGGAGTTTGAGGTTGAATTCATTGTAAATATTTGCTAAGAGCTTATGTCTGGCTCGAGCTGTGGAATTAAAACAGGCGTTGACATTTTCGTAGTGTTTACCGAGTCAAGACAAAGAGACTCACTGTTGCAAGAGACACATTTGGGACACGGTTTGAGAGCCATTTATCTTACTATTATTCTAAACAGGACACCTGTTAGCCATAAAAACTTCATGCATTCGATTACTTTCTATGCCTCGCTGTTTTCAAAGCTGCGGGTTTTGAATGTTGGAACGGAGCTTTCTCTTAAAAGCAGCTGGTTGAAAAAGAAAAAGGAAAAAAAAATGCAAAAGTGGTGTTTTTGCATGGCAAAAATCACTGCACAAACATCGAGCATTTTTTTGTATGTATTCAGGTGCGTCTACCTTTCTCTTGTCCTCCGGTGAGGCCTGGGCGATCTTGTCGAACCATTTCTCGAACATGCCGTCCATGCACTCGTCCATCCACTCTGTGTTGCGCTCGTAGTCGGCGATCTCGTCCTCTTCTGTCCACTGACTGTAGAAACGCCACAAAACAGGGAAGTACACATCAGTGGACGTTAAATACACTGAATTCTTGCATACTAAAGTTTTTTCTAAAGTAAGCTGATAAATAGGTACTGATTAAATAAATAAAGGAGGAAGTATCCGGCAGAAAGCGCTAAATACCTGATGGCAATGTCGTGCACGCTGATGTTCTCCTGAGACATGGTGAGAAGCAGATCAGGGAGCATGATGTCTTCAAAAAGAGGCAGGTCGTGAACTTCCCAGCTCATGTCCAGCAAGTGAAGCAGACAGGTCTGAACGCACGACAATGCCGGCAGCAGCACCCTGCGAAAACAAAGAATTAAGTTTTATTTTTTATATACTTGTCATTCAAGAAATACTATTTAACACCATAAGGTACAGTACCCGTGCTCGTATAGTGAACTGTACATAACATTAGTTTAAACAGCTCTCCCTCTGTGGAGAATAATCATTTCAAGGCTTTTAATCATTTATTTATTTATAAAAAAAATTTAAACTGGGGTTGTGCTATGAGTTTTGTTCTTTTGTTCACATGCAAACACAGCTTCCGGAAAGATATTTGAAAACTCGGTTTTCCGTGCTGACGTGTGGTTTTTGGCTCATAAGACCGTTCGTTGCATGAGTGTGGCAAAAAAGTTTTTTCAGGCTTCTGATTGGCCAGCATGGCCTTAGTGTTAGAGTTATATCGCCACCTTCTGGTTTGGCATGCTTAGACAGTGTGCTTTGCATTTTCATTTGGACGGAGGGGAAAAAAAGAGAAAAATCCTCCACGTAGAAGGGCGTTCAAGTCAAACTGGGACTTTCTTGTGAATTGAATGTGTGAAAGTGATTGACATCAAGAACAGAACGGCGATGAGACTTATAGCTGCAGTAAAACATTTGAATGGTGCAAATTTTTCATAGAATGCCGTACATCCATGAATGACGATCCCTGTGAACATTCAGCGAGTGGAACGCCTGATCCTTGAAAACTGACAGATAACTTTGTAAATGATTGAATTGTATAGTTCTGACATGCACCACTTGCACAGTACAGGAACTCATCTGGGAGTTATTGCCACATTCCTCATGCAGTCCTGCGAGTACTGAGAAATCTTTCTACCTTGATCGTATACAAGCACTAGTGAAACACTGGGATGAGTACATTAGTATAGCAGGGGATTATATAGAGACACAAAGAAAAATGTTTTCTGTTATTCTGAGCAGTTAAACGTCCCAGTTTGACTTGAACACCCAGCCAGAGAGCGGGGTCACATTTTGACATGATTAGAAAGTCAAATGACTTTCATCTTAGAAAGAAAGATGCCTTATTCACACTATCAGACTCAATCTTACTTGTCATTGAGCTTGCTGAATCCTTGCACCGCCTCCACGAGCATGCGAATGAGCTGATGATAGGACGACCTGACCAGCTCCTTCAGATCAGGCCCGCAGCCAGATAACTGGGAGAAGTAACTGTCAGAGACAGGGGACCAATATTAAACTGGCACACTGGTCAGGAGGTAAAATGGACACTTAATAAGCAGCACGTGTAACATTAAACACTATACCTCTATTATACCATGATACAACAAAACAAGAAACAGTTCAGGTGAAGCAAACTACGTATGCACCATCCGAAATATGAGATGACGTTTAGCAGCGTGGCTTATTTTTAAATAATATTACGCATATTAGATTGTGCAGTGTTGAATTGAAGAGAGCAGTCGTACTTGGTGAAGTCTTTCTGGCAGGCCAGCAGCTCCTGCAGGAACAGAATGCAGGGAGCCTGGAAGAGGTGCGGTTTCCCCAGGGACAGTAAACACTGCTGCACTATGTCTAAAACCTCACACACACTCGTAGCCTGGGACTTTTTTAAAGCAAGCGTCTGGAGAACACTGGACACACAAATGCACAAAAAAATACACGTGCAGAAACAGAAAGAATTAAGGAGATAACAAGCTGTTTGATCATATTTTTGATTTTTGATTTTGATTCTGCATATAAGAAATACTTATTTTCTTTTTATTTAGCCATCAATTAAGTGCACAGTACCCAAGCTAACATAAATTATCTACACAGTAGTGTCTAAAAAAATGTCAAAATTTATATTTGAAAAACTCATGCAGAGCGTCCACCATACTCTACCTGGTCTCACTAATCGCCATGTCCTTCACAAAGCTGAATATGTGCTTGAGAATTGGGAATCTCTCCTTGACTGACGGCATGGGACGCGTTTCCTCCACCGAGCGGAACGAAAGCAATCGGAGACGTCCGCGGCTGAACGGCGCCCTACGAGAAAACGCCACCGGTGACATGGGCTCTGCGCCTTGAGAGTGAAGGCTCTCTGTGGATCCTCTAGAACTCTGAGCACTGGCACCGCTGGAGGCTCCGAGGTCTGAGGAAGCGGAGATCTGAGTCTCTACCCGTGTGGGACTTTGAGAGGAGGAGGAGGCGGAGTGGGCAGCGGGGGTAGCGGGACAGGCCTGGAAATCACTTTCGGATATAGACGCAGAGTAAGGGAGAGCAGGGGCGATAGGGCTCTCTGCTGGTTTACAGGGATCGGGATATGGAGTGGGTGCAGTGGTGCTGGCAGCACCGGGGCTGAACCTGAACAGCAGCAAGCTCTTACTGAGGCAGATCTCAGCTGGAGGGGGAAGAGAGAGAGAAAGAAAGAGAGAGAGGGAACATGGAAAGATAGAAAATGTTAAAAAAAATAATATATTATTGCTTTATGACTTACAAAGTTAAAATAAATAGCCATCTTCATTCAAATGTATTTACATTTTTTCTTTCTTTATATAGTAAATAGTACTGTGTATTGCCTGTATATCTATATATCTATCTATATGTGTTTGTATATACACATACAGTATATACATACACACACACACACACATTGAGGTGCCAATCCATCGCATGGCACACACGTACTGTATATATACACATCCTCATTCACACACTACAGGGAATTTGGGAACGCCAATTAGCCTAATCTGCATGTCTTTTGACTGTGGGAGGAAACCGGAGTGCCTGGAGGAAACCCACCAAACACGCAGAGAACATTCCATTTCGGCACTTGGCAGACGCTCTTATCCAGAGCGACTTACAAAAAGTGCTTTAAAGTTTACATCACTGGATACATATGAACTGGAACATGCGAACTCCATGCACACAGACACGAGGTGGGAATCAAACCCCGAATCAAACCTGGAGGTGTGAGGCGGCAGCGCTAACCACTACCGCACCATAGCCTTTAATTATAAAGCTTTTAATACCTTTGGCAAAAAAAAGCTGGGTATCGATATTGCAGTTACAGTATCAGAATACAAATATTTATATTGCGCCATCTCTAAGTATTATTATTATTCAGCAGAGTAAAATACTAACCCAAAGACTCTGGAGTAACTTCTCCTGGACTGTCCCCTTTCTCTCCTGTTCCATTCATTTTGACCAGCAGGGAGCGCTGTTTCATCTCCAGCTACAACAAACAGACATGGTTCACTTAAACCATCAATCATGGGAACATATTAATAAAGAGTAAAGCTCAGTCTCACCATCCATGTCCTGATGCCATCAGCGAGCATGTAGACCTGCACGAGGTCCTCATTGACACAGCTCTGCCCCTGCTTCAGCACTGGAGGGAAAAAAAAGGGAGGGGGGGGAAGACACACTTAAAAACACACTATAAAGACAATATACTGTTTCAGTCAAGAATATTAACATTCAGTTTTGGAAATGAGTGGAACACAAGGAGAAATGTACAGTTTGAGACCATTAAAAATGCCATTTATGTTTTGGGATGTGGGAATTGATGGGTGATATCACTAATGGTCATAAGATTAGTGTGAAGTTGCTAAACAAATGCTTCACAAACAAAATATTCTTATTGATTGTTGGATAACGTGATATCAGACTTATTGTTTCTTGTTTTTAGTGAAAAGTGTCTAAAAGCATGCTTTACTGTCTATATGACCCCCCCCCCCCCAAAAAAAAAAAACAATAAATAAATAATAACTGTAACTGATTCTGTATTATCTAAATTCTTTACCGAAGCTCCTGAGAGAAGCCTGAAGAGCTGGGGTGTGGTACACCATAGCCGCCCAGATTGCGTTTACGGCCTGATCGACCTTCGACCCCGCGGCGATCTCGTTCCTGACCAGCTGCTTCTTGCAAGACAGCATGAGGTTCCTCATAAGCTCCGCCCTTTCATCACATGACTCACGCGACGGATCCCAGCGAGCGAAGTCCACCAGGAACTCCACTAGGTCATCTCCGGAGGACACAGATTTTACCTGGAGTGTAGACAAACGCACAAAACAAACTCATATTTGAGACACAGACTTAAAACATATCATTAAGTGTGGACAAATCATAAATCTATCAGAGAGTGATTAAAAGATCTAAGCTGCCAGTCTGGAAGTCTCACTGACTAGAATAATGTATAGTAAGTTAGAGTTTAAAACAATAAAACAAGGTGAATGAAATGACTTTTGAGATAATGATCCATCTGCTCGAGCGCACGTACCAGCTGTGTGTTGTTGCTACGGTGTTCAGGTTCTCGGCTTCTGGCTGGTCCACTCAGGCCATGTGTGAACACGGGCTTCCACAGAGGAGAGGAAATCACGTGGTTCATCACGGCTGCAGGAAGCTCCTTTACACTGTGAACTTCTGAGCAACCCGAAAAACACAGCAAAAACAAGCAGTGAGTAATGACCCGAATATCCAACTGACGGGTATAAATTGGTGGCCTTATGTCTGCACAGAGTGCATTTTTGGAATTGGTTTTGGCTTTAAGTCTTTAAAAAAAACGATCCGGGTCAATATCAGCGCCCAACACTCTGTACAGGTTTTCGAGGGCATTCAGCATGATGATGTTGAAAGTTTAACCAGAAATGATATCATACCCTGTGCGGATTTGAGCGCCATGGTGCGTGAAGCCAGGCGGCCCATCAGCCTCGACACGAGGAGCTGCAGGTCAGAGATCCAGGAGACGCTGATGTCTGGAAGACCGAACGCAGTCACGGTGAACTTGTAGCCCCACTCGGTGTTACTGCTGTCGGAGTGGAAAAGGAACTGCAGCTGGTGGCCTGCTTTAAACGTGACTTTCTGAAAATAAATACATTTGCCAAAGTTTCCAGTGGGCTTCATAATGTTCACTTTAACACATTTTGTAGCGTGAAACAGACTTTGGACATTAAATGTCATAAAAATACAGGAGATATCAGGTTAGAATGAAGTGCTGCAATAAAAAATTAAAAAAAAACAATTGTATGCAAATAATGAAAAGGTCAACACATTTTGTCAGTGACTGAGTTTACGGCTTACATTACCACATGATTTTAATTGAGCATACGGATACCATATTGGCATTCCAGATGGAACCTTTATTGGACCTGCCGGCTCTGGATAATGTGACCAATACAAAGACAATTCCAAGAGTCTCTGATTAGAATTTATAGCTCACCTTTGGCCACTTGTCAGAGCCGACTTTCATGTCATAGCGCACTTTGCCTCCTCTGGAATCTGTAAACTCCAAATAGTCGTACCTGCCAAATCAGGAAAACATTTACATTTACAGTATTTGGCAGACGCCCTTATTTAGAGCGACCAACATTTTTATCTCACTGTACATCTGAGCAGTTAAGGATTAAGGGCCTTGGCTCAAGAGCTCAATGGGGACAACTTGGTGTTGGGGTTTGAACCTAGGACCTTCTGGCCCAAAGTGCAATGCCTGAACCACTATTAGTTGTTGGAGTTCTGCGTTTTGATCACATCCCTCGTTATGAATTTCAAGAAACGCGAGCGCACATACCTCTTCTCTGTCTCGCAGCGTTCGTCGAACTCCACTTCGAAATATGTGGCGCCGGGACAGAGGAACACAGTGTTCTCGTGTTTGCTGTCTTCATAATTGTGAGGCGACTCCATGGTCCACGTCCTCAACACTACCGGCTGCTGAGGATGCTGCCAGGCATCCACGTCCCCCTGTAACGAGATGCGCTTCAATAAGCAAGAACTTTAAAAGCTTTTACGATCCTCAATGCGTTTTTTACTCACCTTGGAGCTTTCCTCTACGCCACCGGACAGCTTCTTGAGCAGCTCCAGAAGAGAGAAGAAGCTCCTGAGAATAATGCAGTGAGGAATTTCGAGAGCGCACAGCTCCAGCAGGAAGATCGCCTACAACACCAACATCGAGACCGTCATCGGCACAGTCGTACAGAGACACAAATGTGAACTGAAGTTTTTTTTTTTTTTTTTTGCTAGCTTGGCATGGTATATTACAAGCAAACACACCAGCTAAGACCTACAACACTAACAGTGGTATGTACTGTACATCATGGCGTTAGTTGCTATTAGATCTCAAGTTTCGCCATTTTATTATTATTCAATCCCCATTTTGGAATTAAATCTTTTTACACTAGAATAAAAACACTTTCGGTGAACGTTACTGAAATAAGGAGGACTATTCTCTATATTTTAAGAACGTTTGACAAAGCGGTTCACTTTTTATCACTCTTTCATTTTATAACATTCTAGCATTCTCATCTATCTTGTTCAAAGTACCTCCGACAGCACTAAATGGCACGCGGAACGAAATGAACTACTGAGGCGTTATGAGTAAGTCAGTACCAGCTGCCTGGTCGCCATGGTGACGATGGAGTTGCCGAGCTTGGCGATAATGTCGGCTGCAGAGCACCTCTCCAGCAGGGAGCTCAGCGTGGTTCGGGTGTTGCCCAGGAACTGCGCCACGTCTGTTCAAGATCAAGCACGAGAGCACTTAAGAAAAACCTTAAAATCAAGGGAAAGTGGTGAAAGCAGCACGATCCAGCATCTCCTTATCGATCAGATTAGGGAGAAGACGCTGACTCAGAGGGCTATAAATAAGAACAAGGAGTCTCATTAATACTCAATGACTAAGCATTTTTTAGCAAGTTTGTTAATAATAACAGCTTTGTTGTTTGTCAAAAAGAATGAACAATGACAATTTAGTTAAAAAAAAAAATCTATTCATTATAAATAACATTTTTATATGATAACAAAACCAAATATTTCAAGTATATCAAATTTTTCATTCTGTAGACAGACTTTTAGTATGGAAGCTAATTACATTTGTAGATATTGCTAGATTTTTCTAGCTTTTGAAGCGACATGACAGGACAACTCTACTTTGACTCTATTTGGACAGGATTTACATGCTATTTCCATTGTTTTTAAATGCTGAGTTGGTCGTCGTTGGTTCTGACGTTTCCATAGCAATGGTGGTTGTTATGGGTGCAAGGGTGCTAGCCTGACACCCAACCCTCCTCCTTTTTCATCCAGGGACTGAGATTAGCCAAGTAATTTTGTATAAGTATAAGCCTTTGCCCAAGGGCACAATAGTGGCAAACAGGTGGTGGCGGGGCTCAAACCCCTGACCATCTGATCAACAAACCAGAGCCTCAACCTCTTGAGCCACCACTGCACCTGTAAAATGTTATTAAATCTGTCTTTTAACTAAACTAGGCTGTCCCTATTGATTGACCCTGTCCAAATCACTGTCATAAAGACAACTAAATACACTTCCTGGAGAAATTATGGAGCAAGAGTGCAAGGATATGTCACTTTTCCTTAGCAAAAAAACAAACAAAAAATAGATTGTAGCCTAAACGGTTACAAACATATGAGCCTACTGTATTTACTGCCTGTGATATCAGGGTGTGTGTGTGTGTGTGTGTGTGTGTGTGTGTGTAATTGAACAGGGCCACTGGCTGCAGCCACCCCTCCCCTACAGGCAAATCTCCAAGCCACAGAAAATGCATCCACCCTTCGCTTCAAAGCCAACGGCACTCCTGTGATACTTTTACTTATATCGGAGGAACCATTGATGGTTAAGAGTTTAAAAATTTGTGGGATGTCAAGTTTCGTGTGTGCATTTCAAACATTGATCACAGAACGGAAGTGGTCCAAAAGCGTTTTTTTTTTTTTTTGGTGTGTGCCCCATCTACAAACCCCATTAAAGGCTATGTTGTGATTTCTGCAGTGATTTCATTTCTGAAGGGGTGAATTATTTTTGTTGACATGAGTTTTTCGAGGTCTTTTTAAGCCATATATTATTTTCTGATCGACCAAAAAAAAAAAAATCTAAATCTGTGCATTTAGATCTGGGTGAGGGAGATTTTCATTTCATTGTGCTCAGAAGTCTCAGCCAAACATTTCAATACAAGCTTGCACGGGTTGCGTGCAAAAATCAGGACGGTACCTCACCCAGTCATGAATTGAACAAACTGGAATTTTGAGAAAACCGTCAAGTGGATCCATTTGAAAAGTATTAACATAAGTGTGACAGGGAGGAAGGATCAACTAAAAAGCATAAAACACAGACTTGGACCTCTAAAACAAACCCCCCCTTTTTTTCTTTTTAACAAATGGAACACAAATCATGAGTCTAGAATCCACAAGATTTGCCGATTATTTGAATAAGAGCTTGTTTGGATAGGAAACGAGGATGCTATCGAAGGCAAAAGTACAGCAGAATAAAATGCAGCTTGAAGAATCTCCCAAATCAAATAATGAATTCTATTTTAGGTCCAGCTGTTCCTTAAACCTGACACCTAGTGACAATTACAGGAAGCTGATTTTTAAATCATTTCGGCTTACATTTGATCAGGATGTCTCGGGCCAGATCGCTGGCTATGGCTATGCCTCCTTTGAGCTGGAGGAAGCACCAGGAGAGCAGACTGCCCTGAAGAGCCCAGAACAGAGAGAGCAGGACCTTACGATTGGGTCCACCAGAGCTGTCCATCATCATCAGCTCACACTGAGACACAAAGACAAACACAAATATTACAGTCCACTCACTGATCTGTCTAACATATCATATAAAAAATTCTCTCCTTACAAGAGGAAAAACGTCTAGTGACTTAGAAACTGATAGATACTTAGAGATGAAAATAGGATGAACTTGCAGGAAATTGTAAATCTAACATTAAACATCACAAGAAGAATGGAAGATCACATTGGATTCCATTACATCAGCTTAGAAAAGGAATCTGAGGGTCAACCCAGACTAGTTAGAAAATCAAACGTGAGTTTTTCTGCCCGTACTAAATCACATATATAAGATACACACCTCTCTAGTGGCCACAAGGAGCAGCGTGTCCATAACGCTGAGGATGGGGGAGATGTCAAAGTCAGCAGGTGCTCCTTTGGGAGGCAGAAGCAGCAGACCACTCGGGTCCTGATCACTGAGAGTGAGAGAGAGAGAGAGAGAAACATAAATAATACTGTACATTCTATGCTTTATCATGAAGACAAGGATGTTTTTTTTAAGCCCTCAGTATTGCAAATGACATAAATTAAGTTTATACGTTGGTGTTTTGTGCATTTTGTTCTTTACCTGAAATAATTACAGAGTGACTCGAATGTCAGCTTAGCCGACTCGGGCTGATCTTCTTCTGTCAAGTTCTTCTATAAATGTAGAGCACAAGGACGTCAAACCCACAGACAAAATCCACACACACACACACACATACACACACACATACACACACACATACACACATACACACACACACATACACACACACACACATACACACACACACATACACACACACACACACACACACACACACACACACACACACACACACA